>CM052661.1:100346316-100373179 GCA_028533165.1 Leontopithecus rosalia
CCCCCCCCGCTGTCCCTCCCCTATTTCCCCCAATAGACCTCAGTGTGTGGTGCTCCCTTCCCTATGTCCATGTGTTCCCATTGTTCATCACCCGCCTATGAGTGAGTATATACGGTGTTTCCTTTTCTGTTCTTGTCATGTTTTAACAAAGGCAGCCCTCCTGGTAGCCTTGGCTTGTCCAATCTAGTATCGCAAGTGTATATCACCTCCATAAATGACCTCACACCAATGTACTTGTGTAGTATATCAAGAATTTTTTTTTCTTTTCTTGTCTTGTCTTTTTTTTTTCTTTGAGATGGAGGCTTTCTCTCACCTAGGCTCCCAGGCTGGAGTGCAGTGGTGCAATCTCAGCTCACTGCAACCTCCGCCTCCCAGGTTTAAGTGATTCTCCTGCCTCAGCCTCCCAAATAGCTGTCATTACAGGCACCCACCACCACACCCAACTAATTTTTGTATTTTTAGTTGAGACAGGCTTTCACCATGTTGGTCAGGTTGGTCTTCAACTCATGACCTCAGGTGATCCACCTGCCTCAGCCTCCTAAAGTGCTGGGATTACAGGTGTGAGCCACTGTAAGGCTGGTCAATAATTCTTTCAAAAACACCCAATAGCCTGATAAATCATCAAAACAAATGATACTACATTTAATAAAGATGAATCTGTAGAACTTTGAGTCTAAATGCTGGAACACACACCTCAAATGTTTCCTTTCATTTTCATTATCTGCTGGGAAGTCCTTCTTGTCTTTGAAGTCCCACAGCTTTTAGCTTCATTCTCTGTGGAGCTACCACTGACTCCTCAGGTGGACAGGGGCTTTTGCTCCTGTGAGTGAGCTGGGCTTGGTGTCTAAGTCCTCTGCAACAACAATTGCACTGTGCTACCACGTGTGACTGTCTTTCACCACACTGCACATGTGCTTTATTTTTCTACTGTACCATATCTGAGACCATAGTGGGCATATTTTGTACATTTTTGAAATATTGAACTAGAGAATTCTTTTAGTCAAAATGGAGAGATTTTGACAGCATAGATATTAACAGTTCTATAGAGACAAAGTGCCAAATTTGCAGCAATTCATTATTATCATTACCAGGTCAATGCTGTTTTTCATTCTTAAATTATAAAAGAATATTATTATATTTGTGCCGTGGTTTCTGAGAAAGCTCCAGAGATTTCAAGATTTGCTAAAAAGGTAAAATAATCAAAAGAGAATTATCAACATAATATTAGACATACAAATCAGAATATAAAATCCAGAAATATACCCAGACACATGTAGTCAAAGTTGATTTCCGACAAAGTTCCAAGGTAATTCAAGTAGGAAATAGTCATTTCTACAATGGTGTAACAACTAATTATAAATGGGATAAATAAAATGTCAACCCTTACCTCACACCACAGATAAGATTTAAATTCAAAGAGATGATAGATCTAAATATAAGGATGAAAGCTACAAACCACCTACTAGAAAAGACATTATTTGCAAACTTAGGTTAGGTAAAGGTTTCTTAGAATGCACACCAAAAGTATTTACCATAAGAGAAATGATAAATTAGTATGCTGGGCAAAATAATTTCCTCCCTTCCTCAAGTTGTACACATTTTTATCCCCAGAGCTTCTAAATATGTTACCATAAATGGCAAAAGGAACTTTGTAGATGTGATTACATTAAGAATTCTGAGCTGGGAGAGATTATTTTTAATTATCCCGATGGGCTTAATCTAAGCATGGAAATCCTTAAAAGCAGGAGGACATGTGACTGGAAAGGAATGGTTTGAGAGATATCAAGTTGCTGGCTTTGAAGATGGAAGAAGGGGACTGTGAACCAAGGAATGCTGGCCACTTCTGGAGGCAGGAAAAGTCCCTAGAGCCTTCAGAAAGAAACACAGCTCTGCCAACACCCTGATTTTAGAACACTGCATCCATGCCAGATGGCTAACCTATAGAACTGTCACATGATACATTTATGTTGTAAGCTACTATGTTTCTGGTCATTTGTTACCACAGCAAAAGTAAACTAACACTATTAGTCTTTCTCAAAGTTAAAAACCACTCTTTGAAAGACATCAATCATTAAAGCAATGGAAAAACAAGTTACAGACTGTAAGAAAATATTTGGAATACACTTAGTTGATAAAGGAGTTGGTTCTAAGATCTATTTATACTGCCTGTACGTCATTTATATTTCTTTATCTATATCTGTTTATGTCTATGTCCACATTTACAATTCAATAATATGACAAATAGCACCATTGGAAATGAGGAAAAGATTTCAACAATTCATTAGATAAGACACATAAGTGGCTAGTAAGTACATGAAACAGACTATCATTTCGTCATTAGGGAAATGAAAATTTTACAATAAACACAGTTTGACAATATTCACTCACTTGAATAGCTAAAATTCTTAAACTGACAATCCAAATTGGAGGTGAGGCTATGAAGCAAATGGAGCTCCCGTTTCTTGTTGTTTGGAACTTAAAACACCTAAATATTTATGAAATGTCAAATAAATAAACAAATTGTGGCATTTCCATACAATGGAACACTGCTCAGCATTAAAAAGGAGCAAAGTACAGATAACAATATGGGAGAATCACAAAAAGTATGCTGAAGTAGTTAGATATGAAAGAGTACGTCCATATGTGTGTGTATATATATGTATGTGTATATATATATACAAATTTGTATATATATATGTGTGTGTATATATAACAAGTGTATCTGTGCATATATGTGTTATGTGTATACACATGCACACACACACACAGACAAGTGAATGTTTTGAACTTTGCAATTTCATAAGAGCTATTAAATAGTTTCTTTTACATTTATTCTTGTAGAATTTTAAAACATTAACACCATTTTTTTGTGTGGGTACGTAAAGATTACTTCTCAGCATGTTTTGCCATGGAGTGATATTCTGTTGTTTCTTAACATATACATTGTTTACTTGTGTCTGTTAGTGTGTTGGATTGAGGAGCAGTTAATAATACAACTGGATTGCGATGTTCATAACTCCTTTAAGAACTCATATTAATTATAATAAGTAACTACACATTTTATTTAAAAGCTCTAAGACCAACTAACTAGAATTAGAGGAGTATATGTACATTGAGATTGGCATTTGTATAGTCAAAGAAAATATTTAGATTTTTCTCATATTGATCTATCATCTAGCACTGAGTAGTAGACTTGAAACAGTTTTATTCTAAAATAATTCAGGGTATACCAAACACACAACCCAAATATCATCAAAATCTGAAGAAATCCTAGTCACCTTTTAGTTAAAATAATAGATTGTCAATTTCTAGAAGTGTCTAGAAGCGTCAACTTCCGAAATAACACTTATATTTTGGAGAGATGTATGAGAGAGCACAAATAGAAGGAACTTTTGGGACTCAGCCACATCTTGAGTAAGTGCTGGACTTGTAGATGTGGCCTATTATCACCTTAAAATTTTAATTTTAAAAAATATTTCTTTGCTCACCATACCATCTTGGAAAACAGATGAAGTCACATGACCAAAGAGCGTCGAGCTTCCTTGCTGAACTTCACATGGTTTTCTACACCAAAAATTATTTCTATCATTTAAAAGTATCTTTCTAATGTTACTGACAAGTAATGTCATGGTCTAATGTTATTGACAAGAGTCAATACTACCCTTAGTCGGGTTAACGTTATACTTTTATCAGATTGGAAAGATTCATCCAGAACCTGTTACCAAACCATATAATAGTATATCTGTTTGTGAACATGTTTGTATATTTGTGTGGGTGTGTGTATAGGAATGGAGAGTTTGGGTAAAGGAATATATGGTAAATAAGAAAGTAGCTTTACAAATAGAAAGCAATTATTAGCAGGACATAGATTAATGTTATTAAAAATGTCTCATAAGCTTTCAATAGAATGCAATAATAATATTTACAAAAACACTAAGGAAACACATGGGAAAGGTAGTTAAGTTAATCAATATTTGGTTTGCTTTAAAAATTAACCTACATTTTGAATGGCCTTAACAACTGGCAACTCCAGGGGAATTTGGAGTTGCATGGCGTTGCATGGAGTTGCATGGAGTTTAATTTAGTGGGAATTAAAACCATTTTCTTTTCTACTGACTTTAGGCCACTGATCTGTCGTTCTCTGTGTTTTCACCAGTTCTCTTCCTGAGGCTGGTGGTTGTACATTGCCCTTCGCTCACAGAGGTAGTTTTGTTTATTTCACATTTTTATTCTTTCTTTATACAGTCCTCTACATAATCACGAAAATCTGCCTGTAAGCCTCAAAGCATTTAGACATGCTTTGAATTAAGGATCCAAAACACAGTAATAATCTATTCTCAGAAGTTCTTAATACATTCTGCACCAGGAGGATCCTATTTTGTTATGGGCAGCATGCTGGTTTTGTTTTCCAAGTGTTTTAAACTAAAAGGAAAAAATGTTAACTTCTTAAATAAAAGTGGTCATCAACTGCTGTTCTCATTTGAACATAGTTTGTCTTAATTTAACAGACTTTATTATGATGGGTTTCGAATATTTTTTGTTTAATGATTTTGTAATGCAGGATATTCAGGACACAGATGCTATATTTTCACAGTAAGGCAAAATGATGTATTATTAGCCTGTTTCTTAGTAAAGTATATTATTTGGATACTTCAGAGAAGACAGAATACTGGAAAATTTTGTGTAAAGCTGTTGATCTTGGTTAAAACTGTCTTTGTTGATGCTGACTACAAGCATGGATGTAGAAAGACCAGCTGGACAGCAGCCTTCATATGGTTGGCTTTCCTCGCCACCTCTAGCTGCTGCTGGCTATTTGTGTGACCTCCCGAAGAGTTCATGATTGTGGCAAAGCAGACTTCCCAAGCCTTATTTTAATGGAGTAACTTCTTCCTTAGATGTCAGTCTCAAGGAAATCACAGTACATTCTGTTGGTTTGGTTCATGGTGTCAGGGGCTGTGTGGAGCTGCCTATCACAAGAGCTTTCTTTTCTAGCCAGTTTCATGTCTTTGCCACCTGGAGTCTGTGCAATCCTGCCAGGCTCTGTCATTGCAGGTGAACTCCAAGAGAAAAGGTGGTACATCTGTTCAGGTATCAGTTCACACCTTCCTCATCACTTACTTAATTTTCATTGGGCTTCTCTGCATGGGACCTCACTGCAGCTTCAACTGCCAGCTGTATGATGATGACCCATGTGATCTGGACCCATTTCTCCAGATGGTTCCTCCAGGAGGGTAACAGATAGGTTTCATTCTGAAAATATTCAAAGCTGAAGTCATCTCTACCATGACCTCCACCAAACCTGCTCTTTCTTCTTTGTTCCCTCTTTACCTCTTTACCCAGCCTATGAAGAGTTGTCTGGAAGTCATTCTAGCTTGCCGTCTCTCTCGACTCCTCCCTGCCTCATTCTAGCATCCTATGGGCCTTTACATCTCAATTGGCTTAATCCAATGTCCTGCCATTTGGCATTGAACCAGTACAATTGTTTTGGGTTTGGTCTCCTTGACTTCGAGGTCATATTCCTAAATTCCGTAGAAAAAGAAAAGTGAGTGCAGGAGTTTTTTTTTTTTTAATCCAAAAAGAAAATCAGAATATGTGATTCTTTGTCTTAAGTTAATGTAATGCCTCCCATTGCCGGTAGTTTCCTCATCTATAACGTTTCCTCCCTAGCTTCCCTGAATATTGGCTGTGGACATTCTATTAGGTAGTAGAAGTAATTAATGCCTGCCAAGTAATAAAGGTGCATTTTTATCAGTGTGGCAAAACTACCAGCCCCCTTGCATGGTGCACGCTGCACGCTGTAGAATGTGCTGTTCAACCCCAGGGATGCCCATGCTGCTCCTGCATTTGCAACCCTTGCTCCCCTCCTGCGCCTCCCAAGACTCAGTTTCAATATCATTCCTCTGAAATGTCTCGTGAGTAAACCTCCCTTATTCCTGAAGATGAGCTCCTTGAGGGCCAGGAGGCTCTCTTGTGAAATTCTGAAATAATATGTGGGAAGTACCTAGAACTGAGCCTGGTACGAGGAAGAAACTTCTTTCATTTATAAAATGCCATCACTCTATCTCTTTCTCTATCTCTATCTCTGTCTAACTTAATCTCTATCTCTATCTCTCTCTGTCTCTATCTCTGTCACTGTCTCTATGTCTGTCTCTGTCTATACTTATGCCTAACCATCCACAACATTACTAGGATGATCCATCTAAAATGTACTTCTCATCATAGCACTTCCCTACTTAAAAACTATCAAGTATCTCTTCAAAGCCTAGAGGATAAAACTTGGAGTCCTCAGTTTTTCTGGAAGGCCTGTGTGATCTGATTATTGCTTAGCTTTCCACTCACTCCTCCATAAGGACACTGACCCAGATATCTCAAACTTCTGGAAGCACCTTGGATGTGCCACTCTTTACCTGGGCAAATGCCATTCTCAATATCTGTTCACCCCTTTTCTCATTCTACATATAATCCAGGTATCAGCTCTGAGAAGGAGATTCTAGGCATTTAATCTGTATTATCTCATTTCATTTTCATCACTACTGGACGGGATAATTATCACTATAATTTCCAATTTCCAGTAGTTGAAGAAACTGAGGCACGAAGTTTAAAATCTGCCTAGGGTTTTCATATAACGTTTTTTTTTCCTCCAGACATTTGAAATTTTGAAGGCAGTGGCTGTGCCCTGTTAAAGTTTAATAATTAAACTCTGTGTGACTCTCATATTTCCTGGATAAATGAAAACTCTAAGCCAGATGGATTGTCTGACAGCAGCTCCATCCTCACAATTTTATATGAAGTCAGTGTGTAAACTTTACATCTGACTTGCCAGAATGAGTCAGGGTTGCAAAGCACCTACTGCCCTTCTTCACTCTGTTCCCGGTGTTGTGAATCCAAAGGTGGCCTAAGCACCAAAATGGTGTCGGGTTTCAGCTCTGAAATTTCCAACCATATGGGCTGTGTGTAGAGTCTTCCTAGGGGGTGACTGCTTCCTGTTATCTCTTAGAGACTATCAGCATGATTAATCCACATGATGTCAGTTGAACACCAAGAAAAAAAAATTCATGGCAGAGAGTCTTGTTAAAAGAACTGCATGCTGAGTTGAAAGATCTAAGTGCATAGCCATGTGTGATACTAACTTTATTTGTATAAAGTTATACTTTCGTCAGATATTTGAGACTCTGTATCATCATCCACAAAGCAGATCTAAATTCCTTCTGCAGTAGCCTCACAGTTTTGTGGTGAGCTTCAGTGAGATGCACTAACAAGCTAGTCCTGGGACTTGGACCTCAACACGAGTAGGAAGCATCTCTAGGTGAATTCAGTAACACTGAATATTCCAAAAATGATTCACTGAATGACAAAGCTGTCAAATGGCCCAATCGCCGAATTTACAAGACATACTGACTTAACCAAAATTATTTTTAATCACTTTAACAAGATTGTGTTGACAGCTTTAATAAGAATATTCAGTTTACTAAATGCGAAATACACTTCTTTATATTCTTGGCAAATCACTAAATTGGCGAATTAGTCCTACTGCTGTGAAAATTCTAACACCAGCAGGTTTGTGAATTTAAGCTCCAGGAAGATATGGAACACTTGTGTCTTGTTGAATGTTGTTTTCTTAATGCTCAGCAGTGTACCTAAAACATAATTAATAGAATAAATCTTCATCAAATAAATTAATAAATGTGTCTGTATATGAGATTGTGGATGACTGTTGTGCAGAAACAGACTATAAAGTGAGCATCAATTATGCCAATTTTCAGGTCTATGTAAATTTTGGTTAGCATTACCATTTTGTTATATTATTTGTAAGATTGCATTAAACATACTTGAATTAGGTGAGAGATGACTCCTTGGAAGAATATAAGAAAATGTAAACACAGGTTTCTAAGTTTAAGTAAATTTGGCAATGACTAATGATTATTCAATGGGATTTCAATTCAACACAAATATTTACATAGAGAATTAGTAACTATTTCAAAATTAAAAAAAAAACCTACAAACTTTCTTATACATATTTAATCAGCAAGCATAATGGTTTAATCAGTAGCTGGCTGGACATCAAAAAGAGAAAACAAATTTTATTTATGTGTTCCGTAATTTGTCTCATTTTAATGTGAAGGACTGAATTGTTGATCAGACTTCTTAAAATTACCATGTGATTGTATTTGATGAAATGATTAGCTTTATTATCAAGACAAATTGTGAGCTTCTGAAAAGTGCTTTATTTTGGATAATAAAGTGTTGTTTCAACCTAAAGAAAACACTGCAGTTGAATGATGCAACACAAAGTTGACTTTTAAGATCTAAACTAGCCATGAAACATGAGAATATCATTTCCGTTTTTTCAGCCTCTAGTGAATTCAAATATACTTCATCCAATTTCCTAGTTTAGACAATGAGATAGTTTATTGTAACAACTAAGAATAGATCCATGCCTGTCTTACTATTCTTAGATACAGGACTTTATACTTAATAAAAATCCATCTCTTTTTATTCAATCTGTATATTTTCCTGATTTTGATGTGTCATGAACAATTATGTATTTCTTTGAAGATAAAGATAAGCCAGAGTTAACAATTACATATTTCTATGAAGATAACGTTAAGCCAAATATGTTTGGAGTATGAATGAGGTAAATACAGTGATGGAAATAGAAGCTACAAGGATGAGAACTACCAAGAAAAAAGTACATGTATATTCATGACCATATATGCTGTTATTTCTTATGCATATTCATCTGTTTGGAGACTCTTCATCAATTTTTAAATATGGATCTGGTTTCAAAGTTTTCATTTAAAAAATCTTGCTCCTTGGTATTGTAGGTCCAAGGCTTGACTCCTACAATATAACAGCGCTTAAAAGTTCACTGAAATTATGCTAACTATATGAGTTTAACCATTGTATATTTAGCACATTTTTACCACTCACTCACTGAGACTATACATAGTATATGTTGTATACTATGTATTATATACAGTGTGAAAGTATATATAAACATATAATATATACATTATTATATAATTATACATTAATCATATCTATTAAATATTACCCATTATATATACATATAGAGGTATGTCTAAATATACATAAACTCAATGTAATTTAGGTATACATTCTGTTGTAGTTTCATTAATGAATCTTCATATTTAATAATAAATTGCACACTCACAAAAAGAGCTTAATGTGTTAGTGGATGAAGGTATCTTTGGTTCCAGGTGTTCTTTAGATGGTTATTATTTGTAGGAAGCAGACTGCAGCTGAAATTCCCAGAATTAAATTTATTCTGACTCCACCTCTCTCCCAGGTATAAAATGGAGAGAACTCTTCTTGAGGTGCCAATCACTTCGTGTTGTACTCGTAAACCTGAAAAGCATTTCTGTGGCTCTCAACTCACAGTCCTTCCTGGAGAGTTCTTTGAAAGAATCACTTTAATTTTTTTTAAAAAGATTCAGGGTTTATATGCAGGTTTATTACCTGAGTATATTGCATGATGCTGAGGTTTGAAGTACAAATGACCCCATCTCCCAGATCCTCAGCATAGTACCTGATAGTTTTTCAGCCCATGCCTTTCTTTCTTTCTCCCCACCAGTAGTCTCCAGCATCTACTGTTCCCATGTTTTTATCTATGGGTACTCAATGTTTAGCTACCCTTTATATGTGAGAACATGTGGTATTTGGTTTTCTATTTCTGCATTAGTTTGCTTAGAGTGATGGCCTCCAGATGCATCCATGATACTGTAAAAGACATGATTTCATTCTTTTTTATGGATTCATAGTATTCTATGGTGTATATGTACCACATTTGCTTTATTCAGTCCACCACTGATGGGCACAATAAAGTTTGGTGGTGTCCCCACCCAAATCTCATCTTGAATTGTAGTTCCCATAATCCTCAAATGTGGTGGGAGGGACCTGGTGGGAGGTACTTGAATCAGGGCAGTTTCCCCTGTGCTATTCTTGTGATGGTGAGTAAGTTCTCATAAGATCTGGTGGTTTTATAAGGGGTTTTATTTTTCCCTTCACTTGGCTCTCATTCTTCTCCTTCCTTTCACCATGTGAAGAAGGATGTCTTTGCTTCTCCTTCTGCCATGTTATTAAGTTACCTGAGGCCTCCCCTGCCATTTGGAAGTGTGAATCAATTAAACTTCTGTCCTTTATAAATTACCCAGTCTCATGTATGTCCTTATAGCAGCATGAAAACGAACTAATACAGGCAGCTAGGTTGATTCATGTCTTTGCTAATTTGAATAGTGCTGAGAAGAACATGCAAGTACATGTATCTTTTTGGTAGAATGATTTGTTTTCTTTTGGATGTATACCCAGTAATGAAATTGCTCGGTCAAATGGTAGTTCTGTTTGAAGTTCTTTGAGAAATTTCCAAACCACTTTGCACAGTGACTAACCTAATTTACATTCCTATAAATAGTGTATAAGCAATCCCTTTTCTCCACAGCCTGGACAGCATCTGTTAGCTTTTTGATTTTTTTTTTTAGGCGGAGTCTCGCTCTGTCACCCAGGCTGGAGTTCAGTGGCACAATCTCAGCTCACTGCAACCTCCACCTCCTGGGTTCAAGTGATTCTCCTGCCTCAGCCTCCCAAGTAGCTGGGACTATAGGCACCCGCCACCATGCCCGGCTAATTTTTGTGTTTTTAGTAGAGACAGGGTTTCAACATATTGGCCAGGCTGATCTCGAACTCCTGACCTTGTGATCTGCCTGTCTCAGCCTCCCAAAGTGTTGGGATTACAGGAGTGAGCCACTGCGACTGGCTTGAATTTTTAATAATAGCCATTCTGACTGGTGAGAGATGGTATCTCACTGTGGTTTTGATTTGCATTTCTCTGGTTATTAGTGATGTAGAACATTTTTAAATATATTTTTTGGTTGCTTGTATGAATTCTCTTGCTCCTTTTCTAATGGAGTTATTGGTTTACTGTTTGTCAAATTAAGTTTCTTGTAGATTCTGGATATTTGATCTTTGTGAGATGAATAGTTTGTGAATATTTTTTCTCATTCTGTAGGTTGTCTATTTGTTGATAGCTTCCTTTGCTGTATAGAAGCTCTTTAGTTTTTTTTTTTTTTTTCCTGAGACAGAATCTTGCTCTGTCGCCAGGCTGGAGTGCAGTGGTAAGATCTTGGCTCACTGCAACTTCCACCTCCCGGGTTCAAGTGATTCTCCTGCCTCAGTTTCCCGAGTAGCTAGGACTACATGTATGTGCCACCACACCCAGCTAGTTTTTGTATTTTTAGTAGAGACAGGGTTTCATCATGTTGGCCAGGATGGTCTTGATCTCTTGACCTCGTGATCCACCCACCTCAGCCTCCCCAAAGTGCTGGGATTACAGGTATGAGCCACCGCACCCAGCCAGATCTCTTTGGTTTAATTAGGTTCCACTTGTCAATTTTTGTTTTCATTGCAATTGCTTTTGAGGCCTTAATTGTAAATGGAAGCATCACTTAAAGAATTATCCACAGAAACTCTGAAGATTCTGTTGGCTTCTGGATGTGTGTGTGTACCTTTTAATCTTGATGTCACGTCTTAGCTCTCAGTGAAATCTTTATATGATAATTTGAAAGGGTTATTTTTTCACCTATTTAATTTTATATGTGGTGAACTGTGTTCTTTCAAAGAAAACCACTACTTAAATAGTTTGAGATCAGACAGACTGAAATCTTTTTATTTCTAGTAGACACTAGTAGATTATCCTTGGTGTAATACAGTCATGTATTGCTAAATGACAGCCATGAGTTCTGAGAAGTGTTTCATGGAGTGCACTTACACAGTTCTAGATGGTACAGCTTACTACACATCTAGGCTGTATGGTATAGCCTGCTGCTCCTAGACTGCAGACCTGTACAGCATGTTACTGTACTGGATACTGTAGGCAGTTGTAATACAATAGTAAATATTTGTGTATCTAAGCCTATCTAAACTTAGAAAAGGAATTTTTCAGCTCCATTTTAATCTTATGGGACTACTGTTCTATATGCAGCCCGTCATTGAGTAAAACATCGTTATGCAGCACATGACTGTATATTTATATGTATGTCTTACTTTAGCTCATTTTAGCTTCCTGAGAAAACTAATCTGCTTTTTTAATGCCAACTTGCACATTAACCTTGAAGATGTCTTTAAGGACTGGCAATTTTGAGTGCTAAGTTGTCAAAGTGTGGCATAATGGTTAAGAATGACAGTTCTTAAGTACAATGCCTGAGTTCATGCTCTCCACTAACGAGCTCTATGACCTTGGGGAAGTTAATGATTGTCTTTGTGGCTCAATTTTCTAACCTGCAAAATAGGGATTACCTCAAACTGGATTTTAAAATGTTTAGAGTGCCTGGAGTATCAGCTGCTGCTACTGCTGCTCTATTACCACCATGATTATGTTATTATTACTATCATCATCGTCGTCACCAGCATCATCAATTGGCATCATGATTTAGCCAGAATTAATTTTGCTTTTCAAGGCTGTATTTATTAGAATGGTTTGCAACTTTAACAGCAAATAAGAATCAACCTGGGGAAAGTTCCAAATACATGGATAGCTGGATCCCATCTTCAGAACAAGTAAAGCAGATTCTCTGGGAGTGGAAAATGGATGTTGATTTCAAATCCATTTTTCATTTTTCATGCTAGATTCAAATGTGCATCTAGCATGGAGAACACCCAATCCGTAGGAAACTTAGTCTCACAGTCCCTACCTTTAGCCTCAGTGGGCTTTGTTTTCCCTTTGCCTCAGCAATAATGTTCATAACTACACCTCTACAGTTTTTAATCTAATATTAAAATCTTAGATTTCAAGATAGTTTGTTTGATACTTTGTCTGTTTTTCTGAAAGACATACATTTAAAATGTATATTTTATGTACATTAAAAATGTATATTTCATGTACATTATGTACACATGTAGTTATGTGTTCATAACTACACCTCTACAGTTTTTAATCTACTATTAAAATCTTAGATTTCAAGATAGTTTGTTTGATACTTTGTCTGTTTTTCTGAAAGATATACATTTAAAATCCTTTAGGGCTGGGCGCGGTGGCTCACACCTGTAATCCTAGCACTTTGATAGGCCGAGGCAGGCGGATCACAAGGTCAAGAGTTCGAGACCATCCTGGCCAACATGGTGGAACCCCATCTCTACTAAAAATACAAAAGTTAGCTGGGCATGGTGGTGCACGCCTGTAGTCCCAGCTACTCGGGAGGCTGAGGCAGGAGTATTGCTTGAACCTGGGAGGCAGAGGTTGCAGTGAGCTGAGATCGCGCCACTGCACTCCAGCCTGGTGACGAGCGAGACTCTGTCTCAAAAAATAAAATATCCTTTAAAAACTAAAATTTATCCCAGACCTACCTAAAGCCCAATTTACTTCTCCACAGCCTGGGAACTTCATGGTTCATGAACTGAAAACTCTATTTCCAGCCTCTGAGTTTGTTTGTTTTTGGTCCTTCTTCTGTGTCCACACTGCCTCATTCCAGCTCTAAATCATCCCAACCTGTTTCCTTCCATACCTTACTTTTCTCCAATTTAGAAAACCACAAATGTATGACTTCCAGTCACCAAGTGGGATGACAAGTTTCCAGTTGATTCTTTAGTGTTTTTGAGGACAGATGACTTTCTTATTTTCCTAGCTGCCATTTAAGACTTATCATTTGGTCTGGTTGCTGCATCCTACTCGAACAACACACTCCCAGAAAAAAAACTACTACTCATATTATTTCTCCTGCTATTAAGAAAATAAAAATAGCAATAATAATAATAGTCAATATTTGAAAACTTAATATGTGCTAAGCACAATTGTACTATATTCTATGTAACCTGTCATTATAAAAAATCATTAGTACATAATATGTGTACATGTTTATGGTATAATGTGATATTTTGATACAAGCATATAATGTGTAATGATCAAATCAGGGTAACTGGGATATCCATCACCTCAAACATTTATCATTTCTTTGTGTTGGGAACATTCCAAGTCTTTTCTTCTAGCTACTTTGAAATAAACAAAATGTTTCTGTTAGCCATAGTCACCCTATTGTGCTTTGTATACTGGAACTTATTTCTTTAATCTAACAATGTATTTGTACCCGTTAACCAACTTCTCTTCCTTTCTCCTCCATCTCCCTTCCCAGCCTTTGGTAAGCATCATTCTGCTCCATGAGTTCTACATGTTTAGCTCCCACATGTGAGTGAGAATATATGATCTGATGTTTGTCTTTATCTTTCTGGGCCTGGCTTATTTCACTTAACATAATGACCTTTATTTCCATTCCTGGTGATGCAAATGACAGGATTTTCTTCTTTTTTATGGCAGAATAGTACTCCATTGTGTACCTGTACCACATTTTCTTTATCCATTCATCTGTTGATGGACAATTAGGTAGACTCTATATCTTGGCTATTGTGAGTAGTGCTGCGATAAAAGTGGGGGTGCAGGTAACCCTTCACTGATTTGCTTTCTTTGGTGGAATACCCAGTAGTGGGATTGCTGGAGCATATGATAGTTCTATTTTTAGTTTTCTGAGGAACTTCCCTACTGTGTTCCAAAATGGCTGTACAGTCTCTTCTTTGCATTTACAGTCTCTTCTTTGCATCCTCACCAGCATCTGTCACTTTTTTGTCTTTTTATAATATCCTTTGTAACTGGGGTAAGATGATGTCTTGTCCTGGGTTTGATTTGCATTTCCCTGATGACTAGTGGTGTTAAGCATTTTTAAATATGTCTGTTGCCCATTTGTATTACTTCTTTGAGAAATGTCTATTTGTATTCTCTAACTTAATTTTTACTAAAAACTGTGAGACAGGTACTATTATTATTCATTTTTTCAAAGAAGGAAACAAAGGTACAACAAGAGCCTTCTCCATACTGTGTACATTACTGCAGTTGTTAGAAATAGATATTAATCTCTGGCCACTGTTCCCTCATTCTCTGTTTTATTGGCAGATGGCTCTTTCCCTGCCTTGATCTTAACCTGCATTCCTTTTTTTTTTCTTTCTTTTAGATAGAGTCTCACTCTGTCCTCTGTTGCCCAGGCTGGAGTGCAGTGGTGTGATCTTGGCTCACTGCACCCTCTGCCTTATGGGTTCAAGTGATTCTCCTGACTCAACTTCCTGCGTAGCTGGGAATACGGGTGCCTGCAAGCACGCCTGGCTAATTTTTCTATTTTTAGTAGAGACAGGGTTCGCCATGTTGGCCAGGCTGGCCTCGAACTCCTGACCTCAGGTGGTCCACCTGCCTCAGCCTCCCAAATTGCTGGGAGTGTGAGCCATACCTGGCCTTAACCTGTATTCTTAACATTAATTGCTCTATCATACTCAAGGATATTGTCCCTGCTCTCATATTCTTCTTCCTGACTCTTGACATCCCCTGTCTCCATATCCCACTATGCTTCTTTCCATTTAGAGCCACACTTCTGCCAAGCATGCACTATGCTTCCTGGGCTATTTTTTCACTGAATCACTATGTAATCTGGATATTTCTTTTTTTGTCCGTGTCTCTACTAAAATGATTCATTCTATGTTTGCCAGTCTTCAAATTGCCATATCTAATGGACTGCTTTTCTTCTTTCTTATTTTATCTTTCAGAGCATCTGGTGCTGCTGGAATCTTCTTTCTTGTGAATCGCCTCGTCTATTGACTTTCAAGTCAACACACTCTGGTGTTGCTCCTTCATGTATATCAGTACCTTCTCTTTCACTCATGGACTTTCCTCCCCCAGCTTTTCCTCCACAAGTGCTAGAATTACTGTGTTGTTTCTTTAACTCTGTATACTCTCCCTAAGAAATCTCATCCACTGATGATGGAAAAGTCAGTATTTAATTCAGATTTATTACTCTAGATTTATCTCACTACTGGACAACTGAATGAAGACACCCTGCAAGTACTTACAACCTGAACTCCCCACATCCCATATCCTCTTCCCCATCTAGTCATCATATCCTACTAGTCCTACAAATTGCCATGTCAGCAACAGCTATTCTTCTGTTTTCTTTATTTCCAACCAGACTCAGTCACCAGGTTCTGTCAACTTTCTTCCTCATGTCTATCCCACTGCCTTAACTGAGTTGAGACACATCTGATTATTATGTGATGATCTTTGCCTATCTCTCTTTCCCATCACACCACCCCATGCACACTATGCCCCAGCTTAGCTTACTAATGTCCGGGTCTCAGTATCGTTCCATGTAACTGCACTTCACTGTAATATATTTTCCTGATTACATCTACTTATCTTTTAGGACACTTCATATATCCCCCCATCAGCTGTTCCTGATTTCTGTGTGTTGAATTAAATTCTCATCCCTTATGTTCCATCTTTCTGAGGATACCTCTAAAATAGAAGTTATCATGCTTATTACAGTTTATTACAAAGAAAACATTTGGTTTACTTGCCTGGTGCCCCCTCTAAACTCCATGTTTTTGGAGAGCAGAGCTGTCATTGATTATTTCTGTATCTCCAGCACATCCTAAAGTATCCTGCCAGAATAAATGTTCCATAAATGCTATTTGAATGATTAAATGAATTTAAGTGATCACTTAGCTAAAGGGAAAATACCAGATTAAATTCATTTTCACTACAACTATAAAGTGTTAAGTGGCAGGCCTTAGAATACATTTTCTCAGCTAGGAAACAGTGTTTGTATAAATGCCTTGTGATATTTATAGATGTGCATCCTGCATCATGACAAGATTGATTTTTTTTTCTGCCTTTAAACTTGTTTTATTTCTGAGTTGGACTTTGCATACACTCAGAGTGGTGAGACTATATGGATATGGAAGTTGGCAAAGGAATGAGAATCTCTCAAATTCCTTAATAACCTCCCTCTAGCCTCAGGATTTTTTTTTCAGCCTGCCTGTATGCCAGCTAATCATAATCAATGTATCCAAGTTGGAAAACCCTTTAGAGATCATGTATTCCAACACTATTGTTTCATATGTGAGGAAACTGAGTCCCACTGTATTGGCTTCCTGAGGCTGCCATAAGCAATTACCATACATGGTGACTTAAAACCACATTTACTCTCTCATACTTCTCTAGGCCAGAAGTCCCAGATCAAGATGTCAAGAGATCAAGATTAAGGCTATAGGAAAGAGTCTTTCCTTGCCTCTTACAGCTTTTCATGGCTATGGTCCTTGCCTGGCTTAGGGCTGTACCACTTTAATCTCTGCCTCTGTCTTTCCATGGCTTTCTTCTCAGTGTTTCTCTGAGATTTCACCTCTTCTATAGGACACATGCCATTGGCTTTAGAACCCACCCTAAATTCAGTAAGATCTCATTATGAGATTCTTAACTGAGTCACGTTTACAAAAAAAATAAAAACCTTTTCCCAAATAACGTCACAGTCTGAGGTTCCTCATTGTATGGAAGTTAGGGTGTACACAAATCTTTTGAGATCCACCATTTCAAACCACTGCAACCACCTCTCCAAAGACCCAGAACTAGGTAGTGGTATAGTTGCATTAGACCCAGTTTCCAGTTCCCAAATTGAGGACAGCTGCAAATTGTCCTGCACACTGCACTGTAGGATGTGCTCTGGCAGAGGGGAGGAGTGTCATTGATCTCATGTTGGCAAGACAGCTGTGATTCATTTTCTCCATTCACTAATATGTGTGTTTTGAAATACACTGCTATGATCTGAATGTTGTGCCCCCATACTCCCATTCATATGTTGAAATCTAATTACAGATGTGATGATATTAAGTGATGGAGCCTTTGGGAGGTAATTAAATTATGAAACCCTAACCCATAAGCATGGGATTAGTTTCCTTGTTAAAGAGGCCTCAGAGAGCTGCCTTATCCTCTCCAGACACTGTAGATACCTTGATCTTGAACTTCCCAGCCTCCAGAGCTGTAAGAAATACATTTTTATTATTTATAAGCCATCCAGTTTATGGTAGTTCATCATAGCAGCCTGAGCAGACTAAGACACACACAAAATTGGAAAAAGAGAAGTGTGTAATGAAAATTGTTGCGATCCTGTCCTGAGTGATGATCCTAAATCCTTTCTACACTATTTGGCCCAATTATCTTTGTAGATATATTTCCCCCCAGAAAAGAATCAATACTCTACTCTGTTTCAATTTCTTCCCTTATTAGCTATATGTTTTCTTTCTATCTATAAAAATAAGATTGGGTTTTCTGAAATATATTTTTGTTCCCAGGAGAATCAGTTTTTCTACTCCATAGGCACAAATCAGAACTAATTCACAGCAGATGTGAGCATTCATAAGGAGAAGTATATTTCACGTTTCTTGCATGAAAACATAGTGAAGGTTCAGGACAGGCATGAAGGGCCATTGCGTGGAAGTAGGGGTGTTTCTGCTGTGTTCCTCCCTCCTTTCCAGGTGAGGAACTAAAGCTCAGATGAGTCAGAAGGATAACTGAGCAAACATGTATCTGGTCAAGGATTTGGGTCCCGATCTGTGTGTTGCCAAAGCATTTACTCTTTCCTACACCTACATCCTGATTTGTTGTGATAACAAGACAGAAGTAGAAAAAAACAGCACAACAGATATGCATCTGGTGGCAGCAGAAATCTATCAGAGTGGTCAATAATGATCATATTAGCTTTGATACTGGAGTTGCATCTTAGTAGACCTTGGGTCAGAGCTTCAGGGTCAGGAAGGCAACAAGAATGGATCTAGACAGGAACCATGACAGTCTCTGCAGTAACCAGGCTCAGCTAAGTGTTCACGGGTACTCTTGTGAGGAGGAATGGAAAGTTAATCCTGCTGCACATTTTTTTATATACTGGGTTCTTTTCTATGTATTTGCTTACTTAATTAACCTATTAAACAAATTGTAACTTTTCTGCAGTTCCATCATTAATGGTTCTTCTAAACAATCATGTTCCTGGTGTTATAAATACTCGAGCCACAAGAATTTGCTACTAAAAGGGGGCTGAGAAGGGGAAGGCACCCAAGGTAGCTGTTACTCACCTGGGGCACTGAATGATAAAGTGCAAAGGTTCAGAAGCAACTATTGTGCAAAGAATTTCATGTGTGCTTCCTTATATATTATTTTGAAAGGATTCAGAAACAGTGTTTTGTTTCTCTTGTCAAAATTACATAAGCCTTTAAATTTACAGTTTGTAAATGCTGTGGTAAATTCAAATATGCATCTTAGTCTACTAATAATTCTTTAAGGCATTTATCATAATTCTATTACAAAAAAGAGACTGGGAAAAATAACAAATACCATAATTATGTTGAATTATTACAAAGGCAGTTATGTCCTAATACTGCTTATTTTCTTCATATCCAAATTATGTAATAGTATGGTTGAGTTCCGTGTTATGAGACTATGAACTCTTTGAGAACCGCAAACATAACAAGTTTCCTCAAAGAACTTTGAGTCTTTCAGACAGGTCCTCCATGAGCCTGTTGAATTAGTGCTGTAGCAAATGGGAAGATAAAATGTGCTTGCTTGTGTAATGACATGTTAATATTGTCTTCCCTGCAGAGAAATTGTAATGAGCAGTTGCACCTATTGGCTGGCGGTTGCTGGAATGTATGCCGTGCCTGCCCCAAGTCTGGCTGTCTTCTATTTTCATATCTAGACCTCTTTCTCTTTCCTATTATCTGAGTCTGACCTCTTGTTTTGAAATCAATCCCTAACCACTAGCTCAATATTTCAGATCAAAATAGCTCTGCCAATTGTTCTCTCATCTTATACCTTAGCTCTAAGTTGTCTTTTCTTCCCTCCCCTCCCTCCCTCCCTCCCTCCCAAGTCTTATGAACTCTGTGGGTAGGCAGAAGAGGCTTCTTTGCCCTTGTTAAAGGTTAAATGTCCACTAGAGTTAAACTCCACAAATGATGGTGCTCCCATTCCTCAGTGAGACCATTCTCTCTCTCTCTTTTTTAGACAGTTTTACTCTTGTTGCCTCCCTCCCTCCCTCCCTCCCTCCCTTCCTCCCTCCCTCTCTTCCTCCCTTCTATGAAGACTTATTAGTTAAGAGGTTACTGTGTGACACTTTGGCTAGATGTTAGAGAAGCAGACAAAACTTTTCTCATGGAGTTTGCAATCAAGTGGGCAAGATCTGATCAGACATTGACTGTGGACCAATACGGATAAAGAGCGTTAAAAAAGTGGACATGCAGGATGTCGTGGGAGTACAGCACAGTAGGAGCTCACCTTACCTGACATTTCATGGCAGCAACCTCTAGAGAAATGATATTCAAGAAACCTGATGTGTGTGTTGGATATAGCCAAATAAAGGTAAGGGCAAAAGTGTTTTAGCCAGAGCAATGCATGGAAAGGCACTAATATTGCCTGAGTATGTCTGAGCAACAGAAAATAGACAAGCATGACTAAAGGGCAGAGAGGTAGGGGGTCCAGGGACAGGGGGAGTTATTGCTTGTAAAATGGCTTTGGGGCTTGGCAGTAGGAAATCTTTGAATAATTTTAAGGTGAGGAGAGGCATGTCAGTGAGGCAGACACTGTCTCCTCATCTAACTCTAACCTCAGTGCAGCTGAGATGGACTATTTCCAGGCTCACTGGCCACTTTCAATTTCAAGCACCCTCATCTCTCAGCCTTCCTGCCCGAATTTTCTTTTTGTGCCACCATGTCTTGCTCAGCTGTCATACAAGCGAGCAATATTAGGCATTTCAAGTCATGACCATCAGTATTCAGCAAAAAAGAAAAAGGAGTTAGTAGAATTTTTCTTTCCTCAGTGGGAAAACTCTGAGAAATTTTGACATGGTCCTTCAGAATGCCCTAGGGGGATTAAGCTTCCGTTGAGGTCAGAGTAACCTGTTTATTAGCTTCTCCATTTCTCTGACCTACTTCCTCTACTGCTTCACTTGTGCTTCTTGGATCATATCTTAAATAAACTACCTGCACGGAAGTCCTTATCTCAGGATTTTCTATCTAAGGAACTCCAACTAAGAGGGATAATACCAGAAGTTATATTACAAAGCAGATTCTAAGAATGGGGTTCCAACTGAAGGATTCGCTGGTCATATAGCAACCAAAACTATTGCTGGTGATGGCAAGTGGAGGTGGTGATAATCCCTGGAGCTTGTTGTGTCATACTTACTCAGTCTCCCTTGTGGACTGGTTTGAGGTAAAGGTTGAAACAGAACCATTAACTTATGCAACTACTTTTATACTTGAACACATATGGGAGCAATGCTAATTATATGTGTTGTGGAGTTGTCTGGCATTCGTTCATATCCCTAGAATCCTTGATGGAAGAAAATAACAGGCTCAGATTCACAACTATTATTCAGGGCACAGTTTAAAAACTGGAAAATATTCTGTAGCCACAGGACAGGCTGTATTAAAAATATAACAGGAGACGAAATGTGAAGAAGATGAAACACACAATCTGGTAGGTCCCTTATGCAAAAACCAGGGTCCTAATACTCTATGATTCTCAGAGTTCCTAATACTTTATTATACTTTATTACTTTAAGATATTAGGAAGCTCAGTTTTGTAACAGAATCTCTCCTTAATACCATTTGGTTATTAAGATTCTGAGACCTAGAATGGGAACTTCCAAGGGTAGATGCATGGTAATATTAAGCCCTCCCAAGTCTTAGGAACTCTGTGGGTAGGCAGAAGAGGCTTCTTTGCCCTTGTTAAAGTTTAAATGTCCCTAGAGTTACACTCCACAAATGAGGTTGCTCCAATTCCTCAGTGACACCATTCTGTCTCTGTCTCTCTGTCTCTGTCTCTGTCTCTGTCTCTCTCTCTCTCTCTTAGACAGAGGTTTGCTCTTGTTGCCCAGGCTGGAGTGCAATGGTGCCATCTTGGGTCACTGCAAACTCTGCCTACTGAGTTCAAGCAATTCTCCTGCCTCAGCCTCCCAAGTAGCTGGGATTACAGGCTAGTGCCACCATGCCTAGCTAATTTTGTATTTTTAGTAGAGATGGGGTTTCACCATGTTGGTCAGGCTGGACTGGAACTCCTGACCTCAGGTGATCCACCCACCTCAGCCTCCCAAAGTGCTGGGATTACAGGCATGAGCCACCACGCCTAGCTGAGACCATTCTAATATGTGTTCTGCATGGTTTCTCAGATAGTGTCCAGTGGAACTAAGCTCCATGGCCCATTGTAGTATCCCATTCTGGGCCTGTTGCCATTTCCTGTCACATTTCCAACACTCCCTCACCTGTGCATTCTGTGATTCCATCTCAAGCAGATTGCCTACATCCAAGTTCTTGATTTAGGGTCTATTGTTTGAGTAATCCATAAAAATACAGCAATTTTAAAGATCATTCTAGTTGCAGTATGGAAAGTCAATTGGAGAAAATTAAGAGTAAATATGGAAAGACCAATAAAGAAGATATTTAATATTCCAGGTGAGAACAGATAGTGGTGTAGACTGGACTTGTGCCATGGTGATAGGACATTTCTAGAGATGGAATCAACAATACAAAACTGGTTGTATATGGAGGGGGAGAGTTATTTCCATTAGTTTGCTATCTGTGGCCGGTTCCCATTTTGCTATCTTGGAATTTATACCTGCCACCCAACCAGCTCTTGGCATGGTCTTTTCCAACACTTTTGAAGGGTGTATTTGTCTGTTTTCTCACTGATATAAAGAACTCCTACGACTAAGTAGTTTATAAAGAAAAGAGGTGTAATTGGCTCACAGTCTGTAGGCTTAACAGCAAGCATGACTGAGAGGCCTTAGGAAACTTACAATCATGGCAGAAGGTGAAGGAGTAGTAAGCACACTTACCATGGCAGAGCAGGGGCGGAGCGGGGAGAGAGAGAGCAAGGGGACCTGCCACACACTTTTAAACCTTCAGATTTCATGAGAACTCACTCACCATCATGAGAACAGCATGGAGGAAACTACCCCCAAGATCAAGTCACCTCCCAACAGGTCGTTCCCCTACACTTGGGGATTACAGTTTGACATGAGATTTTGGTGGGACACAAAGCCAAACCATATCAACGAGAATGTTAACTCTGAACACGTGTCCATTTTTAAGATTTTACTAGCTATTTCCAGATTCCTCCTGAAATCAACTATAATGTATACTTGGGACACCACAGATTACCACCCATTAGATTTCATTTAGGCCCCACTTGCCTTTTAAATCATTTTTTAATTGCTTCCTATTGGGCTCTTCCTTGGTTGCCTTTTTAACTCTCGTGGTTCTTTCTTGATTCTCAGTCTGGCTCTACATGGTCAGGCATCCCTAAGGGGAGCAACGTCAGCTCAAAATAAGTAACCAATCACCATCAATTACATTCCTACCAGTCTCAACTACTTCTTCTATCAAGTGGCCTCAATTCATGCACCTGTTCAAACTGATGATGTGTACTGGTCTCTGAGAATACACCATTTTTCTTAAAATAGGATGTTTCTTAGAAGTAATAATGTTATTTTTCTCTATAAATGAGACAGCTTGAATGCTTCAAAAGAATAACAGTGTAGCTCTGTCTGCCTCCTCTCTTACATCCCACATCCTCGCTGGAGTTGATAAGCCCTCTGTTTGGCTGAGAACCCCACTCTCTCTCTGCAATTTTTACAACCTCATGGCAGCTCTGTCCCCTTACATCTGGTGCCTAAAATGTATGGTTCTCGCTGTTTACCGTATCTCAAAATATCTGCACTTAGAAGCCCCTGTTAGTGAATTCAGTAAGGAACTGACTACAAGCCAGGATCTAGGAGAATCTTGTTGAAGATCTCTGGTATTTGTAAAGAACTGTGAGTTGAAGCAAGTAAGAAATACATGTGTAAAATGTTAAATAGTAAAAATGATACAAATAGCAATTAAAGGAGAAATGTCCATGTAGATGACATTTTAAATTTCCCATGAAGTTAGAAATGGCATGTGACTCACCAATGGAATTGTGAGTAAATGTGATGTTCTCCATCTCAAATTCTGGCTAGCTCTCTTCTCAGTGCTCCTCTACCCTCTGTCCCCTTCTGGTAAGCTGGAATGCAGCCCACTGCCAAGACCACCTTACAAGCCATGCACTGAAGAGCACTGACTCTATCTCCCAGGTCACTGAACAATTCACTGATCTTGAAGACCTGTGAACTTGTTCAATACTGTTCTCTGAGCAAGAAATAAACTTTTACGTTTAAGCCACAAAAATTTTTTTAAACTGAAAAGATGAAGAGTTTATTTCAAGCTGAATATTCTAAAATATCCTTTTTAGGAGATAGGGGTTTTAACTGGAACTCCAGAAAGATGGGGTAGGATTTGAATCCGTTGAGGCAAAGGTTCATATTCAATATATGTGACAAAATAAGATAAAAATTAATTAATAATTTGTGCAAGTAGGTGTGGAGGGGCAGGAAGCAAATAAATTTGACCAGAGTAGAAGGATCCTCAGAATGATTCAAAGCAAGGATGGATGATAGGATTAAGTCAGACTGTGAAAGACCTTTAATATCTGGAAAAATACTTTAATCTTATAATGTTGGCAATATGTGTATTTGAAAAAATAAACATTGCTTTGACACAATAAAGTATTACACTAAGAAGATTAATCTTGCAAACATATAATAGATTGAGGCCAAAATGAACTTTTTCTGGAAGTGCAAATAAGAGGCTCCTGAAATAATTTTATATGAATTACAAGATCAAGAATATTAGGAAGAAAACAGAAATATCTGTTTCAGCTGTGATGAGAAGACTTTTGTCTTTTATTTGTCAAAACTAATTCTAAATCTTGAGGATTTTCTTCTGTTTTGTCAATAAAAATTAAAAGGCAGAAGCACTCAGTTTGATTTGTCTCTCAACAAGGCCATGGATTTGCCTAGTTATTTTTATGAAATTATATACCTGTATTCTTTAGAACTACAAGGTTCTTGACCAGCATTTATTATTTTCCTTTTACTCACAGTGCTTTTAGTCTGATGGGAAAAAAGAACATCCCAAGAGCAATTACTTAATTACAGTGGTATCTAACTGCTTATAGGTCAGGTTATAGGAAGGCACAACAATGTACAACGTGAGGTTGTAATGGGACGTAGGGAACAGGATGGCATTCAGGGACATTGATTCTCGGTAAACATCATCAATTGTTTAATCAGGTCATGAGGTCAAAAAGAGTTTGGGGTGGGAAATATCAAAGAGCTACACATGCTTAAAGGGGCAAGCGACACACTATTAAGGAAACAACAACAAAAAAGCAGATAAATCCGGAGGAAATAAGCAATTCAATAACTACTTAGCTCACTGAACTTTCTTTAGTGCAGAGAATGGAAGTTTAATGTAAAGGGGGAATAAAGTAGGATCAGAATCATAAAACTGATTTTCAGGCACACCTATTTAAATCCATTAGAGCTTTCCTATTTCGGAAACTGATCAGACAGTGGTTAAAGAAGTGAGATGAATAGTACTGGTATCCTCAGTTATGTACTTAGAACCATTTAAATGTTTGTTATTAGGCTGCCATTACATTTACTAAGAAGAAAAAGAAAACTCTTGTAGCAGACTAATGCATCTTACTTTGATTTCCTTGTAAATCCCCTCCTCTCTGTTTAGCTTAAGTCTTCATTTCCTCACTTTAAGTCTCACATTACTCATAGTGGATTCTTCTTAAAATAGGTTGTTTTTATCATGATCATCTGGAGCCAATTTAAGCAAAATGTGTTTGCACATAAGCCTAGCTCTTTGATATCCAGAGACTTTCAAAATGATTAATGTGGGTCAGCTAAATATTGCACTGATCAATACAAGAAAGCAGAGACAAGAGGAACAAATAAACATCCAACTCTCATTGTGAGAGCACAGATGGGGGATCTGTATCCCAGTAGCCCTCCAAAGCCATCCCGTTTCTAGGGTACTAGGCCATAGGATTTATGCTTACACATTCCCTCAGTATAATCTGTTGATTATATAAGTCTTTTCTATGCTTATTTATTAAAAGGCAAGAAAGCCTTAGGATATACAATTTGCCATATTTATTATTTGTCCATTATGTTTTGAATACCTGCTTTGTATTAAGTGTGAAAGTGGGTCTTGGGTAAACTGCAGTGGGAAGATAGCTATCATCATTTTTCTCATAGAATTTATATATGAGGAAGCAGATGGTAAATCAATAATGATAGTAAGCTGGAAAATGTCTTATAATGGGGGAATGCAGGGTGATGTTCAGCCATGCACTGAAGAATTTATGTTCATCGGGGGCTAGAGAAGTTCTTCTTGAGAAACTTATGCTTCAATTGAGACTTGGAGGAGCAGTCAAATTAGCCAGAAGAAGGTGATGTGAAGAGGAGAATTCTTGGCAGAAATGAAATTGTTGGCCAAGAACGTGAGCAGATGAGGGACATGAAGGGAGTGAAAGAATCTGAGTACATTTTCAGAATAAAATATGTGTCATTGTATCCAGAAATCAGTCTGGAGATGAATCTGTAGGTAGAGGCCATATAGTAAACTCAAGGCCTTAAGTTGGATTTTATCTTAGTAGCAATGAAAAATTGTTGAAGAATCTCAAGCAGGGAGTGGCATGATGTCATAGGGTACAGAGTGGACTAATGACAAGCAAGAAGGGAGGGTGGGAGGCATGGTAGTTTTTGCAGTATATGAGAGAGATGGTGCGTGCAAGCACTAGGGATAAACAGTCTGAATGGAGAGAACTGTGCAAATTCAAGGCCTATGTAGAAGGCAGACTCATTGCATGTCTAAGAGGGTCAGAGCTGAACTGGTTCCCAGGTATCTGGTTTAAAAAGTGGATAAAAGGCCGGGCGCGGTGGCTCAAGCCTGTAATCCCAGCACTTTGGGAGGCCGAGGCGGGTGGATCACGAGGTCAACAGATCGAGACCATCCTGGTCAACATAGTGAAACCCCGTCTCTACTAAAGATAAAAAAATTAGCTGGGCCCGGTGGCACGTGCCTGTAATCCCAGCTACTCGGGAGGCTGAGGCGGGAGAATTGC
>CM052661.1:100373279-100383424 GCA_028533165.1 Leontopithecus rosalia
TGGATAAAAGGGATTTTTTTTTTTTTTGCTAAAACAAAGGCACTCAAGGGAATGAGAATGTTTGAAGGGAGAAATGATTGGTTGTGTCTTGAATAGGTATGACCTCCAAGCGTGACTTTTCAGTATAAAGTTATGTCTTCATGACTGAAACTCAAAAGACACATCTGGACTGGTGTGTTTGTTTGTGTGGGTATACAGTCTATTACACATATATTTGGGAAATATTACAGACAGAAGGTGACTTAAGCCTTAATAATAAATGAGATCACTGTAGTTGATTGTGCGGGTAGCTCAGGAGATAGGAAAAGACCAAGAAATGTTGTCAGCAAAGGTAAAGGCATAGTGTCGTAAGAAGCAAGCTGCCTATAAAGTGTTAGCAAAAATAAGTATCAAAAGGAATCATTTGGACATCACATTAGCTGTTATTGGTGACTTCAGAAAAAGAAAGTTCAGCAGATGCATGGGAGTAGACTTCAGAGGTCAGGGAGGTCTTAAGAATTAGGGAGTGTCAGCACAGAAACTGGCAGTACTGGAATGTATGAAGAAGTTTGAAGTTACAGAAGAGAGAATGGACAATGGATGGGAAGAGCTTGAGCAACATACCCCTGGGTGAAATAAGGGGCTCTGATATTACAGGCTGGGGTCTGCAGTGCCAGAGGTGGCATCCCCAAGTCTCCCAGCCTTTGACATGGAGAACTTGAAAGTTGCCAAAGTGAGGTTCGGCACATTTGTGGATGGGGCCAAAGGATGTTTAGAGAGAAAAGAAGTTGAGTTTCAGACAGTTCCATTTTGAAGACTCATGAATGAGATCATTCAACAAAAATGAGAGCAAAAATCACTCCCAAGGGAAATTCACCATGCAGCCGGGGCCAGAGACGGCCAAGGCTAGAACTTCAATTGTTAAGCATAGCTGCTGTTACCAAACACAGCATTTGACTAAGGCTGGAAACTGCTGGCACAGCTGGTTTGGTCATTTTCAGGAATAGCTGTGTTTGAAGCCTTAGCAAACGAAAGTAAGCGCTGTGGAAACTATAAAGTCGTTTGAAAACATCCCTCCCAACCCCCTTCTCTCATATATTCTATTTGGTTTGTTTTCTCATATATTTTCTCTTATATTTAAATAACTATCATAATTTGGAGCTATCAGAATAATAAGAGGTACTATAAAAACATAGTTAGCTTTAGGATAAAAGATTAAATATAGAATATTTTTTCTTTGATGTTTTAAATAATCCCCACTTTAATATATTAAATGCCAACACCGAAGTTCATAAGCATCATAAATGATCCATTACATTGAGAATAATATGATAGGAGAATTTTTTTTTTTTACTAATTTGATGATTTTTCAGTGGTCATTAACACGTACTATATAATAGAACCCATTTCGATTTGATGTGAGGGTTTGTGTATATTGTTAATCATGATCAGAACTTAGTCCTTGCAGTGTTTCTGGGCTCTGCTGCTGTTCCTCCCTTTGGAGGCAGTGAGCAAAGTCAGTGTTCCTCACAGTGATTTTCTTACATGAGGGCCTGTGGCTGTCTATGAAGCAGAGTGGTCACTCTTTTCTCTTTCCTTTTTAATACCCTTCCACTCGAGACACGGAAAGTTTGGGAAGTTCTTTGTGTGTTAGTGATGCTGTATTCTATGCGGCAAATGAGACGACACCTCTGAAAATGTCATGTGGATGAGGTTAGATGTTGGTGGCAGGGCTAGCGCCCTCCTCTGCTGAAGCCTAACTCGTTTCTAAAACTAATTCATGCTGTATTATCATTTCTCTATTAAGCCTCAGCACCTTTAATGTATGCAGTAATTAAAATGGCAGTCCACTGCCATATAAGGCTAGAGAATGAAGTTCCTGTGAAAGTTTTTACCTTTACTAATGGCATTCATTTACCTCGGTGTTGTTTCCAACAACAGAAACACCCCCAAACAACGTTTTTTTTCCTTTAACAATGTCTGAATGTTTCAATAAAAGTTGAAGTGAAGTGGCAGATAAGAATGACAATATTTAAAATTTTTTTTTCATAGTTTGGCAAATTTCCCCCTGGGGCAAACTGCACCGAAGGAGACTTTATAGAAGTAGAATGAACATAATATTCTTTGAATGTGAATTTATTAGCATTTCTCTGGGGGTCAGAAAACACACAAAAAGTAGCTCTTTTATGTTGTGGAAATTTTTACACTGGTTTTTGGCATAGAGATATGTACATGTTTTGTGTATTTCCAGAAGGAAGTTACTGGCCAGTGCTCAGAAGGCCTGGTTCTTGGTGGCATTAAAAAATAAATAAATAAATAAGAAACTAAATGGTTAATTTAACATTGAGATGTTTTGCAGTTCTGTAAAAAGACCTTCTCCATGGTAAATTTCCTGTTGTAAAAATATTACTAAAAATCATTTTACTCCTTTAATTAAATGCATTTAGCATTGTCTGAGTAGTGCAATGATTCTGACTCTGCCGGTTTTAGATCATTCTGTAACATACAAACAGCGTTAAATAGAACACCAGGTTCTGTTTCTTTCTGAACCCATTCTAGAAACCAGGTTTATGTGGCTGCAGAGGATCTGGTTCTCATGTAGTACCTGTAAAGGAAGTCACAGTCCATATCTGCCCAAATGCTTTTTAACTAGTTCTGTACTTAAAGCCCGGGCAGGCTTCAGCCAAAGCAGGATATTGAGAAAGTGGGACCCGCTGCAGCAACTGGGTGGTAAAGGATGGTAGCTGTCAGGAGAAGCCCCAGGCACAAATACTGTCAGCACGCATTTATTTTTATTGAGCACCACTCTGATATCTTAAACCAAGAACCATACATTTAGTATACGTGTCTAAAGATTTCCTTGGCACTTCTTGAGAAGTAAGTAGGTAGAAAGGTAGACAGATAGTTCTGAAGGCTGATTTCATTGGGATTGGGGGTTAGAGAGGGTTGTTTAATATGTATTTACCTTTTAATATATTTTACTATATACTTTTAGTTATAAGCTTATCGTTTTAGTATCTAAGGTAAAATTTGCAAGGAACTAGATGAAACAGACAAAAAGAGTCGACCTTTTAAATGGAAGAAGATCCAGGATTAGATCTGAAGTTTATTTAACATTATCAGTGGAACTCTACCATGGATCCCAAGTGTATGTGTTTTGCTTTATAGTCAACATGTTGTTTTTTTCTGGGAAGTCAGGATTATGATTTTTAAAAAGCATTGTATTTAAACTGTAAACTCAGAAGTTTAAAAGTAGCTTTAGCATTGTTAGGTAGCTATAAATTTTCACTACATGTATTTACCACTATAGAACCTTATTAAATTTCCTGACAGGCCTCCTTTGCTCTCAACCTTTCTCCACAAATTACTGGCAGCCATTGGATAACTGTGCTTCAGATTCCCTCTCTTGAGTTTTTGGGCAAGCATTCTGGCTTTCTTCTGATTTGATGAATATCAAAAATATGTTCTTGGATGCTTCGTCTTCCATCTACAATCCTTTATCTTTGACTTTTCTTGTTTTCTGCAACTTTGCATTCAGTTGATCAGCAAATACTGGTGGCTATACCTTATACTCAATTCTGAATTTCATCACTGCTCACCACCCCGACACTCACTTAAGCCACCATTATTTAATGAAACTACTTCCTATTTGGCCTCTCTGATTCTACCTTCAAACCCCCTGGGTCCCACTGACAGTCTCATGTGGCTACAATAGTAATAGTCTTTCTTATGGGCAAAATTTATTGCTTCTCTCTTTGAAACCTTCCAAGAAGTTTCTACCCACAGTCCTTATTTTAGACTGTTAGTTAGTTGCACAAGTAGAATGTCACCTCCACGGCAGCAGAAGTGGCAATTAATTGGTTATTATTGGCTCCTCAATGCTCAGCATAAAGCCTAGGCCATAACATGAGCTTAATAAATCCTTGCTGAATGCGTGTGAGAAGAAATACATGAATGGCTTTATATGGAGTCTAGTGGAACTACCAAGGAGAGGCTTGGTAGGACTATTCCAGGCTCCTTTTTCACAAAGGACACTTTTCTGAATAATAAAGAAACATTCAAGTTCACTGTAAAAATTCAAGTAGGAATAACTTTCATATGAATAATTTATAGAAATTTAAATATTAATTTTTCTCCCTAATAAATAATCCTTTCTTATAATTTCCTGATGAGTACTAATCCTGAAATAGCAATTGGAGGATATTGGGGTGAAACTGGGTTTCCAGGGTCAGGTTGAAGAAGAGGGTTATTTTGATTTGAGATTTCAAAGTGAAGAACAAAGAGAAGCTCCTGCTTCTGTCCTTGAGTTGGCTAGGGCACCTTGGCCTATACCACGAGTCAGAGATGCTGGTGAAATGCTAAGGGCTGGGGCCTGGGCTTGGGAGAGGCACAAATTACAGAGAAAGCTGTATTCTAAGGAAGAGTGTTGAAACATCCTGTGGGAAGGCCATGGATGGGGGCGGTGGGGGAAAGAAGCCTTTTATGGACATAGGGGATAAGCCCTTGGGTGGATACTGGTTGTGAAAAGTGCTGAGCAGTCCCTGGCTAAACTAGTCAAGATGTCAAACAGTAGCACAAAAAAAGTTTTCATTAGAGATGAGGATTAAAATTGGAAAATATACCCATGCTGGTCCAAAGAAAGAAAAAAAAAAGAAGAAGAAGAAAACAGGAGTTTTTTTTTTTCTTAAGTAAAACTCTACTTTTCAATGTTGTGATTTCATAGTGTCTAATAATATTACTAAATAAATGTCAGACTGTATCTCACTCATGCCTCCAACACTGCATCTTTCATCTTTTCATAAAAGACTAACTGCTGTTAAAATTTTTAGTTTCCTATAAATAGTACACTTAGTTTCTGGGTCTATATTATACTTGGAAAAGGTCTGACTAATTTCTTCTTTTTACCAGGCTGACCAGATGTTTTATGACAAATAGACACAGTTAGTTTTTTTAATTACCCACTAAGTAAGGTATTTAGCAACTAGACAGTTGGCCCCAATCTATAAAATGTGATACATGCAGAGAACAATTTCTTAATAATTGAAATGCCTTCCCGATGTATTTGTCCTCAGTTTATATTTTCTCAGTACTCTTTCTTCACATCCTCTGCAATTGTCAGTTATCTTATCAAATAATAATCCATGTTAATTAAATATTTTTAATCATTGGCTCTAAACATATGGATGGAATAACTGCACAGATAGTTTGATATGCATTGCTAGGCATGAATACATTTATGAGGAAGAGAACTTTGAGTTAATATTTATGTGTGTTTATATTTACAAATATTAACATGTAAATGGCATGCGGCTCCTAGCATTCCTCTGTCATATAACCATTCGTACCATCTTAGTTCATTTTTTGCTGCTATAACAGAATACTAGACCGGTGATTTATAAGGAACAGAAATTTATTGACTCACAGTTTATGGATGCTGGGAAGCCCAAGATTAAGGGGCCAGTGTCTGGCAAAGGCCTTATTGCTGCTTCAATTCATGGTAGAAGGTGGAAGGGCAAAGAGAGGGAAAGAGAGAGAAAGAAAGTGAACCAAACCTACCCTTCTATAGTGACCCCACTTCTGTGATCATTAATCCACTTCCATGATAATACCAGTAATTCATTCAGGAGAGTGAAGCCTTCACAGCCTCATCATCTCTCGCTAGGCCCCACCTCCCAACACTGTTACATTGGGGGTTATGTTTTTCAAACATGCGTTTTGCAGGGCAGCACATTTAAACCATAGCAATACCAGCCTCATGTTACACATCTCTTCTGAGAATTATGTAAAACATAATGTAGGATTCCATTTTGCCTCCTTTCTCCTTATTGTCTGCTCTACTACCCCATCCTGCTCACACTTGCTGTGGCTGAATTCTTGGTACCTTCAAGGCGAAAGGTGGGTTGGGCTACTAGGAATGCAGCTGTTCCATTGGCTATACTCCTTCATGCTAATGTCTGATGATGGAACAGCTCTGTTATCTGGGAAGTGGTCTGGCCATGACCTTGGATGACTTGGAGGAATGGGATAGGGCAGGCTTCTTTTTTTTCTTTTTTTGTCCTTTCAGTGGTGGAGGACATCTTATTTGAATACTCAGATGCCAGAAAGAGATCTAACTCTAAAATATCATTTCTTTCTTTCTTTTTTTTTTTTTTGAGACTGACTTTCGCTGTTGTTACCCGGACTGGAGTGCAATGGCGTGATCTCGGATCACCGCAACCTCTGCCTCCTGGGTTCAAGCAATTCTCCTGCCTCAACCTCCCGAGTAGCTGGGACTACAGGTGTGCACCACCATGCCCAGCTAATTTTTGTATTTTTAGTAGAGACGGGGTTTCACTTTGTTGACCAGGATGGTCTCGATCTCTTGACCTCGTGATCCACCCGCCTCGACCTCCCAAAGTGCTGGGATTATAGGCGTGAGCCACTGCGCCTGGCCAAAAAATATCATTTCCTAATCTACAGTTTTATTTAGTTGAAAATCGAATTTGGAAATAATTTGGCACTGCTACTATTGGGGAAAATTTCATTTTTCTGAAAACATCACACTTTAGTGGGAGGAAAAGGGATCTGCACCAGGAAAGGCCGACTCCCCACTCTCTACACAGATACTAAAGGCCAGGTGTCCAGTTTCCAGGTCTTAGCCTCCTAGGGAGCAAGGGAGATGAGGTGGTCTATTAGTAAAGTGTCCACTGCATTAGGGTAGTCTCCTTGTGGGCCTGGATCATGTCTTGAGCCCTCTGACGTGGATATTCTAGACATAGACTTGAAAGCACAGTTTGGACTAAACTGAGTTATTATTGTGGAGAGACAACAGTATCTCTATAATTGCTTTAGGATTAACTTAAGTGAGCTGTATAATACTAGTTGTTTAAAAATCTTCAAGAGAGAATGCTGCTGTAATAGTGAGAGCAGAAGAAAATAAACTTTTCAGTATAGATACACTCAGGTAGCTGTTTATTCAAGTAAGCATACTGAGATAGTTACACAGAACTGGGAGGCAATTTGGCCTAGTTAGAAGCATATGCCTATTGGAGCGGATATACCCAGTTGTGAACACCCTTCTGAATCACGATGACTGAGGGACAGTGAGTGGTTATCTGACATCTCTGAACATTATTAGTCTTCTCATCTGCAAAATGGAGATAACAATATGTTGGATTCAATGTATGTAAGGCATTCAGCACAGCATTTGACCTCAGAAGGAAATATATGTAGTAACTATTTTAATAGCTGCATTCTATTTAGGGGGTGACTACATTTTCTTATAAAAATATTCCTTATACAAGTTTTGATTAAATATAAATGCTTATCATATGTGCCAAGTTAAATCTTGAGTAAAAGTGAAAATAAAGTCAACAACTTGCACAGCTTAGAATATATGCTTTTTGGGAGAGATTACTTTGCTACATTTGATGTGAGTTAAGAGAGGAAATCTATAGGCTTATTGCTAAAAATCTCTTTTTTCTTCCATTAAAAAAAATTCTGGGGTTCTCACAGACTACAGTGAGCTAGAAGGCCTGTTTCTGAATTCAATAAAACGTTTATGATGCAGTTTTTAAAATGCTTTCTTGACCCAGTTTGAGGCCCTGGCGAGAGACCAGTCAGTTCTTCTTAGGTATCTGATTAAGTCTACTTTCCAACCCCTTCTGTTATTGGGCTGTCCTACTCTGGGCCACCATCTACCTGCCCTAATCACGACAGGCCCCATACCAGACAGCTAGGGACAGCTTCTATGCCCCAGAGACCCCTGAAATTATTCAAACCATTCAATCCTAAGCTGGCTTACTCTGTATCACCTGTTCCTTCCTACAGAAACCACAGTAAAGGTTGTGTTCCCCTCCCTCTGTTTTGTGACAGACCCTGCTGATTCTCTGAGTGTCCCCACACATGGGTGGTATGACATTTACTCCCTCTTTTGGGAACTCTAAGTAGAATAAATTATCTTTTCAATCACAGTTGTTTTCTAATTTGTTGGCCTTAACATACCAAAACTAATAATAAATCTATTAAAACACCAACTCTAGAATTGAGATAACAATAGCCCTTAATCTTTTCATGGTATTTTGATACAAAAAGATTTTTCTGATGTATGCAGATGTTGATAGTTGAATATCTATAGGAGCATGTTATACAATGTATGCCTGTTCTATCTTCTAGAGTAAGGACTAAATCAAACTCTGGTATTTTATTTTACTTTTTATTTCATAGTGCTGAATTGAAAACCAGAGTTTACTTTGAAGTAAAAATGACAATTGAAAAAGAAAAATCAACAAAACCTAGGATCCTGGAGGCTCCCCAATTTCCACTCTCTGCCATTCTCTCCTTATAATAACTGCTATATCACATGAAGAGTCATTCCAACACCACTGGAATTCTGTGCTCACCTGAAATGCCATGTGTTTGTAGAGGGACCTAAATTACTATTTCTAGGAGATGTACGATTTTTAAATTTCTCTGGCTGAGTTTAAAATTTTGATATTAATATGGTAATGAAATGAGTCATATGTCTACGTTGGATTAACAAAGAGCCAATTTGGGGCTGAGAATTCTCCACAGTTGGAACCACCGACATGTTGACTTTACATTTCCACTACTAAAAAGAGTTTTCTGCAGCCTCAGCTGTTATAAGCTCTGGCATTTCCATTTTTTTTACTTTAAATAATTGGAATAGGAATATTTTATTACCTGGCCATTGGTATTCCTTATGATGGTAGCAGTTTTTGAGCTTGCTAGTTTTCTTCTTTGAAATCAGCAACTATTTTCTTTCTCAAGGTTGTTTCTGCAGTTTAAGCTATAACAATATGTTTATGTTCTTATGCATGCAAATTTATTTTTGTGTTAAAAGTATTCGAAAGAGATTAGATAATTGAAAGCTTTTTGGAATTTTAATGCAATTCTTATAAGAAAAGTTGCATTTATTTTCCTGCAAATGATGTTTCATCATATTGAATGTCTGCAGGGTCTCTAGTTTTCTTTTCACATTGTTGCAGCAGGTAGATGTATTTCTAGTTAGTTTACAACAGCACAGTTTTAGTGTGGTGATACTCAAGATGCTGCTCAACCAGTAAGAATAATGACTAACAGTGAGTGTTTAGGGTCAGGTTATTTGGGTTGCATTAGTGGCTTTAGATCTAACTAACTGGCCTTGGGCAAGATACTAAATTGTCTGTGCTTTCAGTCCACTCAGTAGATGCTGAAACTATAAGGTACGTTTGCTATATTTATTACTTTTCTAGGATAGGATGCAGTGTCTCATAGAAAACTTAGTATGCTCTCAATAGAGGAAAATTATGCTAACCTAGTCCTACTTCAAATATTATGTAATTATTTATGAAATTTGAAGCCTATTAAAAATTTCTGTCACATTTTCTTTCTGATGTTTTAGTATTTGTCTTTATTGTATAAGATAAAGCAGAAGAAATCTTATTTTTAAAGAAAAATGTCACAGCAAGATTACCTTGAAGGAAATTTATGCAATATATTAAAATCCAAAGAATTAGATCCTATTTAGAATAAAAGCCAGTACAAATATAAAATAATAAAAATAGTGTCACTCTTATTGAGGAAATATTCACTAAACACTTACTCTGTACTGGGCATTACTCTCTGTACATTTTACAGATGATCTCATTTGATTATCATCCCAGCTAAACAAATGCAATTGGTATGTTACACATTTTACAGTGGTCAAAATTAAGGCCTGGAAGGGTAGGTAGTGATGTGGTTTGGCTGTGTCCTCACCCAGAATCTCATCTTGAATTGCCATGTGTTATAGGAAGGACCCAGTAGGGTATGATTGAATTATGGAGGTGGGTCTTTCCTTTGGTGTTACTGTGATAGTGAGTGGGTCTCACAGGTTCTGATGGTTTCAGAAATGGGAGTTCCCCTGCACAGGCTCTCTTTTTGCCTGCTGCCATCTGTATAAGATGTGGCTTACTCCTCCTTGCCTTCTGCCATGATTGTGAGGCCTCCCCAGCCATGTGGAAATGTAAGTCTATTAAATCTCTTTCTTGTGTAAATTGCCCAGTCTCGGGTATGTCTTTACCAGCAATGTGAAAATGGACTAATATTGGTAGTTTTCACAGTTCATACACTGAGTAGGTGATGGAGCATTTTTCTTTCTTTCTTTCTTTCTTTCTTTTTTTTTTATTTTTATTTTATTTTTTTTT
>CM052661.1:100383924-100405522 GCA_028533165.1 Leontopithecus rosalia
CTGTCGTCTTTGAAATTACCAGCTTTCAGTAGGTCTCTTGAGTGGACGTCCAAGATGTTAGTTCCCAGGGCCAGGAACAGCGGTGTTAAGACTGATGGTGTTTTTCTGCCCAGGCTTCTCCTGTCTGGCTTCCTTCTTGTGTCCGTAATAGGCGAGTCTGCCTTCCCAGAGCTCCAAACCTCGGTCAGAAGGGGAACCAATCGCGTTCACTCTGCGCCCAGGTGCCGGCACAACTTCTGGGCCGGCCTCAGGAGTCAGCGCTGGGAACCCATGCGGCTCCTCCAAACCCCGGTCAGAAGGGGAGCCAGCCTTGCCTAGTCAGCTCCGTGCCGTGCGGAGGTGCCGGCGAAACTACTGCCCCGCGTGGCTCCTCCACTGGGAATCTTCTGCTCCTGAGCGACCAGAATTTGTCTGAAAGTGTGGCGTCCTCTAGTTCTATGAACTTTAACTGCGAGCTGCAATCCCGAGATGTTAGCAATCGGCCATCTTGGATCGTTCCCCTCTTTCTTTTTTTTTTCTTTTTTTTTTTTTTAGTAACAGAGTCTTACTCTGTTGCCCAGGCTGGAGTGAACTCTGCAATCTTGAACTCTTGGGCCCAAGTGATACTCCCACCTAAGCTTCCTGAGTATCTAGGACAACAGGCACATGCCCCCACACCTAGCTAATGTTTAATGTTTAATTTTTATAGAGATGGAGTCTTGCTATGTTGCCCAGGCTGGTCTCAAACTCCTCGTCTCAAGAGATCCTCCTGTCTCGGCTTCCCAAAGTTCTGGCCACCTTGCCTGGCCAGAACCATATTTTGAACCATAGGCTATCTAGCTCAGCTTTAATCCACAGGGTGACTAAACATCAAACATATATCAGTTCAGCAAACACTGATGACATTTTCCTCAGCGTTCTAGAAATTCCCATTATGCCCTCAGAGACTTTAATATATGTGTTGATCCTTAAGGTTCTTAAAGAATTTAGAATCTGCCATGTATAATGTAATATGGTATTTTATTAAATTACTGAAATAATACACACATTTCCTTTGTAAGATGTGCAAGGACCAGTCTCCTCTATGTGGCTTATAAGAATCTGGAGAACATCATTCTCAGCAAACTGACACAAGACCAGAAAAGGAAACACCGTATATACTCACTCATAGGCAGGTGATGAACAATGAGAACACATGGACACAGGGAAGGGAGCACCACACATTGAGGTCTATTGGGGGAAATAGGGGAGGGACAGCGGCAGGGGGAGCGGGGGAGGGATGGCATGGGGAGAAATGCCAAATATGGGTGAAGGGGCAGAAGGCAGCAAAACACACTGCCACATGTGTACCTATGCAACTATCTTGCATGTTCTGCACATGTACCCCAAAACCTAAAATGCAATAAAAATTTTAAAAAAAACATTAAAAAATCTTATAATTATAGTAATTATCTATCAATATCATTTTACCTTGAAATTGTAAAATTACATAGACTAGTCTGTTACTTACATTTGGATTGCCAGCTTGGATTCTTACTCATGAAGAGCAGAGACATAAAAGATCTTTGTATGGCTGTGGGAGAACAGAAGAGAAGGTGTTTTTGTTCACAGAGGAACAGTGTGTTTATACTCCAGGGACACTCGTGATAAGGGAAACTAAGCACTTGAGGGGCTACCAAAGGGAGAAGCACCAAAATGCATTTCTACTGGAAAAATGCTGGAAAAAATCTTGTACTTTTCTCTAAGAATTTTCTGGAGCAGTGCTTCTGATTTAGATATGACAAAATCGTGGGCTTATCCTCTAGTAGAAACTTCCCCCACTCCTTATTTTCTCTTTCGTATGTTCTTATGAGAATTCATATTGATAAATATATTTTTAATCTTAGCAGGAAGCAGGTTTGGCATTAAATCATGTTAAGGTAAAAACGTTTTAGAAAATAAATCATTATTTTGATTATACTCCAGATTTCCTGATAGGAACACAATCACTTGAAAATGTTTCATATAGTAAAAGGAATACAAATAATGATTGAGAGCATTTCATTAGACTTTCAATTTCCTGATTGTCTCACTGTTCTTGAGAGAATACCATACATGAAAAGAACAGCATGATTTCAAAGATTTATCAAGACTTTTGTTTGGAAATTGTGAAATGATTTTTTTTGGTCAAGTAAATACTTTATGACATAGTTAAAAATGTTGGTGGGAGTGTAAACTAGCTCAACCATTGTGTAAGACAGTGTGGCAATTCCTCAAGGACCTAGAAATAGAAATTCCATTTGACCCAGCAATCCCATAACTGGATATATACCCAAAGGATTATAAACCATTCTATTATAAAGACACATGCACACGTATGTTCATAGTGGCACCGTTTACAATGGCAAAGACCTGGAACCAACCCAAATGCCCATCGACGATAGACTGGACAAGGAAAATGTGGCACATATACACCATGGAATACTATGCAGTCATAAAAAATGATGAGTTTGTGTCCTTTGTAGAGACATGGATGAATCTGGAAACCATCATTCTCAGCAAACTGACACAAGAACAGAAAATCAACCACCACATGTTCTTTCTCATAGGTGGGTGTTGAACAATGAGAACACGTGGACACAGGGAGTGGAGCATCACACACTAGGGTCTCTTGGGGGGTCCAAGGGAGGGACAGGAGTGGGCAGGTAGGGAATGGATAACATGGGGAGAAATGCCAGATATAGGTGACAGGGGGATGGAGGCAGCAAACCACATTGCCATGTGTGTACCTATGCAACAATCTTGCATGATCTGCACATGTACCCCAGAACCTAAAGTACAATTAAAAAATCATAATAATAAATAACTTTTGGAAAATTCTAATATAGGGTTTGAAATGCAAATTACACTCAAAGCCATAATTGATGGGGCTTGGTTTTACAAGAGTTATTTCATAGGATTTTTTATTTCTATCAGGTGCTATTCCCTATATAGTTTCCATATTACAGTTGTTTCTCCACAGCTATGACAGAACACAATGTCAAACTCAACTGATGATCTTAATGTCCCCATGGACCACAGCCGTGCACAGACAGGAAAGACATACATTTTTGTGTCGGGGGTAATAAGCATCTTTCCTTCCACCTGCAATCTGCACTGTTGTTTCTTCTTTGCCTGTTGATCCCAAACAATTCTTTCCACGACATTCTCTCTCTTTCGCAGGGCTCTTTATTTTGCCCTCCTACCCCCACCCAACTTGGCAGCCCAGGATGATGATGGAAATTAGAAATGAACATGAGAATAGCATTCCAATTTGGTGACATAGAAAAATAATGATGAAAGAAAATGATGAGCTCCGTTTTGATGTATTATTTAGAAACCTCTCATTGCTGCCACGAAGCCACTCTGAGTACCGGCAAGGTGTGACAACGGGAAGTACAGTGATGGGCAGGTGGGGGAGAATCGTGTTAAATATGCTTTTTTTTCTCGTGTGCCTTTGTGTACTTGCTCGGGGGTCAAAAAAGAAAAAATAAAAGTAAAAACAGCCCTCTCACCAGAACGACTTATAATTATTACACTGCTCCAGATCATCGTACCTTGTTGGCAGTCGGCGTTAATTATTTGTCTGTTTGTCAGGAATCATTGGCACATGCTTGTTGTTTTTTTTCCTTTGCTGTGTGAATGGGAGTTATATTTTATTTCATGAACAATGTTCTTCTGTACTATAAGACAAGACACTGAAAACAAGGATGTTTGTTTATACAGCAGACACACCTGGCTTTCACTGCCAAGATAACAAAGAACTTGGAGGGATATTTTAAAGCAAGAAGCCATCTTTGCCTATATGATATTGAAAAGATTGGAATTCATTCATTTTGACTGTAGGAATCCCAGGTAATTTCACAGTATAATTAGAGCAGTTTCATGAAAGATTCTATTGTGCCGATGAAGCCATATCATTTATACAGAGGCTGTAAAATGTATATTTTTAATTAAACAATGGAAACAGGTTATCCCAAGGTGAAACTGCCTCCAATTTCATTATCTACATTACTTGCTTCTCATTACCCTCTTCTCCTTCATAAAAAATTAGTCAGTAACTAATTTCCTCAAGAATTTGCTCTGGGAATTTCGGGATCACTCTTACTGAAGTTTTAGCAGTTAAGGGTTCAAGTGCACATTCTATTAATGCCCACATCTAGGACCTGAGGGGAAATGTGGGTTCTTCATGAATTTACATGTGCTATGTCAGGCTCATAAATGAGGCAGGAGACCACTGGAAGTGGGTGGCTAAGACCACTTTGCTTTGAGGTGTGGTGAGAGAGACAATCATCAAAGCGAAAACTTATCAGGTATTGGCATGTGGGTTTATGTTTAACACCATGTAATAAAATTAAGCAACAAAAGTGAAAATATTAAAGAAGACAGCACTTCCCCAAGTGTTGGAAGAGGAATCCAGATGAGATAAGACTTTTAATAAAGGTTAACCTAACTGACTGACGAAGAAAAATTAGAATGAGAATAACCGCAAGGTAGTGCAAAGACCTATTATACTTAAATCGAGTGTTTGGGTGAAGACATAAATCGAGAAGAAAGGAAGTCCTTTATAAGGGCTGCCTAGGAGGCAACCTTTGGAATATTTTAATAACACCATGAAAAGATAGCTATTTTGGGATGTATCAAATCAGAAACTACAAAATAACTTATAAGTTTTACTAATAATTTTATTTACTCAATGCTACTGAAATTTTATTTAGCATTGAAAAGTGAAAGAAAAATATAAAGTTTGGGGCATTCTACCTTTTCACGAAAGATAGTAAATAAAATGGGCAAAAGCTTCTCTTCATTATTTGTTCCAGTTGTGTTCCCACCTAATAATAATGGCTGGAAATGTTCACATAAGAACAGGCCCATGGAATAGTGGGGGATGATGGTATTGTCACCAGATTCATGTAAGAGCTGCTCTTCTGTCCCTGGTTCAGAGAAACCTGGACATTCAGGTTTCTGAGGACATAGCTGCTGGTGGTGAGGTTTTGATTAGCCAAGGGCAAGAATCACCAGAACTCATAATTCTAAGCCAGAAAGCTTTACAAAGTTTGCTGCAGAGAATGATTCAGTTGCCTTTACTCTCAGAGGATAGAGAAACAGCTAGGAATCTTATAGGAATCTTACAGCTTGTTCCCTGACCAAAACAGATCTCATTCCCAGCTTTCCTTCCTGGAGGCCTAAAATCACGGTCGTAATCAATGTGACAGAACCATCTCAGGCGCATATGTTGAGCTAGAGAATCTAATGTTGGAATCAGTTTATTCATATGTCATAAGCAGTTTCTGAAATAATTATATGAAATGATGTTAGTGGGTTTGAAACAATGGATTTCTGTGCTTGTAGGAAGACATACATCAGCATATTTATATATGTCTTAGAAATTTCAAAGTTTAGTTTTATTTGCAGCTCTAAATTTTGGGATAATCCTTATGATAATAATCTGTTTTTTTGTTTGTTTGGTTTGAGAAGAAGTATTGGGTTAAGACGTTTTATCCTAGTCCATTTTCCCCCCATTTGGTGATTGTGCTAATCACATGTGGGTGTTGGTTCAGTTGGAATTCATGGTTCATTTATATATTTATTTTTCACACTCGTATTGAATGCCACTTTCCAGGTACTTGGAAACAGAGATGAGTTTAACAGAGCAGGCCCTCAGGGAGCTCACGTTCTAGTAGGAGAAATAATCAGAAAACAAATAAATACATAATATAAAGTTGGGTAATAATCCATGCTAGAAAGAAAAACTCGGGCATAGTGGATGACGTTGCCAGGGGAGAGGTGCTACGTTTGATACTATATTCTTGTCAAGCACACTGACGATGTGACATTTAAATAAGGAACTGGGCGAAGGGAAGAAATAAGGCTTGTTAAGATACAGAGAATGAATTTTCTTAGAAGATTACCCCTTAATGTGCTTTACTCTAAAATATCATACCTGTACCCTATCACTAGTGTCGTTTAGTACATTCTCATGGGTCAATATTTTGTGATTATATTCATCACATTGGGGACCTATACTGTTAGCTTGCATTCGGTGGACAATACATTCCTTAGTTGATTGCACCTTGCAGATTTCTCTCCAGTTTTGACAATAGGACGTATTCGCTCCTGTTATAACATCTGTGATTTCATTTTCTGGGAGAATGGCTCACAAAGAAAGACAGAGGAAAGAGCGGACTGCACGGTAGGGGGTGTGTGGAGGGTAAAAATCCACAATCTCATATTACATAGCTTTCAGTTTATTCCCAAATCGGTATTAATCACAAAACTCCTGATGTGGACTGTTTGCAGAAGAGGGTGTGAGTTTAAAAGTCTGAGAAACATTACTGCAGCCTCTTTATAGACAGACAGAGATTTATGCTTTTAGTTTCAGTTTATAAGAAAACCCTAAACTAATGATCAGCGCCTTGGAAAACACTGTGCTCTTGGAAACATTAGTATTTTATTGCAATTGTGTAAATTCTTTAAGAGAAGTTCCTCTGTAGCCACTATAGCCTGGATCAGTCCTATAGGACTTAGAGGAAAATCGACATACTTTCATGGTAACCGTAAGGTAATTCATACATCCAGAAAAAGAGACTCACCGTGGCCTAGCTTACTTCAGAGTTTACTGTAGAAGCCTGTTGTGGGAATTAGTTAAAAGCTTAGGGAAATCAGTGTGACTCTTACTTTGCCAGAAGGTGAATCCAAAACAAGGAAAATGCTGTATTTTATATAGAATCCATATGTTTAAAATGACCCAGGCACCAAGACCCATGCATGTAAGTCTCATGATGCAAAATCTTTTCTAAGAGTTTTTTTTCACCCAGTTTTTAAAATTAATTAACTTTTTTTTTTTTGTTGTTGTTTTTTAAGAGACAGGGTCTCCTTATGTCATCCAGGCTGGAGTGCAGTGACGGTTCACAAGCATGAGCATACCTCACCGCAGCCTTGGACCCCTGGACTCAAGCAATCCTCAGCCTCCCAAGTACCTGGGACTATAGGCATGTGCCCCAAAATCTTTTGTTCTTTAACCCAAGTGTTGCTTGTTATTCTACACATGTGGTAATGTATGCAATTCAAAAAGCCACATTGATGTCAAAATTGGGGAACTACTGATACTTCCATTAGAGGAAATTGAAAACGTACATCTGTTAGCCACAGCGATGCTGTCCCATTGCATATAATCATTGAAATTAGAAATGAACATATGAAAATAGAGCCCCAGTGCAGAAGTTGAACTTAGTACCTTTGACATGTGAGGTATTCACTTAATCAAACAGATTACTCTCTCTCTGCTTATAGCCTGTGGGAATTCACAGGTGTTAAATTAGCTTCAGAAGGACTTTCCTATTGTTTTTTTAATGGAAAGGTAGGACATGTGGAGATCTGCCCATGGAAAATAAACACAAATCATATCTGAGATATGGAGTATAGTCTAAGCATCAGTCTTTGGTTTTCTGGGCATGCACAATTCTGTGCCAATTGAACTGTCTGATGTGATTGCTATTTCATTTCAAAATAATAATGCAACAGTTTCAACATTTTAGCTTTAACCTTCTTCACAACTAGAGGAACTATTCAAATGCTTTTGATGTGACAGTAAAGTGATTCTGTCTTTTGAGAATGACAATCAGGGCCTTTGTGATTTCACGGTATAAACTATTTGAAAGGTAGAAATGTGGAGGTGAGTAGCCTGTGATGATATTGAATCGTTTGGGTATGTTTCTGAACAGTTAGGAACAGAGAGGAAGTACAAAGCCAAGCTAGAAAGAGTTCTTTTTTACCCCAGGGATTTTTAGAGTTTCTTGGTGCATATGGATTTCAGAAAAAAATTTTATTCGAATTTGATTTATTCTTTTGACCTTGACTGTATAGAATGAAGTATAGTTTTCAGTCATCATATAGCAGAGTTGGGGCATTAAATGTTCACGTTCATATACTGTTTACAGATACCAAATTGTATGGGTGATTTTCAGAGCATTGGCACAATAAAATCTTGATAGGCATTTCAAATCTTTTGTTATTCCATAAAGCCAGAATGTCTGACCTGAAATCATAGCATAGATTTATTTTGTCAGTGGAGATGTAGGAAGTAAAATAGGCTGGTTTTGGTCTTATTGTTTCAGAGACTTATTTCAGCATCTGCGTATATTCTCTTATCAGAAGGAGAGCTACAAAATCCATTGCCTTTTCAGCATTAGAAGTGGTGATCATTCAAGAATAACATCTTTCAAGAGCATTCCTAATGTTCTTCAACCAAGGAATACACTGTATGAATGAATGAATGAATGAATGAAGGAATATCTGAATCAACTCATTTGTATAAACAAGTTTGAGGGATTGTAAGGTTGATTATGACTTAGAGAAAACCTTGTTTATTTGTTTAGCAACCCACAAATTTAAAAATCCCTCTCTTGAAAAATTTTAGCTAATTGCTGCAAAGTTGAAAATATTTGAAATTACTGATTCATTTTAAATTAATTGGTTCTTCTGCTAATTGGGATTTCTCTGTACTCTGTGATTGCTGTCATCATTCTGACCTGTCACCACCTTCAATCCACTGCTTTTATGGAAAGAGTTTGCTCATGATCAGCCTTAGGAGAAACAAATCAGTCAGCTGCAGCTCCAGAACAGATAGGAAACAGTGTATGTGATAGGGTAGGCTGCCACCTTTGCTTCTCATTTGTAACAGCCTGAGGTTTCCCCAGGAAAAAGAAAGTCTGTAGCAAGGAAGCCATGGGTTGAATTCAAATTTAAGACTTCTACCTTTCTAAAGTCTTGTTCAGTTTATTAAATGTCTTGCCTCCTGCTGCATAAGCTATAGATAAAGAGACTGTGGTTTTCCTGGGGGTTTGAAACCCAGGTTAAACAGACATCTGAAGGGAATTCTCAAATGAATTTTCAGTTACTGCATTGATAGTCTCCAAAATTTGAACCTTACCAAATACAATGTTCTTTTCAATTAATGTCAAAACATCAGCTGGCTTGCAGGTCTGTTACACTAACGTGCTATCTGTATTCTGTGGTTTTCAGTTTGGCCCTAGTGGAGGTAAGGTTTAATTGTCAGTTTCTTTGAATATCAGTAGAATAATTTCAGGAATATTTTTTACCTTTTTACTTGCCCCGAGGTTATTCTGATATGAAACTTGCTCTTCTTGGTTTGTAATATGCTGCAGCTGCCTCCAAGGTTGACTCAGGAAGTCATTTAGAAAATCTTCCTTGAAGAAAACAGAGGTTTTATTTACATAGTTAGGAGCTTGATGGCGTAATATGCATGTGCATTCTTTTTGAGAAAAGCAGTTGAAAATCGTTTCCTTCTGCTGGTGTCTGATGTGCTTTGTAGTATGGGATAGCTTACATAATTTAGAAAGAACTTAGTCCTACCTTTGGTAAACTGTGGATGGGGCAAGTACTTGGACATGTAAGATGTTTTGTTTTTGTTCATTCTGTGTTTTCAATAATTACATACTGTCAGCTTTATGGGATCGCAGGGCTTAACAGTGTCTAGTACACAGAAGATGGTTAATAGCATTGAATAAATGAGAATCTGGAAGAATGAATAAATGAATGAATGATGGTATTGTATCTCACAGAATTTGTAAAATGTTTATGATTTCTGAGTGCAGGCTTTGGAATGACTGGGTTTCTGAGGTACCAAAATCTGTAGAGAGGAAGCACAGAGCAAAGTCTGCAGAGGGGCCTCCTCTGACATCCCACCTATTCAACTATGCATGCAAATGTGATAGTAGTCCTGGAAGATGATTTTTAAAAGAAGAATAATAAATATGATGAAATATAAATGTACCATCACATAATATATTCAAAGATCACTTTACATTCCTGTTTTGTACAGGTTAATTTGAATTTGGATAGGCTAATTAAATTAAATTTTGTATTTCTGCATTTGTTAGAGTGTATTTGATGACTCACTTAAGAACAGATCTCTTATCTAGAGTAGGCACCTGTGGTGGCCATGAAAACGCACTACCTTGATCTTCTGCTGTGGGGTCATAATTAACTTAGAGTGACAGGCTCATTCTGGAAAGACACAGGACTCATCCTAAGAGTGACTATGGTTTGGGGACTCTTTGTTGACCTGGATTAACTCCTGAATCGCTCTGCAGTCCAACCCTTCTACTACTCGATGTCCCTTTCTTTCCTCTTTCCTTCAGTGGGTATCAGATTTCAACTGAAGTCCGAAGGCTCTTGTTGCCTTCTCTTCTTCCTTTTGTCGAAAAATCTTTTGCCCATCTAAAACCATCTTGGTGTCTGCCTTCTGGAGTCAGGATTTAGTTGATGCAAATGGTACCAAGACTCATCCAGAAACCTGGCAAAAACTTGAAGATTTGGGGCACACTCAATCACCCCTGAGCAGAAGAAAGATACAATATCTTGAGTGACAGATGGGGCCTGGGTAATACCTGTCACTTGATGGCAGTCCAACTGCAGTGGTGTCTTGCAGGTGCAATGACTCTGGTAGTTAAAAACCATGGGTGGGGAGGATGGCAGTGCTTACAAGGACGGCAGAGACAGCTCATTCAGGGTAATTTGTATTGATATGTCCTGCAGAAGGGTAATGAAGATTGTGGCTATAAACAAGCAAGTCAAGGCTAAATGTTATGGGTGACAATCCTGTGTGGCACCTTACAAAGAAGCCATTTCTCCTACAATGGAAGGATAGACTCAGTTGAATAACAGACTAATATTTGTGCAGTTGAACTCACAGAGCTTCAGACATTTGAAACCTCAGCCAAGCTAGGCCTGTAATGTCTAGGTCAGGACAATGGTTGGGATAATGTGAGACCCTGAAATGTGGAGTGAGGATGCCTCTGAAGATTTTAGCATCGTAGACACCATAACTTCATAGCTTGCAGAGCGGCCCATCCTTCTCTGTTAACACCTATTAAAAATGCTGGAGAGACCTCTCCCTTGCAAAGCAACAGCCGTCTACCTCAGGCGATGCCTCTACCTCCTCTCATGGGTACTTGTACTAACCATGCTTCTAGTTTCTGTATCAGGTAAGAACAGAAGACCACAAGAGAGCCCAGAGGATGCAGCATTTATTAAAGGCATTAATGGTTTGGTGGCAATAGGGTCACCAGCATCACTAAGAAGTTCAGTGGTGGGTCTCCTCTGCAGGCCAAGGCTGACAGCAGTGATGGAAATAGAGATGGGTCAGTATCTTCTGTGGGGAGCAATGGGGCACTGGAGTTAGAGAAACCAGATGGGAAATTTGTTGTGATGAGCCTTACATGGTAAATGGGGCACTATTATTAAATGTGGTCCAGATGGAGTATTGCTGAAATTCTCAGAAAAGAAGTATGTTTGGCTTACAACCTAATAATGCCACAGTTTGATTACAACTCCCTGATGCCCTCTGTATGGACATCCCAGGCTTCGAATGTGTCCATGATAGCCTCTTGACCAAAGATGGTTCAAATGTGGGGCATATACAAGAGGCCAAACCCTTAAGTAAATCTAGCTGTGTTCTTCCTGAAACTGCCCAGTCCCCACTGAAAAATGGAGTCTATTGAAAGACCATGGTCCATTATCTCCACATACCTCCAGAAAAGTTATTATCCCTGTACTGGCCCTTGTGATCCTTCTGTTCTGTCTGTCACAAAGAAAGATTGGTTTGACTGCCACTTTGTAGAAGATTTAAGGGCCATGAACACGATTTTACTTTCCTGCTCTCCTATTGTCTCCAACTCAAATACTGTGCTATCCTCAGTCTCTACAACTGCTGCTTACTTTACAGTGGCAGATCCATGCTTAGCATTCTTTAGTAATTCTTTTCTTCCAGACTCACTATATCTATTTACATTCACTTGGAAACAATGTCTATGAACAATTATGATCAAGGATTTACAGAAACATCCTCTTACATCTTGGAAATACTGAATGATACCTGAATCACTGGAGACATTGCCTTTCCCGAGGACTCCACTCTTATACAATATGTGGATGATCTTGTTTGCTCTCTAGATTGAGAGTCCTGCAGAATTTATTTCTTCCACTTGCTGACAGTGTTAGTGTGCAGGCTCACAAAGTCTCTAGGGATAAACTCTAATTTTGTCAGCCTCATGTGTATTTTCCTGGCCATGACATCAAACAAAAATTAGGTCTTTCCCCTCAAAGACTGCAGATTATTCCTGACTTTCCTGGCCAATTACCAAAAGACATCTTAGAAGATTTCTTATTCCCATAGGATATTATAGACATGGATTCCTAGCTTTTCTGGACTAGCTGCCCCTCCTGTAAGATAATGAAAACTGACAAACCTGCATTATAGACTCACTAGAGAATGTCTTTTACTGCTTAAAGAACTCTCCAATGATTATACATCTTTCTTTCTATTAGTATATTGAGGCAAGTTTGGAGGATTCTAACTTAAGAAAATGGGCATCAGAGACTCACTGCTTATTATATCTTCACATTGATATAATGACAAAAAGCCTGCCCTCCTCGTTTGCACACAGTGGTAGCGGTGCAAGGTCAACTGAGGCACCTGATGATTTAGTCTTAAGATTTTTGCTTAACCCCATGGTTCCTCATATCATTGAGACCTTCCTTTGGACTGCAAACTCCTTCACTTACTCTGTTACTAGTCTGGCTTCCTTTGAAATCCTTTATTCTTGGTGGATGCGTTTATTGCTTTGATTGTAGTGGTGATATCACAGAGTGTACATGTCAGAACTCATCAAATTGTGTACACTAAATGAGCAGGGTTTTTTTTGTATATCAATATATTTCAACAAAGCTGTAAAAAAATCCCTTTACCTATAGACATTTCTATCCATTGTTACAAAATCCTAAAACCTGCTATTCCTCTTCCTCTCCCACAGGAAAGAAAAATGCATGACCATTATGCACTTATTTGGGAGTTTTCCTTGCTATCACCTGGTCACTTTGAAACCCCTTTAGACCACCTAAATTGTGAAGTATTATGGATAAAACCTGTTTGAGAACTGAGCTATCAAGCTGAGTGTGCAATCAGAATACACTAACATTTGTTCAAATTCAACTCTCTTCAAGATACTAAATCTGCAGAAGTTGTGAAAGTTCGAACCCTTACGAAGTCCTGCCCGTTAGCTAGAGATAAGAGAGAAATGCCCATGTAGAAACACTTTAGAAGTGGTTCAAGATTTTGGTATGCTTTAGAAGAAATGTTGCTTCTTAATTACAGCTGGTATATTCCAATTAAACAAGGCAAAAACATAAAAGCAATTTTAGGAAGCAAAGGTTCATGTTGTAGCAGATCAATATACTCAACAATCTGTGTTAACACGTCCAAGCTGCCAAGCAAGTCCAAAATTCAAAGCCAAAATGAATTCCTGACTATTGGCGTTAGGCCTTGAGTCAATTTCAGAATCAAACACCTGATTCTGAAATAACACACTGGAAAAATCAGATTGTTTCCTTCACCCAGAGGGCATCTTGTGGTACCAAGACAGCTATTTGGTCTTCATTAGATGCTGAAATAGAGTCTCTGCAAAAAACTAGCTGTACCTGTACACAGCAAGGATAATTTAAAATATATCCTTAAGTATCAATGGGGAAACCTCAACAAGATTGAAGAGCATGTCTTTGGTGTGTCTTCCAGCTCTCAAACCCCCAAATCCTGTGCAAACTTTTAGACTATTGAGTATATTTGCAAATAGATTTCATTCCGTTGTTTCCTTGTGTGCTTCTGAATATGTTCTTAATCACAGAATAGTGTGTGTTTTCTGGTTGGCTGGGGTTGTTTCCTTTCCATAAAGTAACTTTTCTGACAGTAACAAAGCAACTTTCAGACTCTGTTTCCCACTTGAGTACTATCCGTCCATTTATTTTGTTTTGGGGTACCCACATCACAAGACCATTAATTAATGCACTCTATGAGCTATGAAGCTTTGCCTGTCAACAAAAGCCTCACTGTTCCTATCACCCCCAGTCCTCAGAGAAATCAAGACCCTTTAAAACAGAAACTTGCAAACTCTCTGAGCAACTTCAGATGCTGCAGCCAAAGGTTTACTCTCAGCTCTCTTGCTGTTAGGCCCCTTGTAACAGGAACTCACAGATAGTTCCCAAATGAGCTGATCGCTAGATGCTCATCCATATGGGGAAATCACCCTCAATTTTTGACTCGGCTCATTCACAGGCCTATATAGTTAAATGCTGTAGAACTTTAAGGCCAACTCATTTTCATTGAGACTTTGTGGCTTTTCCCAAAGATAAGTCACAGAAAGCCCCGTAGGACTTTCAGCCTGAAGATTTACTGTACCGAAGATGAGACCAACATAAGACTGTTCTTGAACTTCATTAGATGGGATTTGGAACCACAAATTGTGCAATGAAACTCCTGGGAACTACCTCTTAGATTCATGTCTCTTAGTTAAGAAGACAGCATATACCCATCTCCCAGATATTCATGCCCATGTAAAATCTAGCACTGGGAGTCTCCTGGGATTCTCCAGAAGCTGATGCCATCATAAAGAAGGTCTCTTTCTCAAGAACTTCAGATCAAAGCCTATGAATACCAGAAACAATTAACTGCCAACTCTGTCTTTATTGCTTTCATTTTTCTTTTCATGACTATCGTTTTCTCTCTGTGTTGGTTTAGGAATTTTGATTGTAAAAATGAGATTCTTTAAGGTTTTTCCTCTAATAATGCCATTTTGGGTAAGTCAGTATTACACAAACCTATTAATATCAAACCTCGCTTTCTAGAGACTTGGCTGGGTGGGAGGAGATCTGTTCTGTAGATCCCAGGTCAGGCTGGGTCTTGGTTAACAGACATTACTGGTTATTCTCATGTTTATACTTGTCTTAACTAGTCATTTGCTCTGTTTTCTTCAGGGGTTCAAATGCTTCTATGCAGCCACTCACTCAGCAAATGATTATATAACTAGCTACAAATAAAATCATCACAAGACGCTTTGATGGCAGTCATCAATAGCCAGACTGAGGCTGCTCTTGGAGTGGTGTAGATCAGGAGTTCTGAAGCCAACAACAACAGCAAGATATGGTCAACCGATGAGACTCAGTATCTCTGCGGGCCAAGAAGTGAGACTGTGGGTAAGTACCTTGAATACCAGAACACTTTCTGCTTTGACACTGGTGTGACCTTTGCCCTGTCATCATCCCTTCTCTCTTTTCTTGGCAGTTCTCGCATGAACTTAGTGTCCACCCATGTTGATAAACCTAAATTGTTCAACCAAAAGCTTCAAAACCACAGGAACAATTCCCTCCTATTCTGAGACCCATTTCTGATGAACCATTCCTGAAACTGATAAATTTTCAGTGGTTTGCTCTTTCTCAAGTATTATAACATCATTTTCTCTCTTTCCCCTCTCACACACGTGTCCTTCCTGCCTCGCTGTCTACCTAGAGTGCTCTCTGGCTTGCCTCCACTCTCTATTGCTTACTTAACTCGTCCTCAATCTTCAGTCTCAGGATCTAAAATGTCTCATCTTACAACAGTCACCCTGAACCCCATTGAGTGCTCTTTTGCTTATAACACATATACTAATTTGCAGTGATCTTACAATGTGATGATTTGATGACTGTTTTTCCTCCCTAATAAACTCTACACTTCACAACGGTGAGGACAGAACCTGGTTTGCTCCTATTTTATCCCCAGTCACTCACCAGAATGCCTGCATGTCATAGCTTCTAGTAAAGTGATTGTTGAAAGCTTAAAAGAATGAAATGAACAAAATGATTTGACTTAATTAATTCATAACAGTAGTCAGGAATAATTTTATCAATGGAACCAGAAGATTTCATTGACCTAAACTATAAATTTCTGCCTCATCTCTGTAGCAGGTGTGCTTTGACTCTGGGCTTTATATATTCTGGACAATACTCCTGCCATGTTAAGCTAGTGAAACTTAGTGGGCATTTAATTCTTCTCTGAAACATTATTTTTAAAAGATATTTCAATACATATAATTAGATATCCATTAGAGCTTATTGATCTGAGATGAGACTATTTTGTTTATGAAGAAGAAGGAAGAGAAAGAAGAGAGGGAAGCAAGGAAGAAGTGACTTTCATAATGAGAAATATATATAGTAGAACAAAATATACTGACCTACCTGTATTATTTTGGAAGAAATTGACTTAGTTCATGTATGCATCTAGAGTTACTGTACCATAGTCTTGTCAAGAGGATCTGATTTTTGTCTGATTACGCATGGCCTCTATTAGTGTGTGATGTGTTTTTAATGTCCTTTTAGAAAGAAAATTGTGAGCTGTCATAACATGGCTCTAACTGGAAAGATAATGTCAAACCTTCTTAGAAAACACTGTAGGATATTTCAATTCTCTTAGCAAGAAAGAGCACAAATTTAATTATGGATCAAAATGCCTTCTGCATCAAGGGGAGAGAGGTGGATATTGCGAATCCTGTGGTGCTTCTTATTTTTCAATATGACAGGAAACTAGAAACCCAAATATCCAAGTGATCCAATTTATATTTGTTCCCGTGGTTTCTAATATGCAGGAATACCTCACGCAGTTCTGTTTGAAAACAGAAAAGGTTAATGAATTTCTTGACAATATGCAAATATGTTTAAGCCTTTGTTTATGGCCTCAGGTAACACCCACAAACACACATATTTGTGACTCATGGGGTTCTAGTAGTTTATTGCCAATTCCATTCTTGCTAACAGTGTGCTAATACATTGCCACATATCATTTGATTATATTGTTCCTGGAGTTTCAAAGGTCTAGAAGTAGAGCCTTCCATGATAACATCACATGCTAAACCTGGAGGTAGGAGAACAAATATCAGGACAGTGAATTTTCTTTCTTTCCTCTTTGTGAACGCTAACCCTGTAGACTGAAGCCTATTCACAGCATTGCCACCATCCACTGTTTTCCTGTGGATAACTTTTAATTAATGGAATTGATTTTACCCACATTGAACATTTTCTAACCTGGATTACCAAGAAAAATAACATAAGCCCACTTTCCCATTAATCACATAGCCAAAACATGGAAGCCACTGATAAATGATAGCTGATGAGTCACTCAACCACTGTCTGCTTCAAAAACAAGGCTAATGATATAGTCTACACTCTTCACTAGACTGAAATAACTGATATAAAACAGTTTATGAGTAATTTTTTGAGTTTAGTCAGTAAAAATTTGATCCAAAAGTAAGATTATCGGCTTTACTTGGGGATTTTTTTCTCATGACTCAGACTACTTAAGAATATATATCTGAAAATATTGCATTATGAAAATATTTTTATACCTAAGTTTTTAAGTTTGAAAGAAATTACTTATCAACTTGCTCTGATGACTATCTTTATAGGAGGCAGAATAGCCTCCTAAAGATGTCCACTTAATGTCTAGAACCTGTGAATATGTTACATTGCATGGAAAAATATCTTGCAGATGCAATTAAGTTTTCAGACTTTACAATAGAGGCATTTTCTTGGATTATATGCGTGGGCCTAGTCTAATTGCAAGAACCTGTCAGGACAGAGAACCTGCCCTGAAGGCAAAAGGCAAATGAGACACAAGGGAAGCAGAAAAGGTGTGGAAGAGAAACCTAAAGCCGAGAAGGACCAGAAGGACGTGGCTCCTGCTGCTCGTTTGAGAATGGAGTGGGCGCTCTGATGGAGAGTGCAGGAGGCCGTAAGGGGCCAGCAGCCAAACATACCCTGCAGTTCTTAGAGCTGAATTCGGCCAACAACCTCAGTGAGCTTGTAAGTGGAATCTTCCCCAGAACCTCAGAGAGAAACGGAGCCCTGCCAACACCTTGATTTTAGCCTTGGGAGACCCCAGGCAGAGGACTGAGCTGAGCTACTTAGATGTCTTCTGCTTAACAGAAGCTGTGAGAGAAAACCAAATATTGTGTGAAGACACTGCATCTGTGGTTATTTATTAGGGCAGCAGGAGAAAGGCCACACAATATTCCTGCCATGTTAAGATTTAATGGATTAAGTGTCTGATGAAATGTATTTCCATAAAATATTTTATGGAAAACATCTATCCACCTATCTTTCCACTTTCTGGGGTTCGTTTGCTACAGAATGTTCCAATTTCTCAATAGAAGGAAATCCTTGGAGACTGAAAGCTTTGATCTCTGTTGAAAATCTTGAAGAAGTATATTCTGAGACAGCTTTAAACTCGGCAAAATGTGTCCTTCTCTCCCTTGTCTTTACTTTCTTGCCTAACCAGCCAGAAAAACCCTCCCTGGAAAGTTGGAAGCCATCGGTAATGCTGTCATGCTTCCATTCATTTAACACCTGCTGCAGAGCCCTTTATTCTTATTATCTCAGCAACAGATTCTGCCCTTGAACATTTTGTTCAGTGGAAATATAAAAAGAGGCCGGCTGTTTACACAAAGGGTTATTGTTTTTCTGAGTCGGGTCCTTTTAGTTTAAAATGGAACTTCATAAAACAGGGGGATTTCTTTGCCAGATTCCCTTTCAGTCCCATAGGACTGAGCAATACCATGGCTAAGATCGGGGCATGTCACCCGTTGATGCCATCATCTCATGTTGTGGTACTTTGTCATCTTCAGTGCTCAGTAAAGGTTTGTCAAATGAATGAATGACCCAAATAGCCATTTTAATATACGTTTTTGGGGTTATGTCACTGAGTACTGAGGCTCAATCTTTTTTCAGTATTGTTAAAACTTGTTGGTAGACTTTCCTCCTGCAAGGATCACTCTATAGAATATCTCATATAAGTTGGGCTACCATATCTGTGCATCACAGGAGGGAGGGTGTCCCCCGTTTCTTATCTATAGAAGCCTGCTTCTGCATTTGCTCTGCAAAAAATACAAAGACTTCTCAAGTGTAGAATTTACCCTAAAGTTGAAGGAGCTGTGACTCTCTGGGCAGTTATCAAACTGGTTCAGCTCTTTACTAACTCCGAGGGACTTGCACTCGAATTGTGCTTGAGACACCTACCTCTGAGGATGTGTCCTGAGATGAACAGTCTGATATCCGTGAAACTCAGGACTTCTACCAGCCCCAAAGCCAAGCAAGGACATGCAATGCATTTCTTTGTATAGGAATAATTTAATTTTGAAATATACTTATCATGTTAAAGTATCTATTAAGGAAATTGTTTTTTTTTTTTTTGGAAAATTTGAGGCCAGGGCTCTAATAACCAAGGAATAATTAACTGTGAAGTTAGACTTTTTAATTTCACCAGAGCAACTTTTCTCAGAGAGTGAAATGGTAGCTCCTTTAACTGGTTTTATAGAACTGATCAGATATATATATGGATATATCTATCACATATGTGGATATATGTATCACCACATACCATTCTTTATTTATGGTTTTCTCATGGCCCAGAATGCTCAAGAGCATATGTCAGAAAAGAATAACATTATCAAACTATTTAATGCCTGATGTTTTAAATTTGAAAGAAATATCACTGATCAGTTTGTTATGGATTGGCGGTGTCCCCCTCAAAATTCATACATTGAATTTTTAACTCTCCCTACCCCAGTGCCTCTTAGTATGATCTCATTTGGGAAATAGGGTAATTTCAAATGTAATGAGTTGTTAAGATGAAGTCATATTGGAGTGGAGTGGGCCCTTGGATCCTTATAAAGGTGTCCTTCTAAAAGGGGAATATTTGGCCCCAGGCACACATGCTGGGAGAATGGCATGTGTACATGAGCAGGATCATCTACAAGCCAAGGAGAGAGGCTTGGACAAGATTCTTCTCTCACTGCTCTCAAAAGGAACCAGCCCTGCCGACACCATGATTTCAGACTTCTGGCCTACAGAACTATGCAACAATATGTGTCTGTTGTTTAAGCCACCCTGTTTGTTGCACTTTATTATGGCAATCCTAGGAAATTAATACGCTTAAAAAATTCCTTATCATCTTGCCCCAATAACTGTATTTGTGGTAGGCATGGCCTCCTAACAACCTCCCTACCTTAACACCCAGACCTGTGAATATCCCCTCACATGGCAAAAGGGACTTTGCAGGAACAATTACAGTTAATTACCTTACAGTAAATATATTATTTTGGACAATTTGGGATATTTGGGTTTATTCAATGAAAACAAAACCACAAAATAGGCTTCCAGCTGTCACGTGGGAGAACTGTGCTCCTTACCGTCATGTGAAGTGGTGATTCTGAAAAGGTTGGGAACTGGTTAGTGGCATGTGCTTTGAAGGAAAAACTCAGCATCTCCAAAGGACCAAATGCAAATTTTTAATCTTATGTTACTATCATTATAAATGGACTAAATAGCAACGTTATTTTCATTTGCAATCTTAAAGCATATGAAGGACAGTGAAAGATTTTTACACTGATCAACTGAGAGTCAAAACAAATGAGGACCTCTTCATAGGGTTAGTCTTTTGTTTTGTTTTCTTTTTTTTTTTAAGATGGAGTTTTGCTCTTGTTACCCAGGCTGGAGTGCAAGGGCGCGATCTCGGCTCACCGCAACCTCTGCTTCCTGGGTTTAGGCAATTCTCCTGCCTCAGCTTCCTGAGTATCTGGGATTACAGGCACGCGCCACCACACCCAGCTAATTTTTTGTATTTTTAGTAGAGATGGGGTTTCACCACGTTGACCAGGATGGTCTCGATCTCTTGACCTCCTGATCCACCCGCCTCGGCCTCCCAAAGTGCTGGGATTATAGGCTTGAGCCACCATGCCTAGCTGTCTTTTGTGTTTTCAAAAGAGCCACATATGAATAGGGAAGTGAGTCCACTGTTGTGCAGAGCATTTGTTTCTCTATGGAAATCAAATTTACCAAAGTGGAGACCATCATTTTTTACAAAGATGAATCATCCTTTTGTTATTTTTGTTTTCATTTGTTTACAGGCTTGTCAAAGTGGTTGCCTTTTCTTAATACCTGTATGTTGTTTATTTTATCATTTTAGATTTTTTGCCTTGTATTCTAAGAAGCCTAGTCATCGTCTGTTGTTTTTCTTCACTCTCTTTGTCTAATTGACTGTTATTTTAAAGTCATTCACCCAACACTTACAGATGACGTTTTTACATTTTCTCAATGTCTTGATGTACTTCTCCACCCTAAATCTGACACACATTTTTCAAAGCATATAGAACATCTTTATGTCAGAAGGTTCACTTGACATCCGTATCTTTGGCACTGAAAGAATGCCAACAGATCTCTCAATGTGCATGGGAGTGTGTGTGTGTGTGTGTGTGTGTGTGTGTGTGTATGCAGACCAATATGATACTTTAAGACTCTTAGAGTTTTCCTTTACTGCAATCTGTTTTCAGTACTTGGCCTTTAATGAGAAATGCTTGAACCCAATCTTTTTTAACTTACCGATTTCTGACTGATTTTGTTTTTTAAATCTTGAGTTGAATCAAACAATTTCAGAGAAACTGCATTATTTTTCTAAAAAGAGTTAACTCCTGTATAATTGTTTTTAACGAACTCAACTGAAAGCACACATACTAGACCTTAGGTAAATATTAGGTTAGAACAAAAGTAATTTCAGTTTTTGCCATTAATTTCAATGTTCCTGGGACCACTGCTTTCAGTGGCAAAAACTGCAGTTACTTCACCTCGTGATCCACCCGCCTTGGCCTCCCAAAGTGCTGGGATTACAGGCGTGAGCCACCGCGCTAGGTATATATCCAAAGGACTATAAATCGTTCTACTC
>CM052661.1:100405622-100562368 GCA_028533165.1 Leontopithecus rosalia
GGGGGGGGTAGCGGGGGAGGGATGGCATGGGGAGAAATGCCAAATATGGGTGAAGGGGCAGAAGGCAGCAAAACACACTGCCACGTGTGTACCTATGCAACTATCTTGCATGTTCTACACATGTACCCCAAAACCTAAAATGCAATAAAAAAAAACTGCAGTTACTTTTGTTCCAACCTAATACACAATGTTCTTAGTTTGCGAGTTATGAATTTATCTTTTTCTTCAAGCTAAGGATTGGTCTTTGAAAGCTGTGGAGATATGCCCTAAGGCCCCCGCCTCCGGGTTTAGAGTCTCCTGTAAAATGAGCCGCCCACACTGAGTGCAGTCTCTTCCTGGCATCTCCCTGCCATGTTTCACGGAGGACCCCAAAGGTCAGGCTATGAGGCCGCTGCACAGAAGAGGAGGGAGCTCCCTTGCCTGACCCTGCAGCAGGAAATTAGTATTTTTGGAGTTATATAAAGGAGGTTTTCTGGATATCCCACTGACATGAGAATCAGTTCATTACTTGTGGATTATTAATGCATGGTCAGCAAATATGTTTTTCAGATTGTTAAGAAGAGGAAAATCCATTGGCTAATTAAACTTCTCATTTACCTTTTAGATTTCAGTGTGTGATTTTCAGAAATGTGTGCTTTGGCTGCAAAGGTCTTTCTTTTAAATGAAGATGTAAAATGTACAGTTTGGTAGTTAAAAAAAAATCACTCAAAAAGCCTCGTCATTTAGTATTAAAAAAGAGAATAAAGAGTAGATTTCAGTGTTCCTGGGACCATCACAAACCAAGGAGGTTCAGGAAAAGAATTGCTACAATTCTTCAGGTTTTACTAAAAGTCTCCTTTTAAATTCTAAGGTCTCATTTAACATGGGAAAGAAAAGAATATTATTCATAAGAAAAATAAGAGAAATACTTGATATAAATTTTAAAAATCTTATTGAAGACCCACTTTATATTTACCACATCTGGGATTTGTGGCTTGAACTGTCATCTCTGTCATGTCTTCCACTGACACTAGCAAGCCCGCAGGCCCACAGCTAGTCTATCAATGGGATGTCTTTGAGTAAGTTAGAAAGGGCTCTCCTGCTGGGTGGATGCAACTTGCAGGTACACAGCCTGGTGCCTTTGTGAGAAGAAACCTCCCAGAACAGCATCCCCCAGAGGGATCAGCTTTGCTGGCAGAAGGTCCCAGACTACAGCCCTGCTTACCCCTCGTTGTGGTCCTTTTGTACACTGGTGCCTTTTGGGTCATGCCTGGCTGGCCAATCATACCTTGAATTTGCATGTTGATTATACTATTTGTAGGGCTCTTCTCCTATGTTGCTGTCAGTCTCCTTATTTTTAAGCACAATTATGTCAGATCTGCCACCTGAGAGCCAGCTGTCTAAGCTCATACACAGCACTCCCAGCAGAATCCTCTCTCAGGAGAAAAAGCTCAAGTGGAAACAGACCTATTTACTGATCAGCAGAGGAAATACACGCCAGCTTTCAAGGGTCACTGGGGATATGAGGGGAACCAAGAGCACAGAATAGAGAAATTAAGACAAATGAGCAGTGGAGCTGATGGTGAGAGGACAGAAATAATATAGAGAATTAAATGGGGCTCAAATACGTCAGACCCACGTGAAAAATCCCACTGCTGACATATTCTCAGATTTAAGATGATACTGCCATCAGTGTAAAAAGAACAGAATGGCACAGGGAAATGAATAATTCAAGAAAAAGAAAGGATTCATAGAAATCAAGAAATAAGTTTGAGCCACTCCCCAGAACATGGTGCAGCAAGTTAAGAAATGAAGACATGAGACTGTTGTGAGTGCTGATGTGAAGTGGAATGGGCAGCTGTGTGGGATGGGGGGAGTTTGGCTACGAGGGAAGTAGCAGAGAATGTGCATTTCCCACCCTCTCATTGCCCCTCACCCAGGCCAGTATGAGGATGGTCAGTCCTACAGGCGAGAGGGGCTAACTTTGACATCCTGACCTTGCTGTCTGCTAAGCCATCAAGGCAGAGAGCAAGTTGGCCTCCAGGGTCCTCTAGATATAATTGCCCCAGAAACATTGATGATTTGGTGATGCAGCATCTGACTCACAAAAATGCCAAAATGAAGGCAAGAAGAGCATGGACAAAAAGGATATTTCAAATAAATTCAAAAAATAATTTTTTAGTGATGGAGGAAGACCCAAATCTTCATACTGAAAGAGCCTAAATAATAAGAAAAAGTAAAAATAAACCTTTCTAAAATATCACACAGGAAAAAAAAAAACAAAATGAGAATCAGGCTGAGATCAGATTTTTTTAATCACCAAAACTTAATGCTAGAAGATAACAGAGAAGTGCCTTCAACATTCTGAATAGAAATTATTTGGAACCCAGAATTCCAACAGAGCTGAACTGTGAATGAAATGTGAAGTCAGAGAAAACATAGTTGCAGACATTGAGTACTCAAAATATTTATTCTTCCCATGCCCTTGCTTAGAAAGTTACTTAAATACTACAGCAAATGAGGAGTCTTGACTGAGTTCCAGGATCAAGGAAACAGTGGATCTTACCCACATGAACCAGTGAGGGAGTTTCCAGAATGGTAGCTCATAGCAGTACCAGAGTTCAGATGACAGCATGAAGATAGAGACCTCCAGGGAGGAACGAGACAATAGTCCACTTAATAGATGATATAATTGAAGGGACAGAGAAATTAAAGCAAAATCCAGGAAAAACAGAGGTAACATCAAAGTTGTAGTTCAAATGCAAAGCAGACGAAAATGTGTCATAGCAATTAATCACTGATGGAGAATATGACAGCGATAGTTTATTTTACATTTGTACCAGGAGCTGCACCGGTCCCAGGGTCATGTCAGTGAAATGTAGGAAAGGAAATTCAAACCTCATACACTAAGTGACTTGAAAAGTGAATATTTAGGGGAAGAGTCTTTCCTTTTCAATTGTCTGGGATAGTTTCAGAAGAAACAGTATGAATCACTATTATGAATCTTTTATAGTAGGAAGAAAAAATACTGTTAAATTTGAGAACTGAAGATATAAATATATTTCTTAGTGTGTTGTAGCTCAGAAGATTTGTGAGAAGATTTGAAACAAAGAGATAAAAGAAATGGTCTCTGATGAATGATATTGGGATGATGAGGTCTGGAAAAGATGGGGAAAAGGACTTCAGCCTCATCAAGGGCCCTTCTCTAACAAACATTGATATGTTATTTTGTGTATTATTCTGATAAAACATGAAAAATCATTTGAAAATATTTAGAGTATAAATAATTTTATTAATCCGAAACAAGTTAGTTGTTCTTTAGAATGTGCCTTAGTATATTATTATTTAGTATACAGTTGTTACACATACGCAAAACTACTGAATTATCATTGTAAAACATTCAAACAATTTTGATAAAGTATATGTTTCTCTTAACCTTCATCCAACTTTATTTGCCACTCTTGTAATATTTTCTAGTTGGTCATGTGAGACCATTATCTATAGTCTTTAATTATACATATAGATACATAGAGCAGTTTGTTTGATTTTATTTGTGTATATAACTTTAACAGAAACAGACCCCTCTAAATATCGATATGCGATTCTTTTTTAACTTGTTGATATAATTCAGTGAGGGTTTCATTTCGTTATGCATAAATTTGCCTTATGGTACATTTCTCTTAGTGCTCTCTATTTTTTCCAATTTGGAGAAGAATTTCTGGACAATAGGATATACATAGTTTGAACTTTGTGCTCTTTTAGAGAGTATATGAAAATGCATGTTTTCACAAATCTTCAGCTATAAAGGGTGAAATATAATGTATCACAATACTATGTCAATATATTATTACTCCAGAATGCTTTGATTTTAAGTTCTTTGATTCATATTCTGTTATATTATTTGATTTACTTTCCATTTTGCTAGAGTACTTAAGTTACTTTAAGCAAGTGCCTGGAGATGGAATAAATGTTTTGAATACTCAAATGTCTGATGTCTATGACAACAATTTTTTTTTTTTTGAGATTGACCGTTGCTCTGTCACCCAGGCTGGAGTGCAGTGGTGCAATCGTTCAAGTGATTCTTCTGCCTCAGCCTCCTGAGTGGCTGGGTCTGCAGGCGCCTGCCACCATGCCTGGCTAACTTTTGTATTTTTAGTAGAGAAAGGGTTTCACCATACTGGCTGGACTGATGTTGAACTCCTGACCTCATGATCTGCCTGCCTAGGCCTCTCAAAGTGCTGGGATTACAGGCATGAGCCACTGCGCTCAGCCAACAACAAATTTTAAATTTTTGACGAAATGAAGAAATTTCAAGAAAACTGCAACTTACTGAAACTGACACAAGGAAAAGTCTAAAATTTTTCATATTTATGTAATTGAATCTATTATAAATGAATATATAATATAGAATCTCTATATATAATCTGGATAGTAATCACTGTTTATAATATATATTTGAAATACCTTTCACCCACACACAGAAGCTTTAAAAATATAAGTAGAATGTGCAAGATATTACTAGTGTTCCTTGATGTATCTGGTTCATCTCTCCTTTTGGGAAAACAGAAGTTGCTTGGTCTGTTTCCTGTTAATTTAGGCATGGCCATGTGATTATTTTTGCCCAGTGACCTGTCACTTCCAGGTGAAATCATTTGAGTCAGTTTACAATTCTCCATGTCATTCTTTCCCTGGAGCATTGACCAAGGAGGTGTATGTTCCAAATGGTGCAGCTATTTAGTAGCAGAGGAATTGAAACAAATCGAAAACAAATTATAAGAATGTAGATTTAAATCCTGTTATATGATGAATTACTTAAACACATTAAAAAACAGTGACGCTAGATAAAAATGAAAATATTATTATATGCTGTTTGCTAGAGATATGTCATAAATGTAAGCAACCAGAAGGTTTAAAATAAAAGTATGGAAAGGCATATTCAGAAAAACCTAATAAAACAAATCTAGCTTGAATATGCCAATATTAGATTAAGTCTATATTAAGGAAAGAGGCATTGCTAGAGGTAAAAGTTGACATTTCATCATAATTAACCAGGAAGACTTAACAATTTTAAATTAAAATATATCCAATTGTATAGCTCAAATAACATACATATGTAACGAAAAGCATTTAAAGCCAAAATTGATACAAATAAAAGGAAAATATACAAAGCTACACTTGTCTCAGAAAGTGATACAACACACAGGTGCAATATTGGTAAGGACATAGAGGAACTCAACAGTTTGTTTCACAGCATAGTTGATATGTATAAAATACTGTACCCAGCAATTAGGTTATGGCCTCCTTTTAGGTATTTACGGATTATTTAACTAAATTGTCCATATTTAGGGCTACAAAGCAAGTCAACAGATTTCAAGCAATTAAAAACTTGCAAAGTATGTTTATTGACCATAGTTCAAATAAGCTAGACATAAAAACAAAATGCTAGATAGAAAATACTCAAATGCTTTAAAATTAAACAACTTAACCTTAAATAATCCAAGAAATGGAATCTGTTATAATTGAAAAGAGAAGCAGTGTCTAGAAGTCAGTAGATTATACTAGTTGGAGAAGTTTGAGACTTAAAAGAACAAGTGTTTCTTACACAAATGGATGTGAATTGCACCATGGAGTAGGTGAGACTCCAGTACTACCTCTGGAACTTGAGGGCTCTGAGGTGTAAAAATGAATATCTTTACTATAAAGAGCCGCAGAGAAACTACTGTCAGAGGAGAATTCTATTTCAAAAAGGAGAAAAAATTAGAGGCACATATTGGTGAAGAAGCTTAGGATTTTTTTAAGCACCAGAAATTCAGAAACATACTTATAAATATACATATTAGAAAATTTCAATGCAGATTAAAGGTAGTGACAGACAAATGCTGTATTTAAATAAACAAATTAATCCTACTCTTTTGATATTCATTTTGATGACTTTAAAATTGATGGTGGGTGCAACAGACATCCCTGATGTTTCCATCCAACTTCTAGCTATTCCCTAAGCCTTGTCCACCCAGAAATACAATCATTAAGATTTACTGGGCTAAAGTGTGGGAGAGAATATAAGTATCTGCTCTATTCATTTATGAGGTAATGAATTTTTGAAAAAGATTACAACTTTAGGGTTTTTTGTTTAATTTTAATTTTTAGATTGTATGAAAACATCCACTCTCCCAATGTGGATATAGTCACATCAAAATAGTTATGACAAAATTTCAGGTATTTCTTTTGTAATATAGGATGAGTACATTGGAGAGGGAAGAGTTACATCAGCTGGCCCACTCTACTTATTCACACTATTCATCTCCTATCATGGGGATGGTGTTGGGGCGTACACCTGGGGGAAATAAAAGCAGACAGGCAACCCAGGTTAACTTTGTCAGCATGCTAACTGGACTTTGTAGTAAATAGATTAATAATATTTGCTAGAACATCCTTATCTATGGGGTGTTCTTAACAAGATATCTCTGTTTAAGGATTGCCTGTATGTCACATAAGCTGGGATACAAAATGGATGTGTTTCATAAATGGAACATCCTCACTGTGAGGAAATACTTTTTAAATACCTTTATTACTGTGGGCCACAGAGCATTTGTCTGATGTTGTGGAGAAAGATGGGGGAGCCATTCTCAAAACTCCAGGCCTCTATTTATTTCCATTTGAGCCTCCTGATTTCCTATATCTTTAAAATTATTAGTAAAATCTGTCAATGGGTAAGATCTTTTGTTCATTTGAATCTGAAATGACAAAGTGTTCTTTTATGTTTTCTGAGACATCTCTGTGAGTCTGTGGTTTCAGAAAAGACTTTTTGTAAGAGCTGAGTCTAAACGTCTTAGCTCAGTTTGCTTAGTCAAGAAGGGTACAGGCCGATAAAAAGAACATGAACAAAATGAAAAAATAAAAACCAGACCACAAATAGCAAAAACAACAAAAAAAATGTGAAGGATAGTGTCCCTGAGAGTGACAAGAGGTAAAGTTTACAAAACAGGCCCGGGCTGGATCATGCTTATGCCAACTTGGGAGAGGTGGCCTTCCACATGGCACTCACAGCAGACACACCCAGAATTGCAGAGAGAGGCGGGTGGAGACTCTGCAGATGTTATTTTGAAGGAAAGCAGAGACACTGATGAGAAGGCCATTCCAGCAGCTCAGATGAAATGGACTAGGCTAGGGAAGCAGCTAAAGGAATGCTTTCATAAACCATTTAGGCGTTAAACTCTTAGGTCTTTCTGGTTGATTGGGCAGGAGGCTTGAGGCAGAGAACAGAGTCAAAATTAGGACAAACTTTCTAGCTGGAGTGGAAGATGAGATGGTGAGACTGCTGCCTGAAAGAGTTCACGCAGGAGGAGGAACGGGTTTAGGAGGCATGTGATATAAGTACTGCTTTAAAAACTTAAAGCTTGAGGTGCCTGAAGGGTATGGAGGTAGATATCTCCAAGTTGTGGCTGAGCCATGAGAACCCAGAGAAGCTCACATGTGAGATCTAGAGCCAACATGGGCGTCATATATATATAATTCGTAGTTCAAACTCTGGGAGTTGACAAGATTGCCAATCAACACAGAATAGAATAAAAAGGCCAGAGCACTGATAGGCTAGTTTGTAATTTTTATTGAGCACAAATGTGTTTATGACTGGATTCTTCAGGACTCTGTAGTTAAATAAGGTAAATGTATCGTGAGCCTTCTATTTGGAGAATATATAAGATCGATCTTCCTGGGTTACTCTGAAGGGTCAGTATATTAATATAATGTGATGATATTATAGTTTCCAAAATAGATACTTCATATCATGTACAATGATGGTATAGCTTTGTTTGATGTCATTATTCTAATAAATAGGAAATCCAGCTTATCTGCAAATCATACTTATGCTTCTGTCTTTATCAGCATGTCCTCAGTAAGCAATTGGTTACTGTATGTTATATAAATGAAGCTATGCATATGTAATGTTCTTCATGTTATTTGGAAGGGGGCATCTCTGCTAAACAAGCTAAACAGTTTTATTATGAAAAGCATCAAGGAATACAAATACCATAGCTTCCTGCAAGTTTTTATTGCTTATGAAAAATAGCTAAAAAGTATTATATATTGTCAATTCATCATTCCATGAGATTCCTTTATTGTTAAATTGAAGTGACTGCTGGCTTTATTAAACTCAGCGCAATATTGGATTTCATTACAAATTTTCATTTTCATGGTGATAATGTCTTCCACAGTACAACACTGTTCATTTATTGCTTCATTTTCATTTCTTTTTAAGCTTTTGTTTTCATACATACTCTAAAATGAATAAGCTCAGGGAAAGCCTCTTGTGACTAAAGATTTCTTATACTTCAACCTTTTGAAAATTTACGTAAACATTCCATGTCATCCCATTGTGATATGGGCACAGGAGATTCGATTCTCATTTTGGGAAATATTTTGTCACAACAAGAAAGGGCTTTGCTTTCTCTTCCTATTTGATTTTTGTTAGGGATGGTGAAAATTCGGCATCCAAACTGTTATTCATGGTATGAAGAGAAATGAACATTAGAATTAACAAGCTCAGAATGCTGGAATCAGGCTAATAAACATGACGGATCATTTTACTTTTAATATTCTTTTATTGTAAATTATTTTATAATAAAAATTGCTTTTTTAACATTTGTGTTTCTGATAATCTTGTTATTTCCATGGCTGATATTTAATGTTTTATGCGTATCCTTGCTTTTTCTGGAGATATTTGTGGTAGGTCTCAATTGCTCTCCATTTATTTATCCCCAAGGAGAAAGAAGACCTTTCTCCTTGGGAATAAAATTTCTCTTCATTTAAAAATCCAGTCATTTTAATGTAGTGTTATAATGACTTCTCACTCAACAGCAGCGTTTTGGATAAAATGTTAATTATGCCATGAAACTTCGATCATCATAATGATGGGAGTACTTGCCTTTTCATTTTTAATTCCTTCAGTGAGTTAACTCTTCCTATTATGACAAGGTGATGTAATATGATTGGTTTAGAATTTCAAAACAGCCCCGCGTTTAGTATAAATTATTGCAGCGACTTCAGGTTGGTCTTGGAAACTGTCTGGACCTCAGTGTACTCTACAGTATAATTAAGGAGGTTAACTTCCTTCCAGGTCTAACTTTCTTATACTAAGTTTTGTGTTTGCTTTCTGTTTTTTCTTGGTCTGTTCTGCCCCTCATTTCCTACTTCTTCCCTTAATCGTTTTCCATGGTCAGGTCTTAGAACTCACCCTGAGGCCCGCACATTTACTGCAGACATTAAGAATTAACAGCCATGGTGCAGTTTGACATAAGCGTCTCAGTGGTCCCTGTGGGATTTTACAGTTGGGGCACAGTGTGGCGTGAACTGTAAAAGGAAGTGCTAAACTAGTACCTATAAAAATGTATGCTTAACTCCTAGAATGAAAATATTGTTTGGAACTTAAAGTATGAAAATCACTCTGGATTTATTGTGCCTTTGAGGCTGAGTGAGTTTTGTGCAGCCCGGTTTTATATGTGATAGTTCTGTTTTTGTTGGTCAACACAACATGATAACATCTTTTGATGAAGGTCCTTGAAACTGGGTTAGAAGCCTTTAGGGGGGCCACCAAAAGAAATGCAGTCCTTTAAATGTCAACAAAATGAAAGGACACTGTCACTTTCTATTGGCTTTTATATATCTATGTGCACTTGGGGGAGATTTTCTTTTCTAAGCCCTCTCATTCTTCCTCAAGACATTTCTGTAAAAATAGGCAAATAATCTTGGTGTATGAGGAGCATGTTTGTAAATGTATTTGTATAATGTTGATGTAAATACCAGAAATAGAAGCAAATACCAGAGAAACAAAAGAATTGGAAATATGTGCAGAGAAAAGCTAGCTGCTAATACCAGGAAAGAAATACAAAGAAGAAAATCTATCCCCATAGGTCAGTGTTGGCAGGAGATAGCTGCCTGTTTATTACTTCATATTAGAAAGAAAGAAAAGTTGAAATGCTTTTGGAAAACTACATTCAACTGGTAGTTTAAAAGCCGACATTTTAACCTTTTCAGCTTATGAGGAGTAAGCAACATCAGATGTAGGGTGAAGAACGGTCTGAATATCTTAGAATTTTAGCACACTAGCTACAGTGATGGGTAAGAAGGTAATTCGGATCTGAACTCAGGTTTAACTTAGATGATCTTAATTGTTTTGTGTAACCCAAGGATTAAGAGGAGCATCAGAATGGGATCCTAAGTTAAAAGTACATAAATGGGTCAAGAACTGTGCAGTATAATTATCAGAATTTTGTAAACAAATCACATTTGTAATTACAACTGTTTACATTTCTGTTCCTGTTTATCTTTATACGTCAATTTACATAACAGATTCATGATAGTTTGGAAAAGGTGGTGAGATATAAATGTAAATAAAATTAGGATTCAAGAAAATTGTGAATTAGAATAGGAAGCAGAGTTGGGGGAAATGGAAACTGAGCTGTGCAGACAATATACTTCTCATAATTGTTAGAGTTGAGGCACAAATTTGGCTTTGAGTTTCAGACAACAAAAAAGAGAATCATTCATTTGCACAGCTCTCATTATTTGAGAAGGCATACTGTGCTAGTTTGAATATGAAATAAATGTCACTTTTCTAACATCTCCAAAATAAAAATTTCACTTGGGACTTCATAGAAGAGGTACTAACCCATTTAAAGACAATGACCTTGAAAAAAAAAGAAAAGAAAACCTATAAAATAAAAACAAACACAAAACCTTCTGATTAGAAAGGGGACAGGCCTCATAAGACTCTTTCTTTTACTGCTCCTCCATAAAACCAAAGACAATAATAATAAATTGCCATTCAAAGACAGCAAGAAAATACTAAGAACTGATGATTTCGGTGGATACAGTGATCTAACCTAGATGATAAAACAAATTTAGATTAAATTTGAGCGACATTTCATAAAAAACAACAACAACATTCATTTCTTAACCTAATAAATATTTATTGGGGAACCACGATGGGCAGAATATCGCAGCAGCATTGGCATGGAACATGTTCGTTTACCAAGATTGTTTACTTCCTTTCTCTCTCGAGGGCCTCTTTTATACCTCCCCTCTGCTCAAACCTCCATCTACACCACACTCATCCTTACTCTAAGGTGATGACCTTGTTTCTTTCTTCCTAGAGAAAACAGAAGCAGTCACAAAGCGTTTTCCCATTTCGTTACCCACCCTCCATGCATGCACACCATATGTGCTGCCACGCTTCCTCCTGTGTTGTGCTATTGCTGAGCCAGCCTCGGCCACATGCACAACTCAAGAACGTTGTTTCAACAACTGTCTCTTCAGTCTTCTGAGCTGTAAGAATATAGGCTTGTTGTCATTTACCCCTTAAAACTATCTTTCCCTTGATGTTAAATCTCCCTTTTATTGCCATCCCATTTCTCTGCTCTATTTATAACAAGAATCCTTGAAAGATTTTTTTATATTCATTTCCTCCCATTTTTGCTTAAACAGGCTATGATCAAATTTTATCTCCCATCAGTCTACCAAACTGCTTTTGTCAAGGTTAACTTCGGCCTCTATTTTGCTAAATTTAATGGTCAATTTTCAATCCTTGCATTTCCTGAACTATCATTTGTCATGAGCAATAAGGAGAAAGACTCTTTTTCTGTTTTCCCTACACTCCACACTCTCACATTTCTGACACCAAATGGATGGGTCTCTTCCACACCAAGCAATTCTCTGAATTTTCAAACATCAACTGAATGTCCTAAAACTTAATTCTGACACTAACTACTCAGAGCTGGCGAAAACTCCACAGGTTAGAAGCTCAGGCCTCTGGCACATCAGACCAACCTGCTATCAACTGGGAAGTTTCTACCACCTCTTTCTTGTGTTCGAGAATTTGCTAGAACGGCCCACAGAACTCATGGAAACAAGTAGTTACATTTAACAGTTTATTATAAGGATCCTACTCAGGAATAGCCAGATGAATCAGGTGCCCTAGAGTAAGCTATGGGGAAGGGTGGGGAGCTTCTGTGCCCTCTTTGGGTGTACCATCTTTCCAGCACCTCGATGTGTTCACCAACCTGGAAGCCCCCCAAACTTCACTGTTTGGAATTTTTATGGAGGTTCCATTACATGGGCATAGTTGGTTAATTTATTGATCACTGGTTAGGCCCCTTTCCAGCCCCTTTCTCCACCGCAGAGGTCTGATTTGGGGTGGTCTGAAGATTCCAACCCTGTCATCCTATGGTTGGTTTCCCATGACAAGCTGCTCCCCACTCTTAGGGTCTTTCCAAAAGCCTCCTCATTAACATAAACTAATGTGAAGTTGAAAGGGGCTTGGTATGAGTCACATACTTTCTCCCTTAGTGCTCTGGAGATATTTCAGAAGCTGAGGACAAAATCAAACATTATCCTGAAGATGTCATAGGAGTGTCACAGGTTCCAGGAGCTCTGGCCAGGAGCTAGGGATGAAGACCAAAATATGTATTTCTTATATCAGCATCACAGGTAGCCATTCCCTCCTCCTGATAACACGTTTGTTTGCGTTCTAGGACCCCATCCTCTCCCAGTTTTCCAAAAACCCCCTTGTAGCTCCGTCTCAATATTCTTTTTTTTTTTTTTGAGATGGAGTTTTGCTCTCGTTACCCAGGCTGGAGTGCAATGGCACGATCTTGGCTCACCGCAACCTCCGCCTCCTGGATTCAGGCAAGTCTCCGGCCTCAGCCTCCTGAGTAGCTGGATTACAGACACGCGCCACCATGCCCAGTGAATTTTTTTTTTTTTTGTATTTTTAGTAGAGACGGGGTTTCACCATGTTGACCGGGATGGTCTCGATCTCTTGACCTCGTGATCCACCCGCCTTGGCCTCCCAAAGTGCTGGGATTACACTCAATATCCTTTAATGTCCCTTATTATTTCCTTCTCTCTCCAACCTTCCTACAATCTGAAATAATACTGAGATCACTCCTTAGTTCTGCTACCTTTTCTATGTAGAATCAATTGCTTGATGTTCTCATTTAGTCTCATGGTTTATATATCACTTAGACCAGTGGTTATGAACTTTCACTATGTGTTCATTACTGCATGTTAATCCTCACTATGTCTTAACCTGAGAGCTTTTGTAAAGACTATCAAGGACCCCAAATATTCTGATTTTATTGGTTTGTCATGGCGCCCAGGAAAAAATACATTTTAGAAGCTTTTTGGTTGATTCTAATATACAGTCAGACTTGAGAAAGAAGCTGACATTATAAGGGGGAGGCTGGAACTCAGTCTGTACAAAACAAAGACCTGCACATGCACTTGGTCACTTATGGGTCCTAAATATCTTTCGGGTAGATTTTAAATAAATGTATTCATTTCTATTCATGCCAATTATACCTTATTGAGCTAACTAAATAAGATTTATAAACATAACTAGGAAATTGAATAGAATGATGAATAAGACAATCAGCATTTTCTAGTTTTTTAAAAAAATTATCCCTTGCCTTGAATTTGTTGGCCTTAGAAAGATGTATTATTATTTTCTAATTACTGCTTATATTTTAGAGTGATCATATATGAACAGATAGATTTTTAGAGGAACAAGGTAGGTTATAACCATATATGTGCAATATGACTCAATGATGTGTTCTCTCTGTGTAGGGATTTCCTCTAGGTATGAAGTCTGCAGGTGGTTTATTATCTTTGTACTAGTTCTGTATTTTTTTTAAAAAAATAGGCCATATAATCATAAAATACAGTAATTGAAAATGTAGGGATACATTGTTCTTTAAAAATAAAACCTCACAACATATTGCTATGTATGTGTTTACATATTTGTTCAAGTACTTTGCTTATTGTTTGATGCTTAGTTATAATAGTATTTGCTTAAATGCTCTATGAATTAGAAAGTGAGACAAATAAAAACTATGAAAATTCCATGGATTGAAACTCTAATTGAGTAACAGAAATGAGAAGATATCAAATCATCTGTATAAAGTAGTAATTTCCTTTTCCTTTGTACATAACGAGACCGTCTTTGGTATGAGCATCAAAAAACTCTATGTTAGCTTTCATTGGCCATCACCACATATGTATTAAAGGCATTTTTTCTACCTAGATTAAAATTAAATCACTAATGTAATTAAACCTGAAGATTCTTTCAAAAATGCAGATGGGCTGAACTTTTCAATAGCAATCTTAGCCTTATGTTAGTAACATATTCCTCCTGCTAGGCTAACCACTTCACCCAATAGTAGGGCAACTGAAGAATTAATTGCTGCAGGAATCAAGATTAGGCAAGTTGTTTATGATAATGAATCCAAGAGCATCATTTTAGTGGCTCTGTCAACACAGCAATCACCATCGTTTAGAATTATGCAGTTTGCAGTGCTTGGCTTGAAAAAAAGAATGACAGAATCTTGCCCTTCTAATTTAAATAAATGCCCCTCTCCTCACAGAAGTAATCTTATTTGTGACTCTAATACGGCCTAGTAACTAGTGTATTGCTATCACACAAAGTGCTTGAGTTAGAGGCATTGTAGGGGCTCTATTTCAAAACCATCCTTGTCAAGTTATTCACACAGAGCATGTAACGGCACATAAGACAGCTTTCCTTAGCAGGTGCTTACCTTAGTTGGTCAATAAAAATGCAAAACAAACAAAACAAAAACCAAAATGTAGGCAATGCAAGAGATACTGAGCCCCTTACTAAATTTTGCTGATTTTCATATCCTCTGGGTGGCTTTGCCTGTTGTTTGGGACTTCTGACTCTAGATGGCGGTAAAGGGTGAAAAAAATCACTAGCTGAAGTTTTGAGCTAAGGCTCTCAAAGGCTGATGAGTGACAGCCTCAATTTCAGGGCTGTTTTTTCAACTTCATGTGTTATATAAAACAGAGATTAATTAGTCGTACTGCTCATTTTGAGAAGTAGAAATTTGCCTATTAATAGTATGCTATTCCGTGCACTAAGTCGTGTAATGCTTGTTGCTGTCTTTTAGTGTTTGACAAATTAAGGAAATATCTGGAAATGCCAGGTTAAGGCAGACTTGGACATGGACCCCAAGCAAGACTGCTTTTATAGTTTCCATAGCAACAACGGAAAGCCTTTTATGTTTAATACTTTCGCTAATGTCTGCTTTTTGGTAGACTCTGAAGATAGTGAAGGTGTTGCTCATAAAATAGGAAGATATCCAGTATTTTCCCCAATTATACCTTGTGATACACCCTCCATATGTACAGTCAAGACTCTTTTCCTAGGGAATACCATTTGAAAGCAGGATGATGCAAACTTAGCTTGATTATCTTCAAAATTTTCTACCTTATATATTTTTATTTCCCAGTGTTAAGGTGGGGATGGGAGGTTCTTTTTCCCCTTCAGATTTATGCACCAGCTGTATTTTAAATAATTACGGCTGTCCCTGAAATAGAAAGTGTTTCCTGGCTGCCCTGCTTCTAGCAGTTTATGATTGCTAATGTTAGTCTTTTTCCTTGACACCTCTCTGCCCTTTCCCTTTCTCCCTCCTTCCTTTCTTTGCTTCCTTTTCCCTTCACTCCCTTCTTAGCTCTTTCTTTCCCTCACTGTTTTTCTTCCTTCCCCTCTCTTTTTCTTTATTCCTTCTTCCTTTTCTTCCTCTTCTCCTTTTTTTCTTTTGGCCTTCTTTACCTCTCTTTGTCTCTTTCTTTTCCTTCTCTTTCTTTCGTCTTCTGCCCTCCATCCCTTCCTTTCTTCTCTTCTCCCTCCCTCCCTTTTTCCCTTTCTTATTCCCTTGCTTCCTCCCTTCCTCCCTCCCTCCATCCCTTCTTCCCTCCCTCCTTCCTTCCTTCTCACTTTCTTCCTTCACTCCTTCCTTCCCATGTCTTGAAAAGAGTATAGGCTTGGAGATTGGTCCTGAGCTGAATTCTATTGAAACCTTCTATGTGTTGAGTATCCTTGGAAAAGTGGTACAACATCTTCAAATATTATTTTTTCTTCTAAAAAATTGACTAATAACACTTTCCCCATATACCTTATGGGAGACAAAAGAGTTAATGTGTGCTAATCACCTGGCAGATAGTATCATTAAGACCTGAGGGAAGTTAATTTCTCTTTACAGTAGGAGCTGAATAAATGGTAGTTATTAGCATGTGGACATCAGACATTTTACTGTAGTTTTCTTTTCATAGAACATGTGTATGCAATTTAAATGAAATTTCACTTACAGTTCCTCAGTGAATTGAAGTTATTTCACTCTCAAATCAATTACTGAATAATATTGCCTTGGGTCAGAGGCTTATTTTACTCCATTGCCACAGTAGTGGGGACAAGGCTGAATTAGGCATCCAGATATCCACTTCTGGTTCTGCCATGAACCAGCTCTCCCTTTATTGAATCTTTTCTTAAGGGAAGGACCTTTGATTTCCTTTGAGATTTTAGAAGTTAATTATATTATCTATCCTTTCCAAGACAATTTCTAGAATTATTGTTGTGAAGATCCTGTTATCCTCACAGAGAGTAATTGAAGAAAAACTGGGACGAAACTAATTGAATTCTAAGAAATGAGAAGGATTACAGATCCTAGAAGACAACCAAGCACTTCAAGATAGTTGATTAAGCCAAAATATATGTGGTAGGGACAGATTTTCGGAGGAGTTTCAGAATATATGCGCATGTCTGTCTGTGGATGTATTCCTTCCTCTTGCATAGAAGCCAGGTATGTCATAAAGATGGTATGGCTTCTTGTCATAAAGAAGCCATGGTATATCATAAAGATCACTTGTAAGTGAAAGCTTTGGAGGTTACAGAAGAAGTAAATGTCAGAAATGAAGGAAAACAATAGAAGATAAAGGAAAGAAAGAGAGAAATAGCAGAAATGAAAAAAACTGAAAAGGTAAGAAAGCAGAGACCATTAATTAGAAGTTGAGCATCTTGGAGGATGAAATTTTGCCTTATTTTTACTCCCTTGTAAGTGGTATATATATCCGTTGGATTGAGTTTGTCTATTTCATCTTCCTTCAGGTTTCTATGACAAGGGAGGGATCAAAAGAAGGGAGAAAGGAAGGACAGGCAGAAAGAGGGACAGGATTTGAAAACTCAAGAGGAAATTAGGAGATTTTTTTTTGTGATAACAGGATACTATTCTAGTAAGGTTTATTTTGCAAAGCAAGTTGGTCAGTAGTTCCACTGTGATGAATATTGCAGTGCATATCTGCCCGACACTCAGTCTAGGAGGTAGAAGTGGAGATCATCTTTCATTCCAGCCCCTGGTGGCACATGACCCATGGACAGCAAATGAGACACTCTGAAGGTGTAGAGGTCCCTTTAGGGTTATTAGTAGCAAGTATGTTGGAGAAGGAGTCCAGTGGCTTGGAGGTGAGGGTTTAGGCAGAGCAACTGCAGTCGATGCCAAGCAGACCATTTTCCTGTCAGGAAAAGTGGGTAAGCATCTTCTCCCTCAATTATTATTGAGTCTATTCTGCTAGGTTTCTGATTAGTTTTGGGAGGTGACCCTTTACAATAGACTGCTTAACTGCTTAAGTTAATCTGAGTCAATATTTATCTAACAAATACTCCTGGTGACTATAAATTAAAAAAATTAATTTTCCCAAAATAATTAATTCTGTAACCTCAAATGTTAATATCCCTTTGTTAATTTGTCAAGTCTTTGAAACATTTGACATGAGGGCAAGTGAAAATGTCTTAAGTTTTATAGTCAGGACACTTAGCTCTTTGGCCACTATCTTTGTGATTTGGGGCATTATTAGCCTCCGCCCTTAATGAGTTTTCACTTCTCTCACGTGTCTTATAGCATCTTGGCTACAACTGAGATGTTTCTGGAAAGTACCTTTTCCTTTGGGGGTCCTTTTCCATTGATTCATATGTTGGAGGGCATTTGAAGAGAACGTTTCCTTGGTGTGTTAGGAATGCAGGCATGGAAAGTAAGACGGAGAAATAGCAGAATGTCTGTCTTCTTTGGGACCTCTTCAACCACGGTAAGCTTCTGTTTTCACAGTAACAACTGCAAAAAGTTCAAGGAGCAATTCTCATCGAGAGTATTGAGACTGAACCAGTGTAGTATTTCTAAAGGACCCAGTGGAATGACAGTTAAAGAAAGAGTCTTATCTCCTATTTCTACATGTTGTCCAGGGTTATTCTTGATGTTTTGAGAGGGATTCTGTCAGCAGGGAAACAGAGAGACTCCTCCTGACTTCAGCCTTCATGCACACATGAAAGGAGAAAGTGCAGGAGAGAAACCATGTAGCCGATCCAGCCTAGAGACCATTGATGACAGCCTGCATGATGGCTGTGGGCGAGGGGACTCCATCAAAGAACAGAGAGAGAGAGAGAGAGAGAGAGAGAGAGAGAGAGAGAGAGAGAGACATCCTGTAAGAAATTTGTGTTTGGCGGAATTCTAAGATGGCCGCAAGATTCCCACCTCCAGGTATGCATGCTTTGTATACTGGCTCTCCCGCGTCTTGAGTGTAGGCAGAACTTATGAAGTGAAGGCACGTCACTCCATGATATCTCAGGTTAGATGACAAACGGGCTCTTAATTATGTCTGCAAAATCCCCTTTGTCATCCTCTTTAAATTAATCAAAAGGCTGTTCCCTGAGAGCAGTCTGCAGATGGCAACTAGCAAGAAAATGAAGGCTTTGGCCTTGTGGCTGCAAGGAAAGAAATTCTGGCGACAAACGCGAGGAACTTTGCAGTGACTCTTCCTGGCCAAGCGCCCGGGTGAGAAAGCAGCTCAGCCAACACCTTGATTTCAGCCTTGCGAGACCTTGTATGGAGAACTCAGTGACTGTCTATAGTTTAGGAGATAATTTTCTTACTCTCTGTATGAACTGCCTCTGTTTGTAATTTATCGTTTCTGATTTTTTTTAAAAAAACTGTAAATATTCATTGACTTTCTAATGGATTTCATCTGATGATTGATTGATTGGTGATGGATGCTAATGGAATCTATGACCCATCCTTTACAAGTTGCAGATTTCGGAAAGGGAGACAAGCCAAAAACATCCATCTGAGAGTGAAGTTTGAAGAGGGAAGCCTCCTTAACTGACACATGAGCCTGAGCACTTTGCTGCATTATTTTCTGAAGAGCCAGCAGACCATTCTGGTGACACACGCTCTGCCTTTTGTTTTCTACATAAAAACCTGAACGGAACTAAATTATAAACTAGGGCTATAGAATAAATGCAGCAATGATGGCTTGAATGGCTAAAACCTGAAACGTCACTGTCAAGGAAAGGCAGTGTTTATTCTGCAGCTCAGAGTCACAAATAGCATGAAATACTAAGAAAATGAAAGAATCCCTAAATTAGTAAATTATAGAAAGTCATTCTCAAAGTCCATGTCTCATCTGTCCTTTTGAACATAAGGTCATTATGAGATATAAATACTAATATATTTAAGATTTAATAAAAAAGATTTTAAAATGTAGTTCTCAAGAGTGGTCAGCGACCTTAAAATTGGGGGTACTAATAAATCACATTCCACTGGCAAAGGATTGTGCAGGATAAAATTGTTGAACTTTAAAAGACTAATAAATTATATTGCAGTTAATTTTGATATCTTTTAATCAACAATGAAGTGGCTGCATTATGGTTAAATCTTTCAAGCATTTTGAATAGAAAACATAATTTTCTATTCAAATCCCATTCAGCCAAATTCTGGACATGAAATTTATTCCATATAAGAAGTTAGAAGAGATGGTTTCACTGTAAAGACACCTTAAATCCAGAAATGTGGCAGAGGTGGTGGCCACTGCTTGTGCCTCTTTTCTGGATTTTCTGAGCTGGACTTTTGTTGAAGACTCTAGGGAAATTTAAAAAGAAAATGCTGCTTCTAATCCTGCAGCCATCCTCTGCTTTGGCTCTCGAGGGTTCATCTATTCTAGAAGCTAGAATGACAATCAGTAGCATACTCTGAAAAATGGGAGGAGTTAATGAGGTTTTCTATGATCTGATTATGATCCCCACTTTCCTATCTAATTTTCTGTAGGGTAATTCAACCTGTATTCCCCCATATCTTAATGAGAATGAATAGCTACACAGTCTTTTTCAGGGGCTTTAATTGTTTGCTAGACATTGTGGATCTTTTCTAATAGTGCTTGTGATGCTTGAGACAGTGTCCCCATTCATGAAGGGTTTCTGCCAATCTGACTTCGTGAATGAACTCTAACAACAATACTTTTGAGAAAACCATTATAAGAAAGCTGTCAATGTCTTCAAAGTGAATTATAGGCAATAGGAGAGCCCTATGGGTTGGGAGGGAGGGAGGTATCCTGCAGCGGTACTCACCAAATCTTTCGTGTTCTTAGCTATGATGAAACAAGGTTGCTGCTTTTTTTTTCACGTTCCTCTAGTTAAAAGCAGTGAACAAACTACTCAATCTTTACCCCATGACAATTTTCTTGTCGCTGTATAGAACCAGTATTCATTTCCATCATCTAGCCTAATAATTTGAGGCATATTTCCTTAGTAACATGTCTATTCTCTCCTTTATTATTTGCCTTATGGTGACCAGACCTTCTACTCCAGGTAAGTGTATCTCAAGTGTTTCTGTTTCTATTTCTATTTTATATTTCTCCCATTCCATCCTGTACGTTTCCATGAGCTACCTTAAATATAATTAGTGCTAATTATGAGGCATGTTGGGGGAAAAGTGGGAATAATTTAAGAGGGAGGAGTAGTTAATTAATGCAGAGAGATGTGGATAACAGCAGAGACAGAGAGAGAGAGAGAGAGAGAGCGCCATTGTCAAACAGGAATATAAAAAATCCGAGATCAGAGATTAAGACCAAACGAGAAAAATATCTCAACTCCGTATTTCCCTGGTGCCCATGACTTTGATCAGGGGGCAAATCTTTTGAAAACTGATGATGAAGTAGGTATAAGTTTGGTACTTCTTGGTTTCCAGGAGCCAAGCAAGTCTTTTAAAATAGCTGAACAATGATTGGAAAAAGGAAGAACTTCTTTCAATCCAGTTTAATAATAATGCTGAATTTTCTCTGTATATTTTCTTTGCAATTAAAAAATAAGGCAGTGAGAAAAGCTCCTTTTGACTTTTTGGCAGCAGGGAAAGTTAAGTTCCTTGCTTTTCTTCCTGAAGAATGAGTACTATAAAGAGCAAGATTAGTTATGGGGCCACAGTTAGGTGAAAGGGTTTTTGGTGCACTGATTAAAGGCATTGGTGCTGTCATTGTTCTGTATTTTTTTTTCGGTTTGACTTTTGGGATTGCCTTCTGTGCTAGTTTTCTAGGATTGCCATAACAAAATTTCAGGTGGTTCAAACAACAGAGATTCAATTTCTTACAGTGCTGGAGGCTGTGAGTTCATGATCAAGGTGTCAAGTTTGGGTTCTTATGAGGCTTCTCTCCTTGGCTTCTAGATGACCATCTTCTCATGGTGTCCTCACATGGTCATCCGTAGATCATCCTGTGGCCTCTATCTTCGAATCTCCTCTTCTTATTAGGACACCAGACATATTGGATTAGGGCTCACCTAGATGATCTCATTAATTACCTGTTTAAAGTCCCTGTCTCTAAATGTGTTCATATTCTGATATACAAGGTACTGGGACTTCAATGAAGTGGTGTTTGAGGAACACAATTCACCTCATGACACCCTGTAACCACTGATACCCAGTTCTAACCCCTAATATTCAACTATGGACTTATACCTCTTCCCCTGGCGTAGTAACAGATCCAGTTTAACTTACAAGCTAGCAAGGTTTCTAAGTGTCTATCCCAGGAAAACCTGTAATGGGGTGCTGTGACTATTTTACTTCAATATACTGGAGCAAAATTCTATTCTTTTTCTGTCGTTTGACTGGTGTATTCATTAGTGTTAAACTAAATTAACAGAACTAGTAATAATGTGTGTGTCTGTGTGCACATCCGCATGTGCACATCCATGCATCTGCATTTACAGAATTGGTTTACATGGTGTTAGGTGTTGGTTAATCAGTTCTTAATCTATCTCCACGTCTGATGCTTGATCCTGGAGTCCACAGGGCAGGATGTCAGGAAGAGATGAGAATGAGGAGGGGCGAATCCGTGAGCACAAACTTAAATCCCCCAACAATGGGCTAAAACCCATATCCATTCCTGCTGCTTCTGACCTTGCTGACAAGGGCACTGTATTAGGTCTATCCTCACACTGCTAATAATGACAAATCCAAGACTGGGTAATTTATAAAGAAGAAGAGGTTTAGTGGACTCACAGTTCCACATGGCTGGGGAGGCCCCACAATCATGGTGGAAGTTGAAGGAGGAGCAAAGCCACATTACATGGTGGCAGGCAAGAGAGTGTGTGTGTGAGAACTCCCCTTTATAAAACCATCAGATCTTGTGAGACTTATTCACAACCACAAGAACAGCAAGAGAAAAACCTGCTCCCTCGATTCACTTACCTCCCATAGGGTCCCTCCCACAACATGTGGGGATTATTACAATTCAATATGAGATTTGGCTGGGAACACAGAGCCAAACCATATCATTCTGCCCCTAACCCCTCCCAAATCTCATGTCCTCACATTTCAAAACCAATCAACTCAAAAGTCCACAGTCCAAAGTTTCATCTGAGACAAGGTAAGTCCCTTCTGTCTCAAATCCAGGTCATGCTGATGCAAGAAGCAGGTTTCCATGGTCTTGGGCAGCTTCACCCCTATGGGTTTGCAGGGTACAGCTTCCTTCCCAGTCATTCTCATGGGCTGGCATTGAGTATCTGTGACTTTTCCAGGTGCACAGTACAAGCTCTCAGTGGGTCTTCCATTCTGGGTTCTGGAAGATGATGGCCCTCTTTTCACAGCTTCAGTGCATTATCAGCATTTTGGTTAAAGCCATTCAACAAGTCTCTAGAAAGTTCCAAACATTCCCACATCTTCCTATCTTCTGAGCCCTCCAAGTCTCTAGGAAGTTCCAAACATTCCCACATCTTCCTATCTTCTGAGCCCTCCAAGTCTCTAGGAAGTTCCAAACTTTCCCATATTTTTCAGTCTTCTGCTGAGCTCTCCAAACTGTTCCAACCTGTGCCTGTCACTCAGTTCCAAAGTCACTTCCATATTTTCAGGTGTCTTTACAATAGCACTCCACTTCTGGTACCAATTTACAGCATTAGTCTGTTCTCATACTGCTAATAAAAACAAATGTGAGACTGGGTAATTTATAAAGAAAAAGAGGTTTAATGGACTCAGTTCCACGTGGCTGGGGAGGCCTCACAATCATGGTAGAAGGCAAAGGAGAACAAAGGCATGTCTTACATGGTGGCAGGCAAGAGGGCATGTGTAGGGGATGTCCCCTTTATAAAACCATCAGATCATGTGGGATTTACTCACTATCATGAGAACAGCATGGAAAAACTCACACCCATGATTCAATTACTTCCTACCAGGTCCCTCCGATGACATGTGGGGATTGTTACAATTCAGGGTGAGATTTGGGTGGGGACACAAAGCCAAACCATATTAGGCACCCTGTGGAAGCTGGAACCCTTCATCATGGAGCCAGGACACACATGGCCCAGCTGTCATTTTTGGACACTGGGATGAGTCAGCAGATGAACTGCAATGCACATGTGCTACACAGTGACTGCTGCCTTCCAGCCAACCTCACAAACTCTCAGAATCTTTCCAGTAGCACACACTCACCAGAAATACACAAGAAAAAAATCTGCAGAATGCAGTTCCACCCAGGTGAGTGGGCACTCATAGGGCAGTCACAGCTTGTGAGGGTGCTGGTGGTGGTCGTGGTGATGTTGGTGGTTGTGGTGATACTGGCAGTAGCTAACATTTATTGATGAATGCTTACCATGTGTTAGGCACTGGGCTAAGCTTTTCATATGATTACAGTAGTGCATCAGAGCCTGACTGCAATCTTGTGATGGAGGTTCTATTATCTCCCTCACAAATAAAGACTCAGGGGCACAAAAATATTATGTAATTTGCCAGAATACAATGCAGCCAATAAATGGTAAAGCCATGATTGGAAACCAGGTGGTTTCCAAACAACTCTTTTCAAAATGTCACCCCTGTGGCATAAGTTTCTTTAGACAAATGGTCAAGTTCTTCCTCGTTAAAATAGCACGTTTGCATTGAAGGGAAGAGTGTGTATGTATATTTGTGTGTGTGTTTAAACATCACCTGGGGTCAGGCACAGAGCCCAGGAGTGTGAGACCAGCCTGAGCAACACAGCAAGACCTCATCTCTATTAAAATAAGTAAATAAATAAATTTTGAAAATAAAATAAGCATCAGCTGGGAAGAATATCCATATAGCCATTTGTCTTCACAAAAGAAGATCATTAACTTTGGAATATTGGAATTTGACAACCAAATTAATATATCCCAAGATAACTAGTGAACCACTGGTGGTATAAAGGAGTTTTGTGATCATTTGCCATTTCACTGCAAACATTGCAATGATTCTAGTACACATTGAATGTGCCATTTGTATAAAATAAGCCACATCCATGACGTCCTGCAGCACACTGTGCATTTCACTGCTTTTGTCTGCTTATGAATAATGCAGTGAAAAAAATTCACTTGTGGTGCTAGCTCATAGACTCAGTCTGGAATTCTCTATTCCAGCCAGAGCAGCTGTTCTATCAATGATTGTTTCCCCAGTTTCCCCACAAAACATTGTTTTCTATATAAGCAATAATTTAGCATTGAGACTACATCTTCTCTGGTACTTCTTTCTTCTGTTGGCTCACAAGAATGTAGGTTTTCAATGTGCTTTATTATTAAAGGGGAGTCTATAGTATACCAAAATATTACAAATCTGATGCATTAACCACATCTGTATTTTCATCTGACTGTATAACAGTTTTCCCACATTGCATATTTCTTCCAACAATGTTTTTCCAATTTTTACCAATGCTTTCCATGTATTCTAGCAGCATTTGCTGACAAAGGAATGCATTTTATTTTGTGATTATACTGTCTTTTATGTTTCATTTCAGTCATTTTTACTGTATACAAAAGAAAAAGTGTTTTCCAAACACTTGTGAGGTTTTGCCTTTATTTTTAAGTGAGAAACCTCCAAAGAGGCTTGTAAGCATTTGCTACTATGCTCAGTGAAATTTTGTAAAGTATTATATTTGCTAAAAAATTAAGAAGAAAGGTTTTCATGTTCTTTGTACTGAATTTGAAAATTAATTACTGATTATTATCTAATATCTAAAAATATACACTTAGTAGCATATTGCAAATGCTAAAATAATTTTTGATAAATATTTTTGATTCAGTTTTTATCAGAGCACATTATTTCACTATTATTTTTAAGCTTATAAAAAGAGCTTTTGCTAGAAGAGTGAAACTATCACATCTAATTTTCGTTGCTGTTAAGTTATCCTTGCATATTAATATTATTTTAAACTTCGATTTCTTTACAGACATTTTTTAAGGATCAGCTATCCATTTTGTGGTTTAATTAAAAACTAGGAAGTATTATAGTCTACAACTGTGAAGTTAGGTCCTGCAGACTGTCATAGATTGTAGCTTGCTGAAAGTGGACACACGGGAGAGGGTTCCACTGTAAACCGCCTTGCTGTGGAGCGAACACACTATTCTCATGATTCTGCATATTCTCTACATGGCATGCAAACTGGAGGAGGGTCCCCCATTTTCAATCCATATGCTAAACATTAGTAGAATTAATTTTTCCCATAAGTTTTAGATAAAAGAACTATAACCAGAAGGTCTAGCATGCCCTTTTGGAGGATATTTTCAACATTAAAGCAAGACTGGAGATTAGAGTATAGACCTAGGAGAAGGGGGCAGAGGAAGATGCTGAGCTCACCTTAGTCCTTGGCCTTGAGCCTTGCAGAGCTTATTCAGTGATACTCAGAAGAACATACAAAAGCTTCATAATAATAAACGGGAATGTGCTTTTGCCAGTCCTCCCTGTACTTACATATCTCTGTGAATTCATATGGAAGGGCATAGAGCCAAGTAGCTCAGTTGGGACAAGCTGTGATTCAGAAGTCCAAGCACAGGCATATTTGCTACTATAATTTTAGTCGTTTTGATTTTTGAATAAGGTGATTTTTGAATAAACTGCACATTTCCCTGGCAGTAAAGTAAGTTTCAATGAACTCCCTATATAGAAACACATGGTTCTGGTATATTTTCTTCAATGTCTATAGCTCCTGCCATTTGACTTGATTCAGTAGTATTTCTTTATTTGTTTTATATTTCTATAAAGAGGATGACGCAATACCAACTTCAAATCATTTTAGTCACATCTGATAACATTATAATATCAAAATTCCATCTTTTAAATATATCGGGTTGATTATTGACACTGAGTTGGAGCAACTTAATAATACCTGCTAAACGGTGTTTCTGGAAGAAAAATAGAGACTTAATATCTGTTTTGGAACATATTTACAGTAAAAAAAATAGAGTCATTATTTGGTGTTCCTGCTGGATGGGTTAAAGTCTTATTTCATTTTGATATCCTGTATAAAATATATGTTGTTACACAATTACAACATGCAAAATGTAAGTTGAAAAGAGACCTTCACATTTTGACCCGGGATAGCAGATAAGTGACTAACATCCGAGATTCTGTGGAATGGGATTCAGGGTTAAATATGGTGATTCAGTCATTCAGGTTATCGAACAACTACTTCTCAGGTTTTATCCTAAATCTCTGAGGTTCACCCACAATGAAACTGTACGTACTGTACAAAGAACTGTTAAGGAGACGGCAGAGTAATCTTATGTGTCAAAATTGTCTAGAACGCACAGAAAATTACAGATATCAGTGAACATATGAAGAGGAAAAACAGAGCCATTAAAATAAATGTTATAGAAGAATAACTGAGCTATGTGGTCAGATGGATGAAGAGATAACATTAATAACAGGTACGGGCCGGGCACGGTGGCTCAAGCCTGTAATCCCAGCACTTTGGGAGGCCGAGGCGGGTGGATCATGAGGTCAAGAGATCGAGACCATCCCGGTCAACATGGTGAAACCCTGTCTCTACTAAAAATACAAAAAATTAGCTGGGCATGGTGGCGCGTGCCTGTAATCCCAGCTACTCAGGAGGCTGAGGCAGGAGAATTGCCTGAACCCAGGAGGCGGAGGTTGCGGTGAGCCGAGATCCCGCCATTGCACTCCAGCCTCGGTAACAAGAGCGAAACTCCGTCTCAAGAAAAAATAAATGAATAAGTAAAAAATAGCAGGTACAGAAGAGACTCAGGCAAGCTCTCAGAATGTCCACTCTCTAGGCATGAGTCACAGAACTTCTCTGGCTAAATATAGAGAATGCGGGAGAATCATGATGGACCTTGTTGAAAATGTTATTTCCTAAAAGGTAGAACATTGTTTTTCAAAATACAAATTGTGATACCCAAACCAAATTCTTACAGTATATACTTTATAGTTCAGATTCTTGGGCATTGCCCTGATTCAGTAATTTCTAAAAATGACCCCAAAGTTTCTGATTTTCTTAACTAAGACACCTTGGTGGTACTTGGGTGATATTATATGCAACACAGTTTGAAAACTGTAAGCACATGGGAGACTATTGACTAAACTGTCTCCCTGAATGCAATCTAACCGAAGTGGTGAAGGAACTTTAGGAAATGTGACCATATTACTCAAAGGTGTGTTATGAGTAAGGAAGAAAATTGAGAATCACCAGTCGGCTTTGCTCTGCTATATAATGGCATATTTCAAAACCTGAAGTGAAATTTCATCTCCTTCTCAAAGAACAAGTCTTTAGAAAGGAAATAGCTTGAGAAGGTTGAGTTGCTCTTGAAAGGCAATTCAGTGTGCAAGTATTTAACTTTTGTGTGATGAGAACTATCTAAAGATAGCTTGCCTGTGCAGAGAGCTCTCTGAGGTCAGACTCATGAAATAATGTGCATGAGATTGAGGTTATGGACTCTCTATTCAAAGGTGAATAGAAGATGCTGACACAGAAAAAGGACTGCCTTTCCCCAAACAGAAATGGCTTGAAACCTGGCACTACTACACACTTGCTCTGTGACTGTAGAGCATCCCTTACTTCTGTGGGCATTCTTCTTCTTATCTTGAAAATGGGAGAAAAATACCTGACCGATAAAGTTGTTGTAGGTAACAAAGAAATAATAAATGTACAACTCTGGTTCAGATGCACAGAATGTTGTTTTTTTTAAGTCAAGTTTCTGTCTCAAATTTTTCTTACCCTATCAAAAACGTTGGCACAGGGAGTTGGAAATTGTTGAATGAGCTGGATCATTTTTGAAACACAGGAAATGGAGGACATGGCAAGATCATCCCACTCTTATTTTAAAATTGGGGTGAATATCCAGTTCAGAAAAGCATGCGTTAGGTTACTTAACTACCTTTGGCAGCATTTTTCTGTGTATTATTTAAAGAATGGGATGTTTATGTGTGTGTACAACATACATTGAGAATGACGAGGTCCAGTGTCACATCAGGTGAACTGCATGTCTTTTCTTGACAAGGTTATTAGACATGTAGATCAGGAAATCTTATAGGACAGAGGTATAGCAGGACATTTGGTGAACTCTACATGTCATAGTTTCTTTCTGCTAAAAAATTTTAAATGCTGTAGCTGTGACTGTTGGATTAGGAACTGATTGAATGATGATTTTTTTTCACGCTATTACTTTTCCTCAGAAACCTTATTATCACCTCTTGAAATTTTGTTAATATGAAATATTAGGTTGATGAATATAGGTGGCTTGAATGGATTTCATTTGCAGCTGTGTAGATCTGTTTTCCTGATAGTTTATTTCTTTCAACGGAAGGACCAAATAGATGTTTTTAAAAGGTGGTCATGGGCATAGGCTTGGAGCACAGCAGTGAGAATCAGTCAAGCTGTGGATCCCCAGATAAGGGATCTCACCCTGTCCCTGAGGTTGGAGTGGTGCAGTGGCGAGATCAGGGCTCACTGCAACCTCCTCCTCCCAGGCTCAAGCCATCCTCCCGCCTCGGCCTAAGCTTTGGGGAGAGGATGTGCTTACATTTTACTCTATCTGATTCGTTGGTATCTGTGTACTTAGTATATTTAGTGTACTGTACTTTAGCACAGGGTTTCCTCAAGCTTTGTGTTTTGTTCTTTAGTTTCAAGAACTGAAGAAACAACTGGAAGTAGGTTGCTACCTACACGAACCACTTTTGGAAAGAAGTCATCCGATTTTATCCAAGAGATTAAAGCTTGTCTCCTTTCTCCATTCTCCACATAATGCAGGAATGGGGAGAGGCTGCTCTCGCTGGGGCAGCTGCTCTGAATAAAGGTCTTTGGTAATTACTTTTTGTGGTTCCCGTGGTCTGCAGCTGTTCCTCCTGCTTGTTGAGCCTGTGCCTGAAGATTGCTCTGCACTCTTTAGGGAAGAACGTTTGTTCCTCTGCGGTCTTAGGTGAGTGTTGACTGTTTCTCCTCTTATTTTTTCTTTCTTTCTTCATCCGCCTGTGTTTATTGTCCTGGTCTGCTGTTTTTCCACTTTATGTTTTTTATATTTTCTTTTTGCTCTTCCAATGGGAACTTTAGAAGGATAGAATGTAAATAGACACAGCATTTGCCTTATTTGGATGGCATATTTATATAGTAATGTCTTTAGGAAAAAAACAAAACCAAAATAAGACAGAAAATCTCGTTAGTCATGATGGTACAGGTTTGGGAAATGCTGTATAGTATTTTAGAGTTTAGAGAAAGAAACAAAAACATTTAGCTACGGTAACAATGTCAAATAATTTGTCATTATCTCAACTTCAGAGGCAAGGAAACTAAGCTTAAAATAGTTTAGTTACTTAGCTCAACTAGTAAATAGAAGAGCTGCATTTGACCCAAATCTGATGACTCCCAAAGGCAACAATTTATAATAATACATGTAATAAAATTATGATAAAATATTAAATGATTGAACATTATTTTAAAACATGAACTAAAAATCTAAAATAACTAGAATGGCCATTTGTGGTCATTATTTTCCCATCCAGACTTTAATGTCTGCTACACAGTTCTAATTATAGTAGGCACCTATTTTTTAAAAATGTAGATTTTTTTTTTTTGAGATGAAGTTTCCCTCTTCAGGCTGGAGTGCAGTGGTACAATCTTGGCTCACTGCAATCTCCACCTCCCAGGTTCAAGGAATTCTCCTGCCACAGCCCCTCGCCCCCCAGTAGGTGGAATTACAGGCACATGCCACCACGCCCAGCTAATTATTGTATTTTTAGCAGAGGTGAGGTTTCACCATGTTGACCAGGCTGGTCTTGAACTGCTGACTTCAGGTGATCCCTGCCTTAGTTGGCCTCCCAAAGTGCTGAGATTACAGGTGAGCCACTGCACCCAGCCAAAAAAATAACATAGATTTTAAACCAACATCTAATTTTTAAAATTTCGCTTCTCCCATCTTTATGCATTTACTTTGAATATTACCTCAGGATTCTCCAAAATGAAAGTTTCAATTCAAGAGGTACAAACACTTTTATGTTTCTCATACATGCATATTGACAAATTGACTTTCAAATATTTGTTCCAATTTACCTCAACCTCATTGCAAACACTATTTCTTTGTAGCTCTCCATCATTATTTACCTTCATCAAACTTGTTTAATGAGCTGGCTTTTTCTACTATTTTTCATCTTAAAGTACAGAATATGGGGGATGAGGCTTAGAAATAGACAAAAAGTCTTTATTATTGTCTCTGGGTCTAATCCGAAGAAGAATGCAAAAGATCTAGCAGAAAAATAATATGATCTTAAGCTTCTCACAAAATTATAACCTAATTCTGGTAGGCTGAGTCCTTAATTTGTTTTTTTTTTTTTTGTTTTTTTTTTTTTTTAGATGGAGTCTTGCCCAGGCTGGAGTACAATGGCATGATTTTGGTTCGCTGCAACCTCCGCCTCCCAGGTTCAAGCGATTCTCCTGCCTCAGTCTCCTGAGTAGCTGGGACTACAGGTGTGTGCCACCATGCCCGGCTAATTTTTGTATTATATATTTACTTTTAGTAGAGACAGGGTTTCACCATGTTGTTCAGGCTGGTTTTGAACTCCTGACCTCGTGATCTGCCCACCTTGGACCCCCAAAGCACTGGGATTACAGGTGTGAGCGACTGTGCCTGGCCAATATTTAAATAATACCAAGAACACCAAGCTCAGAAGATGGTTCACAACATTATGGTTACTCATATGTAAAGGGAAGACTCAAGTGTTGTTTTCAGTTTTCAGTGGTATTATTTTAAAAATGCAGTTTCTGCATATTCTCACTGATAAGTGGGAGCTAAATGATGAGAACACATGGGCATGTAGAGGAGAACAACACACACTGGGGCCTACTGGAGGATGGAGGGTTGGAGAGGGGAAAGAATCAGGAAAAATACCTAATGGGTACTAGGCTTAACACCTGGGTGATGAAATAATCTATACAACAAACCCCCATGACATGACTTTACCTATATAACAAACCTGCACATGTACCCCTGACTTAAAAGTTAAGTTGAATAATAATAATAATAATAATATATTTTCTTTTTAAGTGCATGACAAGGATATGAAATGGACTATGACTTTGGTATATTTAAAAATTTTTTAATTGTACTTTAAGTTCTGTGGTACATCTGTAGAGCATGCAGGATTGTTGCACAGGTACATACGTGGCATTGTGTTTTGCTGCCTCCCTCCCCCTGTCACCTACATCTGGCATTTCTCCCCATGTTATCCTTCCTGGACCTCCCCACACCCCGGCTGTCCCTCCCTTTGCCCCTCCAAACAGACCTCAGTGTGTGATGCTCCACTCCCAGTGTCCATGTGTTCTCATTGTGCAACACTGCAAACTTTTGTTTTTAAAAAAGATCCTTAGTTGGTAAAGAAGAAAATAAGAGAACATGATACTCTTAAAAAATAAAAAAAATATGTTATTCAGCTCCAAGTGGTAGAACTAGAAACAACACAGTTGAAATTTAAATAATTTGAGGTCAGTATGATGAACTTTCTAACAAATAGAAAAATAGCAGTGAGAGCTCATGACTTTGTGGTCACTTTATTAAAAATTCTGTGGAGTTCCTGATGAAAAGTTAAATTTGGTAAACATTGTTTTCATAACCATGCTGCTCTGTGCTGTTGTAACTTTTCTTAATAATATATGCAATATGTCTCAAAAGTTAGTCCACATTATAATCCTTGTCTGCATGCAACATAAATGATACCTGATTTCATAAAGGTGATAATACTGTTCTGTAAAATTGTATTTCAAGAATGTTATTACATTTATTTGTCTCTGACTTTAAAACTTTCATTGTGTTATTAAAAATAAAGTAATATAAGAGATATTGGCATTAGTTTTGGCTTTTCTGTAACAAAAATGCTAAATAACATTTTTTGAAGAGGTTTATTATATTTCTTGATTTCTTCTTCTTTTTTTTTTTGAGATAGAGTCTCTCTCTGTCACCCAGGCTAGAGTGAAGTAGCACAATATTGTCTCATTGCAACCTCCATCTCCTGGGTTCAAGTGATTCTCCTGCCTCAGCCTCCTGAATAGCTGGGATTATAGATGTACATCACCACACTTGGCTAATTTTTGTATTTTTAGTAGAGACGGGGTTTCACCATGTTGGCCAGGCTGGTCTCCAACTCCTGACCTTAGGTGATCCAACGCCTCAGCCTCCCAAAGTGCTGGGATTACAGGTGTGAGCCAACTTTTTCTAAGAGTAGATATTTTCACACAATTGGTTGTCTCTCAATAAATGTAATATAATTTAAAATTCTTTTTACTGATTGCCTTAAAAAATTCTAGTAATGGATTTTTTAATTCCAGGTTGCAAGAAAGTATTCTAAAATCTGTATTTTTTCCAGAGCAAATCATATATTTGCTTTCTTATTATATATCAAGTCTATTTTCTGGTTGATTAAAAGGTAGTAGTAATTATTATAGATTCACTCACATCATTTATTTTGATAAATTATTTTGCTATTCACATGGCAAATTCATTGCTAAAGTAAAAATAAAAACCCAGTAAAGTGGGCATATAGTTATTTGAAACCCTGGATAGGAAAGGAGAAAGTGGGATTGATGTTTCTTTAGTAGGTAGGCCAGAGGCAAGGGTGTTGAATATTATTAATCTATGTTCTAAAGTTTACTGCACTTTGAATAACTGACTTTGAAAAGTGGCTCTTGAGGCTTAGAGCATGTTGTGTTTTAGGCAAAAGCAGCTGTGAAGGCACAGGTGGGAAGTTCATGGTACTTATCAGTGAGAAAGCACATTTCATTCTAGTGATCCCATAAATCATATAAAATAAAGTGATGAACTTATTTTTACTATGTATCATTTTTTGGTAAGTACATGCTTCAGTTTCCCTATAATCCTTTAGGCATACAAATTGAAAAGGTCTGAACAAATGGAATGGACATATAAGGAAGCAACCTACCTAATTACATAGTCATCTAACACTGAGGGTCTCCAGTTGGTTTCTAACACGTTGGCTAAACAAGACCAGCAAAGGTGGGAACTGATTTTCCATCATGATGACAATAGTTTCTGCAAAATTTAGCTGACATAGCTTTTTCCTAGAGGAAGTGTCTAATTCCCCTACCTAGACCTTACAATTACCAACAGGAGGGTGATAGTTTATAATTGTCAATTCTTTCCTTAGTACAATCATAAGTTTATTATTCCCATGTCTCCATATTACTCAATCATGAATCAATTTTTTAAAGTGATTTTTCTCATACGCTGATTCATTTTGATTTAATTATGATAGATTGAGTCCTTAATTTGTTAAAGAATATCCAGAACCACAAGCTCAGAACATGGTTCATAGTAGTTACTCATTACATAGAGTGACTTAGCTTCCTCTTGTTGTTGCAAATAATTGTTGAAGCCTCCAAGTTCCTTGAATTGTAGCTCCCATAATCCCCATGTGTTGAGGGAGGGACCCAGTGGGAGGTAATGGAATCATGAGGGTGGGTTTTCCCATGCTGTTCTGGTGATAGGGAATAAGTCTCATAAGATCGGATGGTTTTATAAAGGGAAGTTCCTATGCACAGGCACTCTTGCCTACCACCATGTAAGACCTGCCTTTGCTCCTCCTTCATCTTTCACCATGATTGTGAGGCCTCCCCAGGTGAGTGGAACTGTGAGTCCATTAAACTTCATTTTCTTCATAAATTACCCAATCTCAGCTATGTCTTTATTAGCAGTGTGAGAAAGGACTAATACAATAACAAAGCGACTGCTTCTTCCTTGATTCCCAGGGGTGTTAGTTCCTCCTTTCATTGGTGCCTATGTTGTCTGGATTCCTATCAGAGCGTTTATTGCAAATAAAAAGTGACTGAGGCGGGATTGCCATCACGTGTTAGTTATGGCCAAAGTCTCCTTTTAGTTGCATTTCTTGCAAACATACATACCTCTGTATGTTTGTGGCTGAGGCAGGAATGCTGTCAGGTGTTAGTTATGGCCCAAAGTCTCTTCCTTTATTTTGGTAACAGCAAGAGAGACAGCATTTTTAGAAGTTAGAGATGTAAATAATTGATCAATCCTGTAATTTTATATTTTTAAAGCATCTTGAAACAAACTTAGGACTCCATTTTGACTATTTAGGAATTTTACATGCTACACCTATTACGTTTTTCCATTTCATTAGAACCTTCTGTGGCTTTCTGTCCTCTAACAAGTCATGTCCAAACACTTGAGAATGGCTTAGACCAGTGGTTCTTGAGATTTAGCATGCATTAGAATCACTGGAGAACTTTGAAAATAGATTGTTGGACTCCATGCTCAATTTCTGAGAATTTGCACATCTGAAAAATTCCCAGGGGGTGTCAATGCTGCTGGTCCAGGAGCCACACCTGGAGAATCACTGGCATGGAATGTTTTCCATGATCAGGCCAAGGTTAGCTCAGTCTGGGGCCACTTCCCTATGCTCAAGTATGTTTATCACACTACCTGCAGTTCCCAAATGTGTGTATTCTTTCATGCCTCTCTGGTCCTCCTCCTACCTTTAAGGAACTTTTGGCTGCAATCTTCTCTATGAAGTCTTCTCTGACCTCCCAAGGTCTCTTGGGTTTCTCTCTTGCTGTTCCCCAGACTTTTAGCAGAGAGTTTATTGTTAGTTGATAGTGAGTTCCTTCAAGGTCCTAATCTTACTCTGTTCAGTTTTATTTAGTTCTTGCAACTGACTTTTGGGCTTCATTGGAAGAACAGAAGTCACTTGTTAGATTCATAAGTTTTCCTCGATTTTATCTGCTGCGATGCAGTGGTTACAAACAAATACTTTGGAACCAAAAGGCCTAATTTAAATCTGTTTTGCAGTTTTCTAAGTATAAGCAAGTTTCTTAGCTTTTTTGAGCCTGAGTTTCCATGTCTATATAAGTATTATACTAACTATCTATTCCTTGTAGTTTTGTTGTGAGTATTAAGTGAGTTAAAATATGTAAATATCTTAGAACTGTATGTATCTGGCAAGAATGTCAGCAATACAGAAATGTGTGATATACCATCTCTATAATGTCTGCTAAGGCAGTGATTTATGCTTAAATAATATTAACAAATGAATGGTAAGTGGTTCACGAGGCTTGGAGATGGCCTCACTAACTTGGATCAAACTATGAGGAAATTTTCAGTTGAAATATTGTCAGCAAAAACTATATCAATATAATGATCTTTTTCTTGTTGACTATACAGTGTTTACATTTGTTAAAATGGCTTTTATTTTACAGAAGTTTTATGTTCATAGAAACCTTAAGCAGAAAGTACCATTTCCTTGCATTGTATGGTATATTTGCTGCAACTGATGAACTAATATTAACACATATGCTCTAAAGTCTGTTGGTTGTATTAAGGTTCACTCTTGTCTGTGAATATTGACATGTGCATAATATCATGTATGCACCACTCCAGTTTTATATGGAATACTTTCACTGCCTTAAAAATGTCTTTTGCTCCATCTAGTCTTCCCTTCTCACCTCCCCTGGAAACCCTGAAAAACAATGATTTTTTAACTGTCTCTGTAATTTTGGCTTTTCTAGAATGTCATACACTTGGAATCATACAGTGGATAGCCTTTTTGAACTGGCTGTTCTTACCCAGTGATGTGTACCTAAGGTTCTTCCACATACTTTCATGGCTTCATAGCTCATTTCCTTTTATCATGGAATAATATGCTGTTGTACAGATCACATCAAGATTTACTTATTCACCTACTGAAGGTCACCTTAGTTAGTTAGTTAGTTTTGACAGTTATGAATAAGGTTTTTTAAAACATCTTTCTGAAGGTTTCTCTGTGGCTAACTCATTTGGGTAACTCCTTAGGAGCACAATTACTGGATCAAATGGTAAACCTATGTATAGCTTTGTAAGGACCTGCCAAACTGTCTTCTGAAGAGGTTGTATTATTTTGGGTTCTCATCAGCAATGAGAGTTCCTGGTACTCCACATCCTTAACAGCATTTGGTGTCAATATTTTGGATATTATCCATTCTAATAGGCACATAGGTTTACATTTTAAAACATCTCTTTCCCATACAATTTTCTCTTAATGCATTATTAGCTGTGGGCTTATAAAGTGGCAAGATGACACACTGGAATGTCTGGGGCTGAGACTTTCCTAGGTTTCCAGCTGGAAACTAAATTCAAGAGAAACATGACAATCTAACTGCATACAGTGAGCTGTGTGGCATCGCTGACACAAAAACTACATAAAGAACACCCTGATTAATCTTGGGAATAGGGCAACTCAGGCAGAGAACTGATCTTCGACCTAATCTCTTTTAAACTGTGTGGGGTTTCATAATATCAATCTTCATAGCACAGCACAGGGAAAAGAGTGAGGCAGGGAACGAAGAACCTTGGGTTAATGTATCTGATTTGTCACTACTTAATCTGGTGACCTCAAGTGAGTCACTTAACCTCTAGACCCCAGAGAGAGTTGTACTATATGATTTATAAGATCCCTTTAAGCTTCCCAAGCCAATGATTCTAAAATCGATCTTGCTACTGTGATATCTGCACAGAACAAGGGAAAGAAAGTCCATGTGGCCCCTGCTTTGAGGCAGACATTATGTTTCATCAAGCAGGAAACCCTCTTGAGTAAGCTGTCAGTCTTTGAAGCAGCTGAGCTATGTAGTGGGGTGGCCTAAGGTAAAGTTCTTTGGGGGAGATGTTAAAATTTTCAAAAAGGGGGATTGTGCGTTTCGATGACCCAAACATGGGGATCATAGGAAGCAGGGCATCTTTGACTGGGTTAGGGAATTTTTGATTAGCGGCAGCTGTAGCAGCAGGGATTTTGGCAGAGGAGTGAAACACACCCATGGTAAGAGCCCTGGTTTACAGCAGTGATCTGTCACTCGGAGACATTTTTAAATTTCTTTTTTTCATTTATAAGTGAGATTAGAGGGACTGTATGACAAGCAAATTTAAAACCAAATGGGGTGAGAAGGAATGCAGGAAAGAACTGTGAAAATGACAAAAAAAACAGGCATTATCAGACAGAGTGATTATACACGCTGCGCCTGCAGCTAAGTGCAATTTTTAGGGGCCAGTGAAACCACCTCTCTCCCCTTGAGACCAAAATGGCTGGCATGATATTGCTGGGACCAAAAATGGATGTTTAAGAAAATGAAAGGTATATCTTGAATGATTCTGTCATGCTTATATCTCCAGTTACATTCCCACAGGCCTAATTGGTCATTCTTAAGTCACTGGAGAGCAGGAAGCCAAACGGTTATAAGTGAAGCCGGATGATTTTTACAAACTCCCCTGGGTCAGAGAATTGTCCTTAATGATAATCATTTGTTTTAATGACTCTCATTTATGGGAGTCGAGGAACCGAATACCTGCCCATCCTTTAGGCTCTTTTAATCTTTCTGAAATGACACCCCTGAGTCTTTCTCAGTTTCTTCAGTGCAATATCCATGTCTAACTCCCTGTGCTGGTGACGGCACAGGAGATGTTGCCCATCACAAAGGAAACAAAGCCAGGATTGGCAATCTTGCCACTATCAAGACACAGAGGCAGTTATACACGTTAAGGTGTCATGTTGCTATACATGTTTCTATTGGTTGGGGGCCCGAATCCATCAAGAAATTGACCCCTGGTGATGAATGACTCAGACACAATAGAAGTTAATTTACTGTACACTTAAAATACTGGGAGGATTGACTAGGTCAGCAAGGTATTCCTCTTCACACAGACTTTCTGGCCCTGGTGTTGGTGGGGGTGGGAGTTGGGAGTGCTACGAGCTTCAGAAATGGCTTCTGAGGTCACCCTTGGGGAACAGAGAAAGAGTAAACAGAATGGCGCAGAGGCACATGGGGCATTTTATGAGGCAGAGGAAAAAGGAGCTCACATCACTTTTGTTCAGTCACATGCTCATAACCTAGAAGCAAAATCTAGTCTCTTCCCTAGATTCAGCACAACACTACCTTATAGAAGACAGGATATACACTTTTGCTGGATGCTAACTGACCATAACAGGGTTATGTAAGTCAGGGTAATTATAGATTGATGACCGATGGGACATCTTTAAGGCTTTTGTTACAGAAAGAAGGTAAACATGGAACCATGTAAAATGGGCCTGGCAAGGTAGCTGATGCCTGTAATCCCAACACTTTGGGGAAGCCGAGGTGGGAAAATCACTTGAGCCTATGAATTTGAAACTAGCCTTGGCAACACAGTGAGACTCTGTCTCTACTAAAAAATATAAGAAAAATTTAAAAGTAAATAGGCAAAATAGCATGACAAAACTTCCTTTTTGAGACGGAATTTCACTGCTGTTACCCAGACTGGAGTGCAATGGCACAATCTCGGCTCACCACAACCTCCGCCTTCTGGGTTCAAGCAATTCTCCTGCCTCAGCCTCCTGAGTAGCTGGGATTACAGGCGCATGCCACCATGCCCAGCAGTTTCACCTCGCTGACCGGGATGGTCTTGATCTCTTGACCTCGTGATCCACCCGCCTCGGCCTCCCAAAGTGCTAGGATTATAGGCGTGAGCCACCACGCCTGGCCGATGCTTTCTTGATATGTTTCCTTCCATGGCTGATGATAGGAAATGCAGGAAGCCCAGCTCTGTTCTCCCCTTATCGGGCTCTTCCCATGTAGAACTGCATTTAGCAATGCAATTGACTAGCCTCCCTGAGGTGTGAGGAAGACACAGCACAGCTGCATCCTCTCCTCCATCCTCACTTGGGCGGATCTTTTGCACTGATTATTTGCTGGAAAAGAGTAGCCCGCTGTTGCTCAGACCTGGCTCAAAGCTGTTCCCTATTCTAGACACTTTTCTTTTTATTCTTGATTTAGAAATTGGTACCAACGTTAACCCTTCTTACTTGCAGGAACTCATTTTCCCACTGATTTTTACCTTCAGCAAGACATGATAGTCACAGTTGGCCCATGAGTCTCTGGCTCAGTGTTAGTGTGACTGTCCAATCCAAATGGCATTGATTAGTCCTCCAAAATAGAACCTTCACTTTCTCCTTCAGAACTCTCATGGCTTCCTTTGAAGGAGGTCAGTTTTATCAAAACAACAGCCAACAACAAAGTGATAGAGCCGATGATACTTCAATGTTATCCTGCCCTGTTTGATAAGTTGTCCATCGACTAACTCAAAGGATCACATCTTTATACTTTTAACCAAATGATTACCTCTGTGATTGTCTTTGCACCCAGGGTCTCCGTGATGTGGCTCATTCATCGCATACCTTAGTATTTGCTTCTGTGGGTTTGCGCCGCAGTCCACAGTTGTCAAGGAGGGAAGAAGAGTACAGCATTAAGGTCAGTCCCATTAAAAAGTGTCTGTATCCTTGTCATGAAGTGCGGTTTTCTGAATCCTTGGGTTGCATCTATGGATAATAATCCCAGCTGCTGTGTCTTTGCATTTTGTGTTATCTCAGAAACGAGTACAAATGTTGGTCGTTCCTCTCCAATCCCTGGGGGAGAATTTTCATTTTTCCCCTTTTTCTCATTTGTTATTTTCATTCCAAGTACATCTTCACTCTGCCCTTTCTCTGAATACCTGCGTCTCCATTCCCTCAACATTTACACACCATTTGTTATGAGTGATAAATTCTAATCTACAAAGATGAGTGCATTACTTGGGAATTTCAAAAGTTTTGGTAAGTAGTTTGAAAGATATATTTTGTAACCAGGGAAAATTTTGGTTACTGTTCAGATTTTAGCATCTAAATGATTTTTTATGAGGATATCAAGGACTGTGATCCAATTTATTTTATCTCAGAAATGTAGTATATATGTTTTGCCTTTATGGAAAATTCAACTCTTTTCCTAATGATAATAAAATTATCTTTTTCCAATGAATAGAAATTTTATTGGTGCCATACAAGTTATATTCTCAACTGATTCATAATTTTCACATACATTCCAAAATAGTTATTTTTTGTTTTGAAATATACATTCATATGGATGGCAATATATATTTTCTTCACTCAGAAGACTTTACTGAGTGATTTGTTTTTTCAACTGTTACTAGTTGTGAATTAGAGAAAGTTTATTTAACCTGTCCTTCAGCTTGCTAATCTATACTTTGGGATGGTATCTTCCTGGAGATGTAACAAGTATATGAGATAATACATATAAATATTTGCAATAGTCTTAGTACATAATATTTATGCTTAACATATTGTTTTATTGTTAATATTATTGTATAGTGCTTGAATTTCATAAGATAATATATTAAAATTTAGTCAATATATTTAAAGAGAATCTGTAGTATGTCTAATAATATTCTCTAAAAAATGAGTTTGAATTTTGGGGGAAATCACTGAAACATAAAATGGCTTACTTGAAAGGACACAAGAAAAAATTGCTGTTAGAAATAAAATTCTTGACATTACCATCAGCTCTTGAAGAGCATTACTGTTGGAGTCTTCAGTGTAAAATACATTGCTTAAAAATTGGAAAAGAACCTGCAAATATAGAAAGATAAAATCAAAAGGTCAGGAGTATATGTGGGAAATGAGACACAGCAAGGTGAGAACAAAAGCAACACAGGCTGGGTGTGTTGGCTCACACCTGTAATTTTAGCACTTTGGGAGGCTAAGGTGGTAGGATTGCTTGAACCCAGGAGTTCAAGATAAGCCTGGGCAACCTAGAGAGACCCTCTCTCTAACAAAAGAAAAGTTATGCAGAAAAGTGGAAGAAGGGGCCCAGAGTTACATAGCAGCTATCAAGTCAAAATATTGAGCACATTGTATGTGTTTTACATTAGGCCGATACCCAAGGGAAATACAGAAGATAATAAACCTCTTTCTTTTTCTATTTAAGATCCATGCAGTCCAGTTGAGAAGAAAAGAAATACACCTAAAATCACAAACAAGGCTCTTTAGCACCCATATTGAGGACTTTTCTTCCTTACTTATTGATTTTTTTCGGTTTCTTCCTTACTTAACCCCTTTGCTGAAACTGCCACTGATCACCATTCTGTCTTCAAATCCTATATCCCTGGCCTCTGGATGTCATTTTGTTCCTGCTGCTTTTCTTAGCCCTTCAAATGTTAATTTTCTAACGTGCCCTTTTATACCCTCTAAAACACTCTAATAGATATTGACACCTGAACATCCCATAGTATCAGACAATGTGTTCAAATAGGGACCTGTCTCTCTCTAAGCTGTACACCTGTCTCACGGTATGTCTCAATAAGTGCCACCACCATCCATTCAGCCATCCAAGCCAGCCATGCCCAATTCTTCCATCTCCTTTAGACCTCCAGAGTCCCAGCAATTCGATTATTTTTATTTCACTTTCTGATTTTGTTGCAATAGTTTTTCATACTTACTACCTGTCTCACTCAGGATCCAACCAGAGAGTAGAACCACTGGGAGATCTATTCCCTGTTCCTCCCCACCACTCTCTTTCTCTGTCCCCTAACACCTGTTTCTCCATCTCCCATTTATTAAGAAAGAGATTTGTCACAGGGATCTGCTCGTCTGTAATTGTGGGAGATGGTTGAACAGTCTCTGTAAGGCTGTTTGTTGTCTTTGCTTTTGATGCTAGAGATTGAATCCACTGCTTAAAACCTCCACTGCCGCTGCCAGCTCCAAATCTCCATCACCTCTTGCTTGCAGCATTGTTTGCTTGGTCTCTTTGCTTCTGCCTTTGCCCCAGTACCACTATTCCTACAACGCATCCAATGATCCTTTTCTAATAGAAGTCTGATCATTTCATTTCTCTGCCCGTCAGATGTGTCCTTTTTCACTTACATTAAAAATCAAACTAGGAGCCTCTACACAGTGCTCTTAATCACTGCATTAGGCCGCCAATATATCAGCTATGATATATTTTATGGAGAAAATTAAAACATGGTAGTGAAAACGGGGAATATGTGGGGTAGTATAGGTTGCCATTTTGGTAGAACGGCTTTGAACAGAATGATTTTCCTGCAGAGATTTTGATAGTAAGCTTTGAGAGCTCCATGAAGCCCTTTCTCTCATTTGTCTCTTTGTTTTAGCATTTTAAAATATTCCACTTTTACTTTGTTTTGAAAACATAATTAACCATGAGACATTTTCTTCTACTATTCAGATATCCATGGAGAAAGAAGTGATGTTTTCTTGAAATCTTGTTTTCATCTATTTTCTAAATGAAAATGATTATCTAAAATTATTTATGTAAATAGCAAGTTGTATTAGAGGTTATGTTTGGCTTGTATTAATCCATGCTTGTCAGATGGAAAGAACTGCACACCAATCCTTTTAAAATGCAATAGGAATAAATGTAGTTTGTAAAGTTATAAGGATAAATTGTAATAACACTTTCCCTAAATGCTCATCTCTTGATTATTCACACACTTCATTTCTTTAAACAAACATCCTAATTCCAAAATAATTGGTTACAATAATCTTTTCTCCCTCCATATGCCTGTTCATAGTGAGGTCTTCAAAGGGAAATAATCATGTGCATAAAATGTTTATTCTCATTGTTTGCATATTATTGTCCAGTAAATATTTGTTGCTAAAAGACTTCTCTTTTCTATTTCTCTTCACCTTCTCCTCTAAAATACTAATATTGCCGGGCATGGTGGCTCACGCCTGTAATCCCAGCACTTTGGGAGGCTGAGGTAGGAAGATCACCTGAGGTTAGGAGTTTGAGACCAACCTGACCACTATGGTGAAACCCTGTCTTTAAAAAAAATAAATAAAATAAAATACTAATATTAAGCAAACCTTCAGGAATAGAAGATCAAAAAATCCCCAAATAAAATTGGAATTAATAAAAGAATCATCATTACATTGCATTTACTTCAAGAACTTTTAACCATTTATGATTTTTTAATATTTTCAGAGATTGTAATATGAAGGATTTTTTCTATAATCCTCATAAATGACCTCTGAAGGATGAAGAAATTAATAAAGAACAGAAAGTAATATATCAATAATAAAACATTTAGAAGGTGAAATTGATAAGTACATCTAAAAACAATTTTGAAATCCCATTTAAAACCGATAAGTTGTTGAGAAGACTCATAAAATACCCCAAGGTACACAAATTAAAGAATAAGAGGCTGGGTATGGTGGCTCATACCTGTAATCCCAGCACTTTAGGAGGCTGAGGCAGGCAGATCACCTGAGTTTGCGAATTCGAGACCAGACTGACCAACATGGACAAATCTTGTCTCTACTAAAAATACATAATTAGCCAGGCATGGTGGTGCATGCCTGTAGTCCCAGCTACTCGGGAGGCTGAGGCAGGAGAATCACTTGAACCTGGGAGGCAGAAGTTGTGGCAAGCAGAAATCATGCCATTGCACTCCAGCCTGGGCAACAAGAGCGAAACTCCATCTCAAAAAACAAAAAAACAAGAGAAAGGAATAAAAGCTACATAAAAGAAAAAGCTAAAAGTATGTAAGATACACAATTTTATGCAAAATTTGAAGGATATTTGAAATAAAATAGAAATAAAATACATAGTTGTGGTTTCAGATAAAAAGTAAACACCGAGTACTTTATGCATGGAAATAAATTCAAACAGTGATATAAAATTAGTCTGGCCAACATGGTGAAACCCCATCTCTACTAAAAATACAAAAGTAGCTGGTGTGGTGGTGGGCTTCTATAGTTCCAGCTACTTGGGAAGCTGAGGCAGGAGAATTGCCTGAACCTGGGAGGCAGGGTTGCAGTGAGCTGAGATCAAGTCATCATACTCCAGCGTGGGTGACAGAGTGAGACTCCATCTAAAAAAAAAAGCAAACGAAAAGAAACCTTGAAAAAAGGCAATTAACTCAATGTTTTTAGTGGGTTAGATCTTTAAGTTTTCAAAATAAACTCATTTGATTATATAATGTGCCAACTCTGACCAGTGGACTCTGAGCAATGAATGACAGAAGTATGCAGACACAGATATTTTGCCTGTGTGAGTGTAGCCAGGGGACCACCGCCCCGCACCACTCCCCTACCCCACCGGCTCACAGACCCTGAAGAGACTGGAGTCCCGAGTCCTGCAGTAGAGCCCCTATATGCTGGAGAGGCTTGTATTTATTTTAGAATAGATTTAATGACAAAGGTCTAAAGCAAACACCATTAGTGGGTAATTAACATTGCTCACCCCCTGAGTAGAGAGCAGTCCTATGCATGAATGATGAAAGGTTGGTTTGGGGTGGGGGGAATAGGTAAACAAGCTGTTTAGATAAACTCCTCTACATTCTCCTGTTGTCTACTCTTTGCTGTTAGCTCAAGGTAAGAGGACCAGGCTGCCTTCAGCCATAAACCTTTTCCCAAAGCTTTTGCAAAACCTTCTGTCCCTTCAAGAAGGGCTGCATCTTTCTCTATAAAATTTCCCACCACCCTGACCAATCTCTTGTAGTAATGTTCTATAGCAAATGAACATATAATCAGGCAAACAAATACCTATTTGTTTAACCAAATGCATACATGAGAATGAAAACAAGTACCATACTCTAAAACATTTTCAATGTTTCTTATTGAGATGTTCTTGTGAAAATCTTTTTCACAATATTTTTCTTTAAGTCTCTGAATAAATGGGATGTAATAGTAGAAATTTTTTTAAAAATATACTTCTTGATTTCAGGCAGGTTTTATTTTAAAAAGTAAAGATAGGTTAATATTAGAAAAACTATCCCTATCATAAAATTGTGTCCGAGATATGAAATGGCTTCTTTTATGGTAAGACAAAATCTAGACTTCAAGTTTTCATTAGGAGATATAAAGATTGAAGGAGAGTCATTTCCACCCATACTAAAAGAAAAAAGACAAACTGTATGTAAATTAATGACTTTTATTGAACTCATTAAAAAACTGGAGTCACAAAACAAATGACTTGTTCAAACTCAGAAGAGACAAGCACTTTAAGAAACTAGAGAAAGGCCAAATTAAAACAAGCAAACGTAAGAAGTTAATAAGGATTGGAAAAGAAATCAAGACATTAAAAACAGAAGTAATAGAGAACATCAACAGAACCAAAAGCTGTTTTTTTAAAAAGATTAATAAATTTGATAAACTCCTTGCCAGGCTTCCAAAGTGGGGATAAAACAGAAGACACAAGTTAAAAATATCAAGAAGAAAAGAGGAGGTATAACTACCAACCCAACAGATATTAAAAGAGGGTTAACAGAATACTGTGAATAACTCTACATCTCATGTTGAAACTGAGATGAAATAGACAAATTCTCTGAAAGAATTAACCTGGCATCATAGAGGATTAACCTGGCATTATAGAAGTAGTTGAGAGACATTCTGCTATCTTTAGGATTAACCTATAGCAAAACCAGATAGACAGTCCAAGAAAAGAAAACAACATTTCAGTAACCTTCAGAAACCATAGACATGAAAATCTTCAACAAAATATTAGAAAGTCAAATATTAAGCAGATTATACATCACAACCATATGCAATCATTCCAAGGAATGCAAGGCTGGTTCAACATTTGGAAACAAATCAATGTCATGGGCCATATGAACACTCTAAAGAACTGATCGTCACAATAGATGGAGCAAAAGAATTTGACAAAAGTTGACATCCATTTAGGATAAAAAACAAAACTCTAAGCAAACTAGATATAGAAAGGGACTTTCTTAACCTGATAAGGGATACTACAAATAAATTTCCAGATAATATTATATTAAATGGTGAAAGATTAAATGCTCCTCCTTTAAGATCAGGAACAAGGTAACAATGTTCCCTCACTACTGCTATTAAACATAGCACTGGAAGTATCTGTCTTTTCAGGTTAGTTACAACTGTATCTCATTCTGAATCACACCTTCATTTGGCTTCTGACCCTTTCCTATCCTGCTGTTTCTCCTCTCTTAATGGTTTCTTCTGGAAGCACATCCTTGATCAATTGCACTTGTACAAGGTTTCTTGTCTCAGAGTCTGCTTCAATATAACAGGATGTGAGACAATTTCCTTATAACCTTATAACAAATTCTAATAATCATGTTCTTTTACTTCCCTCTTTCTCATTTTTTTGATATGTTTTCTGTGCATTTTTAAATTACATATAATTTTATGTAGATATTTTAATGAATTCTCATATGCATTATTTATAATATATATCTCATTCTCTCACCTTGCTTGTTCCTAAGCAGGACATATTTAAAGTCTATTTTTGTTTTTGGTTATTTGTACATACTGTTTCTTCTTTGTGATATTCCATTGTGCGTTACTTATTTGCCTTTAGTTGAATACCACAACAGATAACATTGTGGAGAAGTACTCATACACATCTTCTTTTGGCCCTGTGCAGACTTTTCACTATTTTATACATATATGGAATTACTTGGTCATAATTTATTTGTACTTGACTAAATAATGCTAGGCAGTTTTCCAGAATGACTACACTGGTCTGCTTTCCAAAGTCAGTGCACGAGGGTGCCTATTGCCCATATCCACACACACCTACATTTTGCATTGTGAAATTTTTGAATGTGTATCAGGCTTATGGACAATTCACAATGCTGTACTCTAGCAAATTGTCACTTATATTGTATAAAAAAATCAAAATGTGTATTCAATCTTAAATTTTACCCCCCATTTATACACTGCCCAAAAACAAATACAGGAACAACAACAACAAAAAAAATCGCAGAATGCAACCAGACATGAAAGGAGTAAAAGAAAAAGGATATCATGGAATACAGGGAGGGGTACATGGCAAAGAAAACAGTGCATCGAAATTTAAAATCTTTACACAAAGCAAGTAATGGTTGATACTGTGTGGTATGAAGTCTATTGCATTTGTTAAGAAAGGATTTCTTAAATGGTCAAATAATAATACAAAAAAATTCTTGAATAAAAACTCCAAATAATTCCACAAAACTTTCGCAGTGCTAAGTAAAAGCATGTTTCTATACTGATTAATTCTCAACATTAATAGAAAAAATACAGGGTGAAGTAAAAATTTTATTATATAAAGAGCATTGGAAAAAGAAATCTTAAATTACTGAAATATTGACAAAAATTGGAAGTTGAAGAAAAAACATTATGCTGGAAAAAAAAGGAAAGGGGAAGTAAGCAATATTCACATAAACAGTAAATGCAAAAATGGAAAATAGGTTCAAATGTTCTGCTCTCAAAAAAAATAATGGTTTAACCTCCTCATTAAAGTATAAAGATGCTCAGGTTTTAAAAATGAAAATAAGAAACAAAAGCTAATATTCCACATATGTTATTAATGTGCCTCAACATCCACCACAACTGCATGATAAACTTTCTAATAACCATGTTCTTTCACTTATCCCAGAACATGGACCAAGTGGGAATGTCCACTGGGTGTGAAAGACACCAAAACAAGGAGAATGTACAGATATAAAGATTCAGCTAAACTAAATAAAGCAATACCATGGATCAATCTCACTTACAAATGCGGAGGTAAATAGTCTAAATAATACAACAAAAAAAGCTAATTTTCCTGTATTTTAAAAGAATGCACATGACCAACTGAGATTTATCCTGAGAGTGCAAGTATAATTCAGCATTCAGATCGCTATTAATGCAATTCATTATACTACCAGATTAAAGTAGACGAATCATATTATCATTTCAAACATCCAAGAAAAGAATTTGGTAAACTCTGTTACTGTCAAGAGCTGAGAGGTAGTTGAGAGACAGCTGAGCTGCCAGATGGTCAAATTAAAGCACAGCTAGATAGGAGGAATAAGTTCTGGTATTCTATAGTGCTGTAGGATGACTATAGTTAACAGTCATATGTACTTTCAGACAGCTAGAAGGATGTTGAATATTCCTGACACAAAGAATAAATGTTTGAGATGATGATATGCTAATCACCCTGATTTAATCACTATACGTTATATGCATTGAAGCATCACTATGTATGTACTCTACAAAGCTGTATAGTTATGTGCCAATTAAAAAAAAATTGACCAGGTTAAAAAAAAAAATGAGCCAAACTGAAAGCAATGGTTAAGCCCTTACTCACACACTGCAATCATATAAGCAGGAGGCCAGAAACAAGATATTCTTGTGTTTCATTTTCATCTATGTGACTGGACCAGTGTGTGAGTCAGGTTTGCCAGTGCAGATGGGGATCTTCTCCCTTTTGGGGCTGAAAGAACCCCAGACAAAGGCTTCTGACATTTTATGAACCCTGAGGCTACACAAAAGGGAGGGAGAAGCACTAGGAGAGGAAAACTCCTGAGTACTGAGTTATGGTGGAGAAAGGTATCTTCAAGTCTCCTGGATAAGGCAGTTTTAGCAGAAACCAATACAAGGAGAATGTACAGAGATAAAGATTCAGAAGATCTTGGGATGGAAGTGGGGTGGGAGAGCATGGAGTTTGCAGGGGCTGATCCTTGACTGCAGCTCCCTCTGGAGGCAGCAACGCACTAGCTGTGCATGGAATCTCCTGTGGGAAGGGCGGCCTCCCTTGTGCGATCTGCCAGATACAGCCTTATTGCCCACGGTGGGATCTGAAGTATCACACTTAAGATATGAGCCTAGAGACGGATTCGGATTCCTCAATTTATCTGTTGTAAAGTTTGCTTTTTATTTTTTTTAAGGACATCTGAGAGTCACAATAACAAAATTACTTTTAAGCTAAGAAAAAGAAAATAACTTCTTTACCTTGAAAAAATGTATGTGTCAAAATGTTTCCACATAATATAGTCTCTGGGCATTGTTCTTGGCTGGAAGATTAACATGCTGGTGTAGCCCACATCCAGAGAGCGCTCAGGGTCACAAGGCCTGGATGCCTGTCCTCCACTGAGGCCGGGTGAAGAGCAGTTGCAGCCCAGAGCTCCCCATGGATCAGCTGAGCTCCCATGGTGGCTGCATTCCATTCCTTTTCTCCTTGCCCCGTCCTGCTGTTCTAACTTCCTATGGCTATTGCTTCTAAGGACACACCCTGTTTCCATTTCCTAAAGTTTCGGAAACAAATCTGCACAAACCAGGTAGCTAAAGAGAACAGAAATTCTCTCAGTTTTGGAGGTGAGATGTCCAAAATTAAGTGTCTACAGGGCTATGAACTAAAGTAACTGAAGGCTCCAGGGGAGCGTCTCTTCTAGGCCTTTCTCTTGGCTTCTGATATTGCAACAACCATGGTGTTCTTTGGTTTGCAGATGCGTCATTTCAGTCTCTGCCGTGGTTGCATCTGGTGTTCTCCCCGTGTATCTGCACGTTATCTTCTGTGTGTATCTGGTTGTCTCTTCTCTTCTTATAAGGACCCTAGTCTTACTAAGTTCGGTTTCACACTAATGACCTTATCTTAACTTGATTACATGTGCAAAGACTCTATTTCCAAATAAGATCACATTCCCAAGTGCAGGATTAAACATATCATTTTTGGGGATATAATTTAGCCTATAACAATCCTTTATGAACCTCCTATACACAAATCAGGCCTACGAATTGCTGCCTTTTCTCTGTGCTACAGAAACAGCTTAAGGGCTACACTGTTCCTTCTTTCCTAATGATTTTCTGTATATTACTAAAGGGAAAACAATGTTATAATAAAACATACACTTAAACACTTGTCTACTTTCTTTTGAATAAACTTTAAAATTCCTTCTTATTTAGACTATGAGCAGAGGTTATCTGGAGAAAGACTACATTGATACATATAAAATTATTGTCAGTAACTCAAAATACGCAATTTAAAAATATTTTCTTGGTCATTTTACTCTGTGCTTCCAATCTTCCTAAATGTTTAGGAAATTAATTTGTGGGTACATTTTTTACTTCACTTCTGCTACACTTGTGAATGTGGAGAGTTTCAGAAAGAGTTATACAAATCAGCTAAGATATTACTGCCAGCTGTAATTTTGAGCCAGAGTGAATAACATAAATACATTATTATCTTTTGTGATTTTCTTAGCAGATTGCTCAATGCCCTCACAAAAAGTAGAATTACAGCATGACACAATGACTTCTGATAGCTTTTTGAGGTACTTGGATAGCTACTGTCGCCATGTAAACAGCTTGATAGCTTGACTGCCTGAGGTGCCTACATGTTCGGATAGATGTCAGATTTCAGGCATTTTCCTGACATTGAAGTAGGGAATAGTAGAGAAGGAGGGTCATACAAATTAAAGGGATGGAGAAGGAAATCTACCAAATTATTTCCTTGAATATTCGCACTGCCGTTGGACAATTTAAACAGTCATATAGACTAGCCATGTTCCTTCCTCCCTGCCCCACGACGTCGATGTGTTACTCTAGGAGAGGGGCCGAAAGGTTCTGACATCACGATGCAAAAAGTTAGTTAAGATCTCATTTATAAATCCCTCAAAGACTGCACAAAAATGGCGTAATATCTAAAGAAAGGCAAGCATTTATCTTCTGAGGTTATTGACACCCTCTTTTGCAAGGAGGGGTTGGTTGAATTTTTTTCTCTTCATGAGACAGATTTTTTGCTGAGACTGTTAAAACTGTTTACAGTAAATTGTACTCCTTCTGTGCTTAATACCTGATTTCATATATTGCCCTGCACGAGATGTCATCTCCCAGGATGCCCTGGAAGAGTCTCTGGGCTCAGCTAACACAAAACCCAGTTGCTTTGACACAAAACATCTGGTAGAGTGTTTGTTTGTCCTGTGGCTTTCTTAAATGAATGTACAACATCAGCTGTTTCAGTAAAATTAGTTTCCTAACCATAAATACCTAAATAATTTGATAACCAATTCAGCATTTTCTTAGTATTAAATGAAATATCGTTGGTATAGGCAATTAATACAAATTTAATCTAACATCAGCCAGAGTGGTCTTCTAAATAATTGCTTGTATCCATACCATTTTGGAAATGACAACCTGAAAGTAAACTACACTGTTTGTGTCTGTTTATTTATTAAAAAAATACTATTTGAGAGAAAAAGATTAGCAGTGTCTGTATCTCAACTTTAATAATGAGTTTATGTTAATTAACCAGTCTGTAGGTAAATAGGAAATCTAATCATCATTATCTCCTTTCTTTTCGAGCAATTTTTATTTTCTTAATGATTTTCCTGTACTTATTTCTGCCCTGGATCAATAGATGCTTAAAACACAGTCTCAAAAACAGAGATGTTACTTTTTCTTCAACAGTTTTATCTGTTCTGGTCTAACTTGAAATAAAGTTTAAAGTTTCTACACTAAATGTATGTATCTACATTAACTACTGAATCAGAAATATATGAGACCAGAAACAGATTTTTTTCTTAGCTATTCATTTTTCTTAAATCCCATGCTCCATCAGTTTAGTATTTGCTGACAGATTTCTAACTATCTTGCTCTGCTATTGCTCTGATACACTCATTCACTCAAACTTCCTCACTTGTCTTGACTGCCGCACCCTGCAGATGTCATTCTAAATTATGTTTTAACCTAAAGCAGGCACTTAACACTGTTCCATGATGTATCATCGTCTCTCTATTCAAATCCTTTTTCTTCCCCATAACCTTCTCTTATTTATACAACAAGCCTTTAAAAAATATCCAGTCTAGGCTGGGCAGCAGTGGCTCACATCTGTAATCCCAGCACTTTGGGAGGCCAAGACAGGTGGATCACTGGGTCAGGAGTTCGAGATCAGCCTGGCCAACATGATGAAACCCCGTCTCCACTAAAAATACAAAAATGAGCTGGGCATGATAGTGGGCACCTGTAATTCCAGCTACTCAGGAGGCCGAGGCAGGAGAATCATTTGAATCTGGGAGGCAGAGGTTGCAGTGAGCCGAGATTGTGCCATTACACTCCAGCCTGTGTGACAGGATGACTCCGCCTCAAAAAAAAAAAAATACCCAGCCTAGGTTAGATGTGACTCTCAGAAAGCTAATGGTCTAGAAGAAGATACAGGCATCAGACAGTCATGGCAGAAGATAAATTGTTACGCCGTAGTTGTAAAAAGTCACGTTGAGTAAAAGAATGAGGCCCAAGTTTCCCTGCTGAAAGTGGCATTGAGTGAACATTGAAATGTTGAAAGAGTTAATTAGACGAAGTCGAGGAGGTCAGTTCAGAAATGAAGAACCACTGTTTCAAGCCCTTGAGGCAGAAATGCAGTAACAGTAAGTGAGCTGTGCTGAAAACAGGGCCAGGTTTTGAGACTCTTATTTAGGATGAGAAAAGTATAGTAATGTACTTCAGGCTAAGAGAAATAGAGAGCTCTTAAAGGTATTTAGAGAGAAGGAGCAAGATGAAATTTGATTTTGAAAATATTCTGATTGTTAGTGGAGAAATTGGAGCAGGAGTCTGATGAACACGGGAGCTGTGATGGTGGGAGGTGGCGGTGGCTTGGATCCAGGTAGTGGCCTTGACAAAACAAGAAATGGAAAGATTGGAAAAATATTGAGTAAGCTGAGTTGAAAAGCATTTTGAGAACGTGACTGGGTGTGAAGGCGTAGGCTCAGGAGTGACTGGCAGGTTTATGCAAGGGCAACCTGAGGTCTTCTTGATGTCATTTACAGGGCGAGCAAATGCAGCATGAAGAGCAGCTTGGTGTTTGTGTCTTTCTATAGATTAGAAAAAATAGTGGAGACTAATGAGTATACTGGAAATAGGGAATCCTGGTTCAAATCTGTCATTCATCTGAGGATATGACATCACCACACAGGTGACTTTAGAAAAGTATTCTTGGCCAAGCACGGTGGCTCACGCCTGTAATCTCAGCACTTTGGGAGGCTGAGATGGGCTGATCACCTGATGTTGGGAGTTCAAGACCAGCCTGACCAACATGGAGAAACCCCATCTCTACTAAAAATATAAAATTAACTGGGTGTGATGGCACATGACTGTAATCTCAGCTACTCGGGAGTCTGGGGCAGGAGAATTGCTTGAACCCAGAAGGCGGAGGTTGCAATGAGCCAAGATCATTCCATTGCACTCCAGCCTGGGTAACAAGAGTGAAACTTCATCTCAAAACAAACAAACAAGAAAGAAAGGAAAAAGAAGAAAGAAAGAAAGAAAGAAAAAGAAAAGTAAACTTAAAGACTTGGGAGGCCACTCAGAAGTGCATCAGTGTTAAATCAGCAATCTATAATGTAAGTGGTGGTAACAACTGGACACTCTTCTCATTAGCATGCATTTACTTAATAGTTAATAAATCCCAGGACATTTCCCGTAGTGTACTTCTACCCTTTTAAAGGTTTCTCCATCCCTCCCACAACACCTGCTTGGGAAGCTGAGGGCAACTTCCTATGGAGATGGAGAAAAGCTGCTTTCAAGGAAACCTCCGACACGTGATCCTAGAGTCCCTCTCCATTAAGTTTCTATTAAATGTAACGTATTTCATAGATACAGGAACGGCTGTGATATTTTCTGGGGACAGTTGCCTGCGAGCCACTCAAGAAAGGAAGTCAACTAAGTAGTTGTATGCACCAGTCTAAACTTAGAAGGTTTATCCAGTTTGGAGATATGAGTTCATAAGATATAAACTTAGAGATATAAGATGGGAATGATTTTATTTCTTAAAGAAAGACTTGCACAGCAATTAATATGTCCCTGGCACTACATGCTTTTACTAATAGAAATTAATCTTCCAAACAACTTCAAACATGAGTGCCATTTTCATCCCCCATTTTACAGGTGAGAAAACAGGGGAACAGAGATACCAAGTGACTTTCTTAAAGGCACATAGCTAGTAAGCAGTGGAACTGGAATTCTGAATGTAGGCAGGCTGAGTGTGAAGTTCATGCCTTAATTACTATGCTTTGCTGTCTAAGAAAAGGGTCAAGACAAAACAAGGAAGGGGGTCTGGGCCATATCAGAAGCAAAGAACAGTCCTCACCAGGTAACCAAACCAGCTGGCATTTTGGACCCCTCAGCTTCTAGAACTGTGAGAAAATAAATTTCAGTTCTTTATAAATTGCCCAGTCTGTGGTATTCTGTTAGAGCATCAGAAACAGACCAAGATTATACTGAAAAAACAAAAAGAAAGAATTCACGTGGGCACTAATTGGAGACTATGGCCCTGGGAAAGCTGTTGGTGGGCTAAGTCGAAGTGGGTCATCTTATATGATTGGCCAAGGAAAGAATATTTGAATTTCTCTGATTGGTTCTAAGATGGAAATATAGGCAAAAATCAGGGAGGCTGGTAATAACTGTTCGTGCCCTGACTGTTTTCGATGAACTGAAGAGGTTTGGTTTGGTTCCTCTATGGGCTGCTGCAGGCTCTGTCTCAGAATTCTGTTTTTATCTATGATCTGGCCATTGTCCATTTGTATATTCAGTTTCTCAGATATTCAGATATTCTTGTATATTCAGATGAATGCCTGCCATTCATCATTTTCTCACCTTCTGGAAAAATCCATTCCTTCACTTCTGCAATACCACAACCCTCCTGGGTATACTTCTGATCCCTTTTTACCTTCTCCTTCGTAGGGGAATCCTTTCTCTGCCTATTAATTTAATTTTGCTGTGAGCCAAATGACTCACGATGGGTTAGAAGCGTCTTCTCTTTACCTTCATGTCAAAGTCTTTGTATTGAATTCTGTGTTCCAGCTACACTAAAGTACAGAAAGTTTCAGCTGATTTGAAACATCTTTCTCATCCTCCATCTGAGTAACTACCTCCTCTTTATTTTAAAGCCTGTTTTAAAGGTTTAAAACCTTAGATATCATCTCCTCCAGAAATCTTTCTGCAAACTGTAAAAACATCTATGAGCTTTCATAGTCCCCATTCTTAGGACATTGCTTTTAAAGATATTTATCTCATTGTATTTGCTGTTGTCTGTTAACATATTTTTCTCCCCAACTCCAAACACCTCTAGGAAACAGTTACCAGCATGGTGCCAATAAGTATTTATTGCAATAATGATTTGATTCAGAACAGAATGTGACAAAGTAGAACAAAGCTCCAGAGGTTTGCAGAATCTTTTGTGAGCTCCAGGAGGGTGGGAGTCAGTGCACTTCACAGAAAGCTTTCTTTTTTAAGCTTGTGGAAGCTTGTCATCAATGAGATGGAAAACCTGATGTTTAAACCATTGAAATGGAAAGCAAATGACTTAATACTATTTTTGAAACATGAACCAAATAAGAAGGCAGGTAGGTGGTGTGCCCTGAGGCAATGTTGAGGACCAGGAAAAGCTGAGAGGTGCCCTCTGGCTTAGGGCACCTGCCTTTGGGTTTTCTAACTATGGGATCTGCCAAAACTGAAACCTCACAATAAGCACTCTATTTACCAGGTTTACCTCATCGTACATATTACAGACAAAAAAAACATGTATATTTGTGAAGGGCAGACACTACTTGTCTTTCACCTCAAAAGTTTGTTAGGGGTTTTAAAATGTGTTATCTGAAAATAACTAAAAGCTTTTATCCAAGCACAGAGAATACCCTGTGATTTGTTATTATCAGTGCCTGCTAGATGATTTGAATTGCTTTAGTCCTGCGGTATGAATCACTCTTGTCAAAAAATTCCTCTTCTATTTATTTTGTTTATAGATACAAAAAAAAGGTAAGAGATCATATAGGGAGAGCACGATGAAGAAGTTGCCTTTCATCATTCAGAAACTTAATTTTAGGAAGAGTTTTACTTCTAAGAAACGATAAACCTCTGAGAAGAAAAGATGTGAAATATGAATTTATCGTGGGGGTGGGTGAATCTGGGCAATGTGGTTGAGCTCCAAAGCCCCATCCTGTTGTAATCAGCCGGGTGAGGTGATGCAGGGGAATAGAAATGTTACTGCTTTGCAATATGTGAGCTCTGCTTCCCTTTAGGCGGTGCTCTCACTGGTCGTGGACTTTTCCGCTTCCCCTTGAAGGCCAAGATTGTTCAGGGATTCTAGAACAACACACACCAGACAGGCAACCTGGAGTCAACTTCCTGCCTAGAAACCAAGGTATCCCCCATCAGCTCTCCCTCTGGGTCGCTGTACCATTTCAGGTCCTGGGAATTTCCTGAGTTAGTTTTCCACTATTTGAGTCTTTTCAGTTCTTCACGTGAAATAGATATGGTTTTACCTTGATGTCCAGGACCTATGTTTTTCTGAGTCCATGACTGTGGCATGGATGGATTCACACTCTAAACTGAATTCTGAGGGCTGGCTTTGTCTGATACTGAGTCAGAGACTTACGTTGATTCAAAGGCCCTGAAGCACTGTTTTCCATTAGAGTCCTGGTAACTGTCTCTGCTTTGGCCTCCCTCCTGGGGTTTCCCCATTTCCGTGCCTGCCTCTGCCTTACAGGCTGTATTGCCTGGCTGATTGGCTGGGCTCTGAAATATGCAAATATCTTGTCGGGATACGCTGCCAAAAATTATTTTCCTGTATAAGAACTTTAAAAGCACAAGATGAGGACTGAGTTAACAACATATTTTTTTAAATCAATTACTTAGAATTTTCATCTCAATCATCTCTTTTCTACTTTTTCTATTATAAGGTATTCATACATATATTTTATTAATATTTATTTTGTTCTTTTAAGCATTGATAAATGTTTGTGTTTTAGAAATGCCTTGAAGGGGTTCTAATGAGTGAATTACTGTAATTTTTAGATGATTGGCTGCCTGTCAGAGAGCAAAACATGGAGGCGGTTATTTTCTAATCACATTCCTAAATTATCCGGTATAGTTAACAGCGAGCAGAATAATGTATTCCTGAGACCTTTTGAAAGCATTCCTCTCTTTTTAAATTTATTGTAGTGTTAAACACAATAAATCTTAAATTAAAAAATTCCACACATACGTATTTTCATTTTCTGTTTTATGTATTGTGATTATTAGCTTGGGACAACAAGGACATAAACTTAAATATAATTATCTTAATAAGAAAGAATATTGAAATTGTTGAATAAAAGATAACTCACTTTATATATGAAGATATTTTTAAGCAAGGGAAAAATGATAAATAGGGAATGTCTTGTACCTAAGCAACATGATTCCTTTTTTTCCCCTAAGAGATAGATTTGCCTCTTGACATTGTAACATCATCAGATATTTCTTTTTTCTGTATTGGATAATCCACATTGTAACACAAGCATGGCTACTTTAACATGAGAATTGAATTAAATTATTTACAAATGAGTACACATTTAGAAGGGTATTTGATTAATAACTTGTGTGCAGCAAACAGAAAGGTATATGTAAATTATAAGTGACAAACATCCTTTGTGACAATGAAGAAGACTGATGATTTTACTTCAGTAAAAGTGTTTACTCATGTATGCAATTAGTGGGTGATAAACACTTTTACACTAATATTGCCTCAAATGAAAATCAATATAGAAAACAATACTGATTATCCAGTATAAGTTTTACGAAAAAATTGGTACAACTTTCTACTGAAATAAAATGTTAGTTTGTACTTAAAGATTCAGATATGAAAACCTCTACTTTCCCACTCGGGAATGAAGCATTCTGTGAGTAGCCAAAAGCTAGAACTTCAGAGCAACACCTATTAATTACATCCCGGAACCAGCTGAGTCCATGCTCAGCACCACTGGCAACCAATATGGCACCTACTGAGATGCTAAACTTAGTCTACTGTCAGTGTAAAGCACCAAGAGAAAAGAAAGGCCGCATGGCAGGGCAGGGCACTGACCTGAGGTGTGTGCATGTGTGTATTGTGTTTTGAATTGACCATTGTATTTATTTACTTATTTTTAGTAGACTTTATTTTTCAGAGCTGTTTTAGATTTACAGAAAAGTTGAGAAGATAGTACAGAGTTCTCATGTACTCTCCACAGTTTCCCCTATTATTAATATATTAGAATTTTTATTTTTTATCATTAATATTGATACATGAATACTGATGCATTTTATCATTAATATTGATACATGAATACTGATGCATTTTATCATTAATATTGATACATACAATACTGATACATTACTATTACCAAAGCTGTATACTTTATGCAGATTTTCTGTTTTACCTGTTGTCTTTTTCTTTTCTGGGATACCACACAGAACTCATTCTATTTCAATTTCATGTGTCCTTAGACCCTCCTTGGCTGTGTTAGTTTCACAGACTTTCTTAGCTTTTAATGTCATTGACAGTTTTGAGGAGTGCTGGTCTAGTATTCTGTAGGATGCTTCTCTGTTAAAGTTTGTCTTTTTGGGTGTCATGATTAGACTGAGCTTATGGGTTTGAAGCAGGAAGAGCCCAGAGGTAAAGTATCATTTTCACTATGTCACTATCGGCAGGGTTTATCACTTGATGGTCTTGCCCACCTGGCTGGGTAGTGTTGATCAGGTGTTTTCACTGTCAAGTTAGTCATTGTCCTTCTCCCTCCTCCATTCTCTACTCTTTAGAAAGCAGTCACAAAGCACAAACCACACAAAGGGGGTGGGGATTTGTGATTCCCCACTGAGGGTGAAGTATCTATATACATTGTTTAAGTTGTTCTGCAGGAGAAACTTGTTCTTTCTCTTCATTTATTTATTTAATAATTTATTACAGTGTGCTTGATAGATATTTATTTTATATTTATATAAATACATATATAGATATTTATATTTATATTTTGTATGTATACGATACATACAATACTGCTTTGTTCATTTTCTAATTCAAATATTTCCCACTGGCCATTGGAAGCTCTTTCGTTTGGCTCCCGTCTTTGACATAACATCCATAACTGCAGGAATTCACGCTTCCTGGTTTTCAGAGCTACAAGATGTTCCACGCTTATCTTATATATTTCCTGCCCCAGTCCTAGAATGAGCTATTTGTCCACTGATTCCTGAGTGTTTTTCTTCTAGAATCATTTAGTAACGGTTTTTAGTTTTTTTCAGATAACATATTTTCAAATTTCTAACGAACTTTTGAGATAGAAAACAGGTATTGCTTTCCCTGGTTGATACCGCTAGATGGCTACATATAATCTATCTATCTATCTATCTATCTATCTATCTATCTATCTATCTATCTATCTATGTATTGTGAGATAAATCTGGTAAACAGAGTGCCTATTGTGAGCCTTTAATTTTGGCAGGTCCTTACAGTTAGAAAACAAGAGGGAGCATAAGCCAGAAGAGCAGGTGCCTTGGTGGCCTTCCCAGCTGGCCTTGATTTTCAACCTGGTCTCAGGGTGCACCACATATCTGCCTTCTTATTTTTAAAAAATGGTATAAAGTCATTTGCTTTATGTTCCAAAGATTTAAATGTCAAGTTTTCATCTCATTGATGGTGAGTGTCCATAAGCTTAGAAAGAAAGCTTTCTATGAAGTACACCTACTCCCACCATCTCCAGCTGACAAAGGATTCTACAAACTTCTGGAACTTTGCTCTACTTTATTATGTCCTGTTCTGGATTAAATTGTTATTGCAATAAATACTTACCATCTATCTGCTGTACAGAGCATTATACTGGTGGCTCTTCCCAGAGGTGCTTAGAGTTTGAGGAAGAAAATATAAGTTACTAGACAATGACAAATGCGATGGCATAAATATCTCAAAGGCAGTGTCCTAAGAGTGGGGACTATGACAGCTTATGAGCATTTTGCAGGTTCATAGAAAGCTTTCTGGAGGAGATGACATCTAAACGGAGATTTTCAAACAAAGAGGAGAGATCAACTCAGAGGATGAGAAAGATGTTTCAGGTCAGCGGCAACTTTCTGTAGCTCAGTCTGGCTGGAACAGAATTCAATACAAAGAATTTGAGCTGAAGCTAAAGAGAAGTTTACAAGGCATAATAAGCCATTCAACTCACAGCAAAATTAAATTAATAGGCAGAGAAAGAAATCCCCCATGAAAGAAACTGTAAAAAGGGATCAGAAGTAGACCCAGGAGGGTTGTTGCATGGTAGAAGTGAAGGAAAATGTTTTTCTATAATGTGAGACAATGATAGATAGCAGGTATGAGAAACTGAATGCACAAATGGACAATGGCCAGATCACAGATAATAATAGAAGTCTGGGCCTCACCATCAGCAACTGTTGGAAGAAGCCAAACCATAAACTCTGCACCAGTTGGTTTCAAAACAGCCAAGATATGAACAGTAACTGCCAACTTCCTTGATTTTTGCCTTTATTTCCAACAAAGGCAAACCAGTCAGAGAAATCCAATTATTCTCCCTTCATAGTGATTTGGGGTCTTTTGTGGTTCCATATAAATTCTAGGACTTTTTATTTTTTGATCTGTGAAGAATGTCATTGGTATTTTGATATGGATTGCACTGAGTCTTTAGGGTGTTTTAGGTAGTATAGCTAGTCATTTTGATAATATTAATTCTTCCAGTCAATGAAATGGGACTGTTTTCCATTTTTTCATGTCCCCTTCAATTCCTTTCATCAGCGTTTCGTAATTTTCACTGTAGAGATTTTTTTATATTTTTGGTTAATTTTATTAGATTTTGTTTTGTAGCTATTATAAATGGGATTGCTTCCTTATTTTTTCAGTTTCATAGAGAACTGCTGATTTTCATGTGTTAATTTCGTGTCTTGTCACTTTATCAGTTCTATGAGTTTTTTTGGTTGTAGTCTAGATTTGTCTACATATAAGATCGTGTCATCTGCAAATAGGGATAATTTGGATTCCCTCTTTCCAATATGGATGCCTTTTGTTTCTTTTTCTTGCCTGATATCTCGGCTAGGATTTCCAGTGCTATGTTGAATGAGAGTGGTGAAAGTGGGCATCCTTGTGTTTTTCAAGTTATTGAGGAAAACGCTTTTAGCTTTCTTGTGTTTAGTATGAGGTTAGCTTTGGGTTTATCATATATAACCTTTATTTTGTTAAGATGGTTTCCTTTCATATCTAACTTGTTGAGAGGTTTGTTTTTTCTTAATCATGATGGGATACTGAGTTGTATTAAATGCTTTCTCTCCATCTAGTGAGATGATCATATAGTTTTTGTTCTTCACTCTGTTGATGTGGAATCACATTTATTGATTTGTGTGTTGGACCATCCTTGTATCCCTAAGGATGAATCCCTTGATCATGGTGTATAATCTTCTTGTTGTGATATTGGATTTGGTTTGCTAATATTTTGTTAATGATTTTTACATGTATGTTCTTCAGAGATATTGGCTTTTTTTTTGTCCTGTCTGGTTTTGGTATCAGGGTAACGAGTTAGAGAGAAGGCTCTCCTCTTCAATATTTTCCAATAGTTTAGGAAGAAATGGTGTCAGTTCTTTATAAGTTTTGGAGAATGCAGCAGTAAGGCCATCTGGTTCACAGGGTTTTTTTTTTGTTCTTATTTGTTAGGAGACTTTTCATTACTGACTCAATCTTGTTAGGTGGTGGTGTTCTGTTCAAGTTTTCTGCTTCTTCCTGGTTCAATCTTAGTAGGTTGTATGTGTCCAGAAACTTACCCGTTTACTCTAGGCTTTCAAATTTACCAGCGAATAGGTGTTCATCGAAGTCTCTAGTGATCCTTTATATTTCTATGGTATCAGTTTTAATGTCTCATTTTTTGTTTTGGATTTTATTTATTTGGCTCCTCTCTCTGTTTTTCTTAGACTAACTAATGCTTTTTTGCTTTAGTTTATCTTTTCAAACAACCAACTTTTCGTCTTGTTGGTTTTATTTTTTTTAATAAAAATAGGGTCTCACTCTATTGCCCAGGCTGGAATGCAGCGGCACTCTCAGCTCACTGCAGCCTCAACTTCCTGGGATCAAGCAACTCTCTTGCCTCAGCCTCCCAGGTAGCTGAGACCAGAGGAGTGCACCACTGTTCCCAACTAATTTTTTTTTATTATTTTTTATTTTTTGTGAGATGGAGTCTTGCTCTATCCACCAGGCTGGAGTGCAGTGGCATGATCTTGGCTCACTGCAGCCTCTGCCTCCCGGGTTCAAATGATTCTTGTGCCTCAAGCTCCTGAATAGCTGCGATGACAGGCACTTGCTACCATGCCCAGCTCATTTTTGTGTTTTTAGTAGAAATTGGGGTTTCATCATGTTGGCCAGGCTGGTCTTGAACTCCCGACCTCAAGTGATCTGCCCTCCTTGGCCTCCCAAAGTGTTCAGCTTATAGGCATGAGCCAATGGGCCTGGCCTTGTTTATCTTTTGCATTATTTTTTCAGCCTGTATTTTGTTTAATTTTCTTTTGATCTTTATTATTTCTTTTCTCCTACTGATTTTTGGTTTGGTTCATTCTTGCTTTTCTAGTTTCCTTAGGTGCATCATTAGATTATTTATTTGACATCTCTCTACTTTTTTTTTGATATAGACATTCATTGCTCTAATTTTTCCTCTTAGTATAGCATTTGCTGTATCCTATATGTTTTGGTATGCTGTGTTTTTATTTTAATCTTTTTGAGAAATTTTTCGATTTGCTTTGTAGTTTCTTCATTGACCCAATGGTCACTCAGGAGATGTTGTTTAATTTTTGCGTATTTGTACTGTTCCCAGACTTTGTACTATTGATTCCTAATTTTATGTGATTGTGGTCTGAGAAGATACTTAATATGATTTCAGTTTTTACATTTGACCGACTTCTTTTCTGGCCTAACATATGGTCTTTCCTGGAGAACTTTCCACATGCTGATGAGAAGACTGTATTTTGTAGCTTTTGAAGAAAATTGTTTGTATCATAATTATTTTCTTTCTTTGCTTGTTTTGAAATTATTTTGTTCTTCTCTTTGCAGGATCTTAACATTGTAGCTTAGATTATTCTAGAGTTGTAACTAATGTATGCATTTATTGTTATCAGTTTTCCTCTCATAGCCTTAACTGTGTTACACAAATTTTGGCATGCTATATTTTCATTTTCATTCTGTGTTTTCTAAATTTTCCTTAGGACTTTCTATTTGATCCAAAGGTTATTTACAAGTGTGTTTTTTAGTTTGCAAAAATGTGAAGATTTTCTTGTCATTATTCTCTCATTGAGATCTACTTTTATTCTATTTTGGTAAAGAAAATGCTGTGTCTGATTTTGTTTTTTAAAATATTTGAGGCTTGTTTTGTGGCTCAAAATATTGCATGGCTCATTCTATATTTTGTGGACACATAAAGCGTGTATGTTCTGCTGTTGTTGAGTAAATTGTTTTTATAAATGTTGAGAAATCTAATAGTTGACAGTGTTGTTGAGCTTATTATCCTGCTAGATTTTCTCTTCGATTTTCTGAAAGATAAGTCTTGAAGCCTTTACTATAACTGGGGAATTTGTCTGTTATTTCTCATTTTGGTTGATCAGTCTTTGCTTCACATATTTTGTAAACCTGTTGTTTATAAATCCGTAAATCCATACATATCTATGACATTTATATTTTCTTGATGCATGGCCCCTTTACCATTATATATTGTCTCTTTCTGTCTCTAGTGATCTTTCTAAAGTCTACTTTATCTAATACTAATAAGCCATTCCTGCTTTTCTTTGCTTAATGTTTCTGTTAAATATCCTTTTCCACCCTATTAATTTTAACTTGCTTTTATTATGATATTTTAAATGCACCTCCATTTTCAGGTGGTGAACTTAGTATTCTTATATTTAGTTTATTAATGTGTTGTAGTTTACTCTACCATTTTGTTTCGTTTCTCTGCTTTTACTACTTCTACTTTTCTTGCCATCCCATTGCTTAACTGAACAGTTGTTAGTATTTCATTTTGATCTGCATGTGGTCTGTGTGAGCATGTCTCTTTGCATGGCAGTTTTAGTCATTGTTCCAGATGTTTATATACAGAACTTTTGGTGTCTGCTGTAATTTTAGTGAAGCATAGAAAAGTAACTTGCTGTTATGTCCTATTGCATGCTAAACTGTGCCCCCAACTATTCATACGTTGAGATCCTACTCTCCAGTATCTAAATGGGATTATAATTGGAGATAAAATCATAAGAGTGGTGATTAAATTTAAATGAAGTCATTTAAGGTAGACCTAATCCAGTATGACTAGTGTCCTTAAAAGAAAGAAAATTAGAACACAGAAGCACATAAAGGAAGACTGTGTGAGGACACGGGGTGATGGTTCTTGTTGGCAGGTCCGGGAGGGAGGCCTCAAAACAGCCAAGTCAGCTTATACACTGCCTCGCAGCCCCTCAACGCCAAGTCTGAGAAAATAAACTTCTGTTGTTTTAACCACCCAGTGTGTGGTACTTTGACTTAAATGACAGCATAAGGTACCTAAAATACTCTATTCCTGACTCATTGTTTGTGTATTAAGCACAACAGCATGTTTCAGTTGCCGTTTCTTGTCATCTGCTTTGGCAGAGTTGGTGAGAGGAATGCAGACTGCCAGGACAAATACCAATGTATTTATAACACTCATGTCTTTTGGATGTAGGTTTTTAGAGGTGTTAATCTCATAAAAAGCTAATCAAAGAATAAAGATGAATCTTTGAGTCTAAAAAGGAATATTAAAAAAATCAATATTTTATTTTCTTTTTTGAAGCTTTAAGTTTCAGCATAATATAAAAGAACAAAATTACTATCACCTGAGAATCCAAAGAAAAGAAGTTGTTAAAAGTAAGCATAACATATTATTTGGATTAATTTGGTATTTATGTATTTATTTAGAGACAGAGTCTCACTCTGTTGTCCAGGCTGGAATGTGGTGGTAAAAGCAGAACTCATTGCAGTCTTGAACTCTTGCCTCAACCTCCTAAGTAGCTGGAAGTACAGACATGCCCCACTACACCTAGCCAGTTTTTTAGAAACTTTTTGTGGGGACAGGGTCTTACTATGTTGTCCAGGCTGATTTTAAACTTTTGGACTCAAACAACCATCCTGCCTTGGCCTCTCAAAGTGTGGAGATTATAGACCTAAGCCACTTTTTCCTTAGGCAAATTTTTGCATTAAGTTTGCAGGCCAATAGAGGTGAAAGAAAACTGAAAATGGTGCAAGGTATATTTGTCATGTGATGTTTGAAAACATAGTTGATTCATAAAGTGAGATAGAAGACAACTTGGAGATGCGTTGTACCTACTTACCATGTTAGTTTTCCATTGCGGCCCAACAATTTATAAAAAATTTGTGCTTAAAACAATACCTGTTAAAAATACCTTTATTTCTTTGGGTCAGAAGTCTGGGAATGGTGTGGCTGAGCTGGTTCCTGGGCTTCAGGGCCCACCGTACTAAAATTAAGGTGTCATCAGGGCTTAGTTCATTGTTCATGGCTTAGAGGAAGAATCTCCTTACCAGGTCATTTGGATTGTTGGCTAAATTCTGTTCCTTACATTGTAGGACTGAGCTTACCACTTCTTGCTTTGCTCTGAGAGGCTGCTCACATTCCTCTCCATGCTTTTTCGTTGCCCCCTCTAGCAGGGATGAGCTGAATTCCTTGGATTCTTCGGATCTTTCTGACATCTCTTTTTCTGCCAGAAAAAGTTCTCTGCTTTTAAAGGTTTATCTTATGACATTGGGCTTGTTTGGTTATCCAGTATAATCTTTCTATCTTAAAGAATTGTAATCATAGCTGCATTATACATATATGTATGTATATACACAATATATAAGACTATATTTGTCTTATAGTGTAACAACTTCACAGGTTCCTGGGATTAAGATGTGGACATTGTTGGGTAGCTATCCTTCCAAATATGCATTCCAAAGAGAGACGTATTCTAGTTCCATGTTCTTTTCTCCTCCTCAATGGGAAAAAGTGGAAAGGAAACCACAGTTTGCTATGTTTTTCATAAATTATTCTGATTTTTTATAGAACAGGATAATAAAAATTAAACCAAATACAAATGCAATAATAACCATAAATTAACAATAACCATACAATCTAAGCATAAAAATGGCCTGAGAAACGTTGTGTTGAAACAGAGCTGGTAAGAAATTTTAAACTCCTGAAGCTTCTTAAATCTTTATTAAATCACTGGAAGATCATGTCCTCTTAACAGAGGTTCTTAACTATGCTTCTGGTTGTTTGATTAGCAGAAGAAATCACATATAAAAGTCTTAAAAGGCACAGTTAACTTATATATGGTGTTTTCATTACTTAAGACTCATGGTATACCGTTTAGAAATATCATCTTTGCTGCACACCAGATGTAGCTAACTAGAAACAAACCACAAATGGTCTTGAAAAAAGTATGATTTATATTGAATTACATAATTTTTAAAGTAAATATGCTAATTTGTTGTACAAGTAAATCCTAAATTAAATAAATGAAGTATTTATGATATTCCACATTAAAAATCACACTTTAAATATAATCTGTAATAGGTTGTTAAAGTAATAGAATATATCATGTTTTATATATTATCTAATTTGATTATATAAATATTTTAAGCATACTCCATTTGAATTTATTATAAAGGACTGAAATATTTGGAAGCTTATTTTGTTATCTCTCAAACCTATAACATCTCCTAAATTACTTCATCTTAGTTAAAGTTTTAGCACACATAAATGGACATATTTACCTGAAGCAGAATTTCTTTTATCTTATAGTGGCTATAGTGATTAAGAAGGCCTGGTCTGGTGTGGTGGCTCATGCCTGTAGTCCCAGCACTGTGGGCAGCTAAGATGGACAGATGACTTGAGGCCAGGAGTTTGAGATCAGCCTGGCCAACATAACGAAACCTTGTCCCCACTAATAATACAAAACTAGCCGGGCGTGATGGTTCATACCTATAGTCCTGGTTACGTGGGAGGCCAAGGCAGGAGGATCACTTGAATCTGGAAGGTAGAGGTTGCGGTGAGCCAAAATCACACCACTGAACTCCAGCCTGGGCCACAGAGAGGCTCTATTTCAAAAACTAAATAAATAAAATTAAATTAAAATTTAAAAAGGCCTTAACATTTTCCTTACCGTGGCTAAACTTTAAAATTTCTGACTATAGGACCTGATCTTCCTCTTGTTGGACATTTATTTTAGAAAATTTGAAACTCTAAATTCTTCCCTTTCAGGAAATCCCTTTGAGATAGAATTCTTTTTGAAAGCTTGATAATCATTTTATAACACCAGAATGTCTTTCTGAAGGACCTGGGAGCCTTCCCTGAAATGGAATCATCAGGGAAAATGTGGCTTCCTTCTCCCAGTCTCTGTGAAGGTAGGAACCTAGCGCTAATAAGCAGCAAATAGCAACCAGAGATGGCCCAATCACATTGGCCAGCCTTCACCCTAATGCCCTCCAGGACGTTCCCGTGAATTCACGTCAGCACTTACAAACCTCCCAACTCTTTCTTTCAGTTGAATTGAACTCAGTGTCTCACCCCTATCAAAATAACCTTGAATAGTGTTTCCCTTGCCTGTTTTACTTGCTTGCTGCAATTTTTCTTTGGCAATAGAAAAAATAAATACATTTTATTTCAGTGGGAATAGGACTCCAATAATAGCGTTGAGAGACAAGAACTATAACATCATAGGGGACATAACACATCCACAAAACTCATAATATTAGAATTCAAAGTTCTGTGCTGTAGAGAAACACAGGTTTCAAGTCTTAATATCAAGCAGTGAAAATGTTACAGGAGAGGGGTCCTGATCCAGATGCCCCGAGAGGGTTCTTGGATCTCACAGAAGAAAGAAATCAGGGCAAGTCCACAGAGTAAAGTGAAAGGAAGTTTATTAAAAAAGTAAAGGAATAAAAGAATGGCTATTTTATAGACAGAGCAGCCCTGAGGGCTGCTGGTTGCTCATTTTCTGGTTATTTCTTGATGATATGCTAAACAAGGGGTAGACTACTTCCCTTTTTAGACCAACTTCCTGAAATTGCCATGACATTTGTAAACTGTCATGGCGCTGGTGGGAGTGTAGCAGTGAGGACCATGAGAGGACACTCTTGTGGACATCTTGGTTTTGGTGGGTTTTGGCTGCTGCTTTACTGCACCCTGTTTTATCAGCAGGGTCTTTATGACCTGTATCTTGTGCCAACCTTCTATCTCATCCTGTGACTTAGGATGCCTTAACCATCTGCAAATGCATCCCAGTCGGGTTTAGCCTCATTTTACCCAGCTCCTATGCAAGATGGAGTTGCTCTGGTTCACAGGCCTCTGACTAAGACATCTATCTCCAATTTCCCAAAGAATAGACAGAGTAAAATAATCAAATATTTTGTTGTTAAAAATAACTAGTGCTTTAGCATTTCAAAAACAATGATCCTTATTAAAAGGCAGCTTTTTAAGGTTCAGGGGAATTTAAACTATTTCTTTAATAGATTTTTTGTTTCAATTCCTTGGATACCGTTGGGCAATCAGTGTTACTAAAATACAGTTAAAGAAAAAGGAGAAGGAAAAAGAAAGCCAGACCCTTGAGAAAGATTAGCTTAACACTACAGAGATTCTAATTCCTAGTTTCATTAGAGAATTGAATTAGATTGAAATTGTTACCTTCTTTTTTCTTTTCCTGAACATAGAGAAAGAATGTTAAGGTAATCCAGCACTGCTGCTCTTCAGTGTTTTGCAACCTTCCGTTTGCAGCAAGGGCAAAGGTCTAGGCATTGATATTCTGAAGGGGAATCTGCATGACATTGTTAGCAATGGGCAAGTGATCTGAAAGTCCCCACACAGCCCACACCACTCTGATTAAAGCTTGGCATTTGTTTTCCTGTTCTTTGGAGCAGTTAGCATGCTGCCTGGAATTAGAAATATGAAAGACAGAGGAACTTCACACTGTGCAGAGAATGTTTCTTGCTCTCCTATTTTCATAAGGCAGATGAGTCGCCAAACTTTCTTTAAAAATAACTTAGATCACTCAAATGTAAGAGTAGATTTCCTCACTATTATCTTTCCATAAAATCCCACTCCATGCTCCTGAAATCCTTGTAATGCTATCCCTTCTTAGTTCTATTTAATAAAAGAATATGTCAATTGTCTTGAAGTATTAATGTAGAGATTTTGTTTGTTTTCTATGAAGTGTCACTCCTCTGTGAGTCTTGCGGTTGCTCTATGATTTGAGATAATTTGCTATTGATTAAAGACAACACAAAAAGGATTTTTATACAACTATGTATGTACAGTACAGTACTACTCTAATAATCCAATGGGTTCTTCTTGCCTGCTGCCCACATAGAGTCAATTTATCAAGACAGATCATGGCAATGGAGAAAGAGATTAATACATACAGAGCTGGCTAAATGGGAGACTAGAGTTTTATTATTACTTAAATCAAGTTCCCCAAAATTTGGTGAATGGAATTTTTTTAATATATATTTTATTGCATTTTAGGTTTTGGGGTACATGTGAAGAACATGCAAGTTTGTTGCATAGGTACATACATGGCAATGTGGTTTGCTGCCTGCCTCCCCATCACCTATATGTGGCATTTCTCCCCATGTTATTCCTCCCCACCTCCTCACCCCCTGCTGTCTCTCCCCTAGTTCCCCCCCACAGACCCCAGTGTGTGATGCTCTCCTCCCTGTGTCCATGTGTTCTCATTGTTCAATACCCACCTATGAGTGAGAATGTGCTGTGTTTGATTTTCTGTTCTTGTGTCAGTTTGCTGAGAATGATGGTTTCCAGGTTCATCCATGTTCCTACAAAGGACACGAACTCATAATTTTTTATGGCTGTACAGTATTCCATGGTGTATATGTGCCATATTTTCCCTGTCCAATCTATCATTGATGGGCATTTGGGTTGGTTCCAAGTCTTTGCTATTGTAAACAGTGGCACAGTGAGCATTCGTGTGCATGTGTCCTTATAACAGAACGATTTATAATCCTATTAGTGGGTAACTGGAATTTTTAAGGAATCATTTGGCAGGTAGTGGGCTAAGGAGTGAAGAATGCTGATTGATTGGCCTGGATATTAAATCATAGGGAGTCAAAGTGAGTTCTTCTTGCCGTCACCTGTTCCTGGGTGAGATCCTAGAACTTGTAGAGCCAGATTATCAACCTAGTTAGCTCCAGCTCGTGCATCAGAATGCAAGGTCTGAAAAATATCTCAAACACAGTATTAGGTTTCATAATAGTGATGTTACCCATAGGAGCAATTGAGGAGGTTAAGAATCTTGTGGCCTCTGGCTGCATGAATCCTGAACCATAATTTCTAATTTTGTGGCTAATTTTTAGTTTTACAAAGACTAGTTCCAGGATAATTTGTTAGTTTTACAAAGACCGTCTGGTCCCTTTGTGTTTGGAAAGAGCTACCATCTTTGTTTCAAAGTTAAACTATAAACTAAATTCATTATTTAGTTAGCTCAGCTTATGCTCGGGAATGAACAAGGGCAGCTTGGAGGTTAAGGCAACATGGAGTCTGTCAGATCTTTTTCACTGCCATGATTTTCTAATTGTTATAATTTTTGCAAGGTGGTTTCACTCAATTAGCATCTAAGCATCTAGTGTGGGTATATACACATTGACAGTACCTAACCCTGACAGGGTCTTTTTGTTAACTATAATATTAAGATAATATAATGGAGTCCATTTGCTTGAAAATTCACTGCATGATAACTTAATTCTGGGTGTTACGTAAATATTCCTCAAAATTCATCATGCTTAGATTTATAATTGTATTTTTCATATACTTCGTATCACTGACCTGGTAATGTTATTCAGTCATCGACTGATTATTAGAATAAAATAAAGTTGCTTGTATTACAAAGAATACATCTGCTACTCATAGCTATTGTCAGTTTTGTTAAATCTTGCCTAGCCAAGCAGCTATGAAGTAGGGGAGCCCGGAGCTGAATGTTGGCATTCCAACTCCAGAGGCCCGTGCACCTAACAGTCTTTTTTCAGGTTGTGTTTTGAAATATTTGCCCATTTAAAAAGGCATATTGGAATACAAGTAAATTCAAGAGATAGTCTTGAATGTACTATAATTTACATAAACAATAAATCACTCATAAGCTATCATCTCATAATTACAGGTTCTTTATAACACACACCTGATTCAAAAACCTACAAATGGGAACATACTCATGTATGGTCATAGTTCCCAGAACTGAGCCAATTAAGGTGCTGTTTTCCTAAGGATCTCACAGCACTTCCGGCATCCACTCTACTTTTCCTTCCCTGACTTTGATACTAAAGCCTCCTGGCCACACACAGCCAGTGCTGTCTTGGTGATTTCTACAGCCCGTTTTGTTACGCATCGATCTGTTTCCTGCTGCCTCCATTACCAAAGCCCTTGATGAAGAAATACTTACCTGCCTCCTGATGGTAGCACCATGGTTTTGGCTAAATGGAAGGCTATCCGTTAGGATATGAAGCAAACTATCTTAGTTTTTTTTTTCTCCCTGATTTACCCCTCAAATCAGTCCCTTAAATGCCAATACTACAGCTTTGAATCTTGGTATTACAATCTGGCTTGGCATATGAATGACTCTGATGCTTATTTGCCTAACACAGGGGGGATAAAATTGTTCTTTCCTGAATTTATTATCATGTATAGGAAAGCGAATCCAACCTGTATGATTTAATATGTAAAGAATCCAAATTGTTGCTGAACTCTACTTTGCCTATTAAGAAACCATTATTAGAATCTGGAGGTAACAAGTTTATTATTCCCTTTTACATACTGACCCTACATCTTCCTTAAGTTCATCATTTAAGATAATTTTATAAGCTTTACTAGTTGTCTCATCCAGTGTCTTTTAACCTGGAATCATAAAGGGCACACAGATGGGCTTCAGGTGGCCTGCACCCTTTGTGAAATTACATGCAAAATACTGATCACATATGCATATGCATGCATTTATGGAGATGACTTTGGTAACTTTTATCATATTCTCTGAATGATTAGTGACTGCAGAATTAAGAATCACTACAATGCTTATAGAATAAATGAGGGAAATGGGCTGGACTATGAATAGCATTCCACATCAACCAGTAACAGTTTAAGTTAGACTACATATGCATCCTCTAAGCTTTCAACAGGCTGTGCTTGCAGCAGTACTACCAACAAAATATTCTGAAAAGCACTCCCAGCACAATATAATTAGTTCTTGAATACACTGCAAAAACATACTCTTGATAGCATATGTAGGCTCCTAAAGAAGCGAAGTAAATGTCCTGGGGAGAAAAGAAGCAAACAACAAGAAAAAAGTAAACTAAGAGAATGGAAAGTAGTTAGTAAACGCTAAACTCAAGATTGTCTTTGAGACATAGATGAATTTCAGCACTGAGATGAGAACATGAAGCTTCAGCCCACAGCAATGGTCTCTTGGTGCTATGGATTGAATTGTGTGTCCCACCCACTCCCCAAATGCATACACTGAAGCACCAACTCTCAGTGTGACTGTATTTGGAGACACGACCTTTAGGAAGTAATTAAGGTTAAATGAGATCATAAGGGTGGAAACTTAATCCAATAGGATTAAATCCCTTACGAGAAGAGATAAGAGGGTGTGAGGGTCCAGGGGCCCTACTGCTCTTTGCCTCTCTGTGCCTATCTCTCTTTCCATACTTCACTCTACCTTGTGAGGATACAGAAAGAAAGTGGCTGTCTACAAGCTAAGAAGACAGCCTTCATCAAAAAATGGCCCTGCCAGACCTTGACCTCACACTCCACAGTCTCCAGAACTGTGAGCAAATGGATTTTTGCTATATAAGCTGCCCAGTCTAATTGTTTAAGGAAGGCTAAGCAGATGAATACAGTAGGTTTCTCTAGGACACCAATATTTACCCAAAATAAATGGCCAATACAGTGTCAGGTCAATCAGTAATCTGGAACCACACGGAAGCAAGCACATTTATTTTTTCATGAGGTAGATGACGCCAATTTTGTTCCACAGATTTCGAAGAATTAATTTAATTAAATATGAATTAATAGTCAAATATCCCCAAAAACATAAGAAATTCAGTTACTATATTTGAGTCATTAGGAAAAATAAACAGATTTAGATTCCCAAGGACTGTAGATATTAAAAGTGAGTAAATAAATCATTTACATATGAAATATTTACAGTAATAAAAGATAGCATAAAGTAACAAGCAAGAAACAAAAGATTACCAAAAATTAAGAAGAACTGGAAAATAACTGAAAACCTTAAGAAATTTAAAAATATAACAAAATTGTAGGAGGAAGTGAAGGATAGATTAGACCCAAAGACAGAGTATTAGTAAACAAACATTTCTGAAGAAATTAGGATAAATGAAAACTGTAGAATGAAGAAAAGTGTTACTTAAAGGGACATTTTATATATTTGAATGTTTCTGTGAAAGAAGAAAGGCTGGAAAATCAAGGGGAATCATTTAACAGGTAAAGATTAATAGAAAGTGAAAACAAAAATAGGAGAAAGAATATAATTGCATTAAAAACAATCTATAAATTACATAGAATAGGCTGGGCATGGGCCTGAAATCCCAGCACTTTGGGAGGCCAAGGTGAGCAGATCACTTTAGGTCAGGAAATGAAGACCAGCCTGGCCAATATGGTAAAACCCTGTCTCCACTAAAAATTTAAAAATTAGCCAGGTATGGTGGTGGGTGCCTGCAATTCCAGCTACTCAGGAGGCTGAGGCCAGAGAATCACTTGAATCTGAAAATAATAAAATAATAATAAGTAATAAATAAGTAATTGCTAAAGATGCCCCATATTTGAAAAAGTATATAAAATTACAGATTCAAGAAACTAGGTAATCTCAAATAGAATAATAGCACAAGAAAAAATGTCTGCATAAAACATTTTAACTAAGTTTGATTACAGGAATAAAAGAGCAAATTAATGTTTAACGATACAGAAAAGTAATTTACTATATTTTTAAATAACATTTTTTTTTGAGACAGGGTTTTACTCTGTTGCCCAGGCTGGAGTATGGTGGTACAGTCACAGCTCACTGCAGCTTCCATCTCCTGGCCGCAGGTGATCTGCCTGCCTCAGCCTCCCAAGCAGCTGGAACCACAGGTGCGAGCTACCATACCTGGCTAATTTTTCTAGTAAGAGAGTGTGTGTGTGTGTGTGTGTGTGTGTGTGTGTGTGTGTGTGTGTGTGTGTAGATGGAGTTTCACCATGTTGCCCAGGCTGGTCTTGAACTCTTGGGTGAGGTGGTATTTCTCTGTGGTTTTGTTTCGCATTTCCCTGATGATTAGTAATTTTGAACACTTTTTCATAAACCTATTGGTTACTTGTACGTCTTCTTTTGAGAAATGTCTATTAAGGTCTTTTGCCCATTTTTAAAATTGGGATATTTGGGGTTTTCTGGCTATTGAGTAGTTTCTTATATTTTCTGGATATTAATCCCTTGTCAGATGCATAGTTTGGAAATATTTTCTTTCATTCTGTGGAATTTCTCTTGCTTTTGATGAATAGCTTTTGATTTTGAGAACATTAATTCTTTCTACTTTTTTAAAATAAAAATCTATTTTTTTTTTTTTTGCCAGTCACTGTGGCTCATGCCTGTAATCCCAGCACTTTGGGAGGTTGAGGTGTGCAGATCATGAGTTCAGGAGTTCAAGACCAGCCTGGCCAACATGGTGAAATCCCTTCTCTACTAAAGATACAAAAAATTAGCTGGGCATGGTGGCATGTGCCTGTAATTTCAGCTACTCAGGAGGCTGAGGCAGGAGAATTGCTTAAACCTGGGAGGAGGAAGTTGTACTGAGCCGCGATTGTGCCATTGTAGTCTAGCCTGGGTGACAGGGCAAGACTCCATCTCAAGAAAAGAAAAAAATCTATTTTATCAATTTCTACATCTAGCTTTATTTATTCCCTTTTATTTACTTCTTTTTGTTTAATTTATTATTTATTTTCTATTTGTTTCTTAGTTTAAGTGCCATTGCTTTTATTTTTAATTTTTATTCTTTAATTATAGAGCCTTGAACAACTTTCCTTCTGAGCACAGTTCTTATAGTATGAATATTTGTTTATACATAATAATTTAGGAGCAAGTTTTTAAATATCAAAATAATCTATTTTGTCATCTTTGTATTACACACATGTATTTTTTGCTTGGTCAATGAGGTTATTATTATTATATTTTATCTGAACTATATTACATATTTCTAATTTATTGGATTCCACCAAAGAAATTATACTGAAAAACGTGTACTTTGTTAAATTGTTTTTCTGTAGCAAAGTATGTTAACTTCTTGAACATTTCATAGACTCATTAAAGTAGGTGCATACTCATTCACACATTTCAAGGGCCTATTTATCTATTAATTCAGGTTTGTTTATTGTACTATTCCAGATTTCTAAAGGGATGTACTAAAATCTCCTTCTAGAGGTGTATTTTTCCTGAGTGCTCTTTGTTTAGGCAAGAGTTGATGTTTTATGTACACAACTGCTCTCCTCTTTTGGGTATTGTGACTGCTGTAGTTTCTGCAATTCGGTGTGCCTGTTATTTGCTCACTATATGATGTCTCTTTATCATGTTTAGTGCTTCTTACTTTAATTTTATTTTGTTTGATTTTACTATTCTCTTTTATACCTTCTTTTGTTTTAATTTTCTTGATATCTATTTGCCCATCCTACTGTTTTAACCTTTCTTTATTGATAGTTTCTTTTCAAAGTAGTTCTTTAAAGAGTTTTTTTAAGCCAATGTAACACTTTGCCTCTGAATAGAATTTATGTTTTTGCTCACAGTGTGTATGAAGCCCAATATACTTGATTTTATTCTCTGTTCTTACCTTGATTCTCACAGATGCTACTTTGGGCTTCCACATCCTTTTTTAGGAGTAGGGGTAGGGCTGGTTAATGTAGCTCTTTAATTCATTTTGCTACATCTATATGTATATGTATATATACATATATATAGTGTACATTACATATACATACATGTATATATATGTATGTGCATATACATGCATATAACTTTCCAAACATTATATGCTCATTTATAACAATAAAGCAATTTTTTCTTTAAACAGGTATGCAAGACACTTGTTTACTTACCAAGAATAATAATTAACAGTACCAATTTGTCATCTTCATCTTTTTCTCCCAAATGAAACAGAAAAAATAAAGGGGCCATTCTGTGCAGTTTATTTCATTAAACATGTGGTGTGTGTGTATGTGTATGCATAAGTATTTTGGTTGATTAGCCATCCATCCAGATTGCCCAGAAACAGTCCCTTTTGCTAATGTGATCATCACCTCACCATCTAAACAAGAGCCCCTTTCACTCTTAGAGGTGCTGTTGTTTAGATGGTGTGTACACAGGCATTCTGTTTACTCTTACTGATTACCTTCTCTTTCCCTGTGTTCATAATCATACATGAATTTCCTTACTATAGAGTGGGAGGAAAACAGCTATTTACATGATGACAGCTTTTCCACAGTTTCCTCTCAGCCTCGAGATGCAGTACCTTTTTAAGATTACTTTGTGGATTTTTTTTTCCTGCTCTAGGATAACTTTGAAACAATTACTTCCTCCTTTTCTTTGCAGCCTAACATCTGAGGTTTTGCTTCGATATTTTTGTTCAGTTAATTCTACAATATTCTGAAAATGTCCTTGCCATATGTCTTTTCTCATGTTAGAAATTCTTATTTGGCATTTATATAAACTCCCAAACACGAAATCATCACCCCTTTCTATGCCTCCCACCCGCCCAGTCCAGGATGGGCCCCTCAGTTTCCTTTCCGGTTTCCTTTCCAGGTTTCCTTTCTGAGTTTTTGATATTTGGATACCGACCTTCTCAGGTATTTTCTCAGTTGAGTTTCATGTGTGACAGAAGCACCAACTCTCCCCTATCTTTGTTTGGCCTTCACCCTGCAACAGATGAATTATGATAATGCACAGGGGCTTGATGATGCCACTCCCTTGGTGCCTGCTACACATTCATCTGCCATCTTCTGGCACAGTCCTTTCCATTCCTTCAAACTCCTGTCCAGAGTCTTCAGCTTCTTTTCTTCAGTCTCTAACGGTTGAGCTCCTGTGAGTGGCTGTTTTCTTTTTGCTACCTACTGAGGCCAAGTGGCTGGATACAAAGGTGGGGTCTCCTGAATGGACCCACCACTAGTGTCGCAGTTGTCAGGGTTTCAGTTGCCTGCTAGGGCACCAGGAGCCTATCACCGTAACACCCAAGAGGGAGAAAGGACGCTATCCCACTGCTCCTATCTCCTTAACTCAGCCAGGGCCAGGACTGCAACGTGAATAACCTTTCTCTCCATCTAGTTTTAGGCACACATGAATGGTGGTGTGAGTTGCACTCAGACAACCATTACCTCATTGGAGACAGATTCCTGGCACTTTCCCTTCTCCACTAAAATATAATTTAGGAGAGAAAACAGGTTTTGTCTGTTTTGTTAGCTGCATTATCCTCGCGCTGAGAAGAGTACCTGGCATAAGTAATGAATGAATGGATGCACTTTAGAAGTAACATTAAACAATATGCTGGCTTGAGTTTTGAAAAGTGATTTCTCATGGTAGCTTTCCAAACATTATATGCTCGTTTATAACAATAAGGCATTTTTTTCTTGTTTAAAAAGGTGTGCAAAAAACCTATTTACTTACCAGGAATAATGCTTTTTTTCCAGTGAAAGAGGAAAGATAAAACATAAGCATATGGTGTATATTAAGAGGGCTTATACCCATAAAGAGGAATTTTACTAAGGGCCTCTCTAAAAAGTGATTCTCCTCAAAGGTATGCAGATGTGCTGATGAAGACTATGTTCCCAGGGAAGAAGGGTGTCTTTCCTAAGTGTGAATTTATGGCTGCAGAGTTTGGCTTGTTCCTGTGAGGATGTTTCGGATGTGACTTACAGGATATCAGCAGTCAAGGGACCGAAGTCCAACGTCATTTAACTGCAGGACTGAAGTTAAGTTGTCATCGTCATAAAAGTCTGGATGAAGGACTCAGTGAGGATGGGCTCAGTCTGAACAAGTGATATCTGCATGTGGTGATATTAAACACAGCACAGCCAGGGCTTGGAGCAACGCTGACACTCAAAGGCATTTTCTTCCTTTTGTTATTAAATTTAGAATGGGAAAACAGAAGACAACACTTTTACTCTGTTAACCCTAGGCTTATGAAGGAATGCTGTCCGCTGTGTTTTGAACAACTATTCTAAAAGTAGGCCCATGTATGAAGGTCTGCAGATGGAGGACAAAAGAATCAACTTCTACTGTTAATCTATGTGGGACAAGATACGTCTTGAATTTTAAGAAATGAGGTCTTGGACTCAAGCATTAGGCTGACATTATAATGCAATTCATTTCCCTCTCTGGGTTCACCTTCTCTCTGGTCTTATCTTCAAGGATTTTGGATGTGCTCCAGTTTTTGCTCAATAGGGAAAAAGTGTATTGTCCTTTATTCATGTGGGTTGGGTGCTAGGTAACAGTAACTTTAGCTCCCCATAAAGATAACTTTGCACCTGAGTTCATGTGCATCCATCAGGTAATGTAGCCCTTCTTATTTCACCCTTGTTTATAACTTGCATTCTCATATCATTGCACTTTTAGCAAAGGTGCATAACACATTAAAACCTGATCTCAGCTGTGCTCAGGGGAATGAAGGAGAAGGCATGGATAGAGAAAAGACAACATATTCTCCTGATTTTTCCTCAGCTCTCTGGCAGTTCCTTCTCCATCCTCTTTACTGGGTACTTCTCATCTTCCTGGCTTTGCACAAGTTAAGCTCATGAACTCCTCATTTTATCTGCATTTCCTTCCTCTCTTGGTAATCTCACAGTCTCATGTCTTTAAATACAGTATTCTCAATTTCTGTGAATGGTAAGTCCAATCTTAAAATTGCAGCAAAAATAATGAAATCAAATGTACTCTTTCCTTCCTTTCAAGTTATTTATCTGATCTAATGGTAAAGTTCATTGGTCCTTCCTTCAGACTGTATTATATTATTATGTAGTCACTCCTCTCCACTCACTGTCACAGTGGAGTTTATGTTACCATCTTCTCTTGCTTTGTTAGCCCAGAAGTTTCTCTGTTTTGCCTTTGTTCTCTTCTTTATATTTTCACAGAGAAGCTGGATTGATCTTTTTAAGGTAACCATGCAAATATTATTTATCTGATGAAAATGGTTCCATCCCATCTAGATAACGCCAAAGTCCTCCATTGCTGGCAAAGTCTTGTGTGATCTGGATCCCAGTTTCTCTGGCCCTTATCTTTCTGTACTCATTCCCAGCTAATTTTGCTCCAGCCACACATATACTTCTTTGCTATTCTGTGAACACAACACATGTGCTTTGGACACAGTGCCTTTGTACACAGGTTTTCCATCCAGCTTCTAAGATGTTTTACGTGCCTCATTCCCTATCTCTCTAAAGGATGCTACTACGTCTCATCTTTGTGTGGTTCCCCTTGGTCACCTTATTTGCATTTGCAACTTCTTTTAATCCCAACAATTCCTATTACCTTTCCTTCTTTTAAATTTTCTCTTTATTACTTGTTGCCGGGTAAGATGATAGTTGTTTTACTTATTTATTGTCATCTCCCACCCCTACCCCAATTTCAACAGAATGTGAGCTTCAGAAAACAGTGAATGTACTTCTGTTTTTTTCTCTGTTGCAGCCCCAGGGCTTGGAACAGTATATGCACCATAGTAGGAGGTGAATAAACATTTGCAAATTTAATTAACGAATGGATGAGTGAAACAATCAGTCAACTGACCAATCAGTCAATTTCCTCTCAGATGATTAGGATGTTGGCCAGATGAGCCCTCTGGTAAGAATTATGGTTTGAGAATTAATAGACCTGTAAGGTAAATAGTCTAAGTCAAATGATAAGAAAATAGCAAGAGCAGAGAAATGAAAATGGAAGCCATGTGACAAACCCCTAGGGATTCCAGAAATAATGGAGTCAAAGATGAATCCTCAAAAGAGAGCTCAAGGCCCTGTAAGTATAGGTGGTACTCATAAGATAGCAAAATTTCATTTGCACATTAATATGACATCCTTTGTAAATACAGGATGGTGAAAAGTGTGGTCACTTAGTGCTTACTTTTATATTTGTGTGCATGTTTAAGTGTATTTGCATTTGTATATGCCAAAATATGAGTGCATTTGTGTGTGTTTGTTGAATGTCAAAATGTTAACAGTGATCACCTGCCATATCTGGGGGTAAAGTTATGCATATATTTTAATTTTTGTAATTTAAAATTTTTGCTATAGCTTGCATAATTTAACTTTTGATGATCCAGCATACAGAGTGTGAAATTATATGTTTGTTACCTAGATTTTAATCAGGAAATTAGGGTGTTGGGGTGTAGGATGGTTCTGATCAGGAGGAATATAACTTCTGAAGGGGCCATTCTGAGCAGTTTATTTCATGTAGTTCCATCTACTATCTCACTTTGCTAATTAGCATGACAAATTTCAAAACAGGATTTTTGTTCTTGAAGTGATGACCTATTACTTAGCATGATGAATTTTATAAATGGGCTCTCTTTGGTGACATTAAGAACATTTTACATACATAGTTGGGTAAAATGTTTTGTAGGCAATTCCACCTATGCATGATTGGGAGCTAAAGCTTCTATGTCCAACCCGTGAGAGTAATGCTACAGGCTGAATCTCTAAATGGCCCCTAAGCCAGCCAAGTAATCCTGGGATTCTAACTGCTTGATCCCACCCAGCCTGTAAGGCACACACATCTTTTCTCTGGATTTGGGTATTTGCCCTAAATGAACAATTAATGCGATCTGGTGACTAGAAAAGTTAAAAAGATAATGTGGAACTTTATTCAGTTTACAGAATGGGATATAAGACAACCTTTTATGCCAAATTGGTAATAAATACTTAGTTAGCAAATGCCTGTTTGACTGGCAGAATTGTGTTTCTGTGTGGCATTGCTTACAGTTTGGTAGGCAGAGAAGTAGCTAGCATTCCTCCATTGCAGACTTCTTCAGCAAGTACCAACTTCTACCCAAAGAAATCTAAGTTCTGGCTTAAGGTTGATTGTAATAAACACCATGTTTAGAAAGGGAGTTATACATAAAATTCTCATGCTAGCCATTCACTCTCAATATAAAGTAAAATTAACTTACTGCAAGAAATTATTTAGCTAGCTTTGTAAAGATATCTATAGTACAGATGAGGGAGGAGGTCTTTGAGCAGCTTTTCTTCACCCCTACTGATGATATTACAGCACATCAATTCTTCTGCATGATTTGGAGATCAAAGTATATGAAAAATGTAAAAAGAAGCCATTTGATTAAAGATATGAAAAATCATGTTATGTCTTAAATTCAATTTCTTATTTGCTATTTCTCAGAGAACATTGTCATTTGTCTTTAATTTCAGTGGAAAACCTGATGCAACATATAACCCACAATTACTATGTATCTATTTATCCAAAGGCAGATAGGCAACTGTTTCTGCTCCAAGGCTTTCTCATTGTGCTTTGATTTGTATCCCTCTTTAACACATCATGAAACTGGAAACATGAGTACTGTGAGCTGCATCTTTTGTAAGTTAGGCTCTGGATCAGTCCCTTCAATAGAAGTAAAACGGAAATCTACGTCCACTCCAACTTCAGAAGAATTGAATATTTGCTCCAATGTTTCCTTTTGCTTTCAGCAAATACTTTACTTATTCTTTTGTCTACTTTATATATTGATCATCATTTTTTTTATGTAAATGAAAGTTTCTATGTCCTCATTCTTCTTTTATTGCCTCTCTCGGGAAATTTGATGTGATAGGTACTTGATTAAAATCATATTTCTACCCATATTATTTACATCTCATCACTCATAAGTATAGCTTATGTGGTGGAAGGAAATTATTTCCTTTGATGACAATCATATATAAAATTAATACTATACCTTTTGAAGAATAGTGCAATGTATTATCTAATAATTAAATTAAGTGAACAAAATAATTCTAAATATGTTGGTTTATATTTTTATTGAGTATAATTGAAAACTAAATATTATATACATTTAAGGTTTACAACATGACAATTTGATATACATATTTAAGATGACATGATTATCACAATAATTAATAAACACATCTGTCACATCATATAGTTACATTATTTTATGGTATGAACATACAGTCTTAGCAAATTTTGGGTACACAATTGAGTACCTGTAGTTACTGTAGTTAACTATAGTCACTGTGCTGTACACTTGAACCCCAAAATTGAACCAGTTTAGTTTATAACTAAATTGGGAGATTTGTCAATACAGGTGCTTTTGAAACGTGATACACAACATCATCTTTATAACGTCCTTTGTGTATAAAGGCACTTAAAAACTAACAGGGTATTTGCTAACCTTTTTTACAGAAGAAATTGTTGCTTTACAATTGGTACTTTTCTTTTCGGATTTTGTCATGTTTATTTAATGATCCAAGTTTTTCAGCCTCTTCTAAGTCTCAGATGGTAGGACTTACACCAAGGCCACAGCTCCTACTCAGCCTCCGCTGGGTCCGACATTACTACAATGAAGGGTAGCTGGACCATGATCAGGTACCCTGCTGAGATCCTATCTCACTGTTAAAGACTTACTAATTTTACATTATTTAATTTTCTACTTGAACTCTATATTCTTATCAATAATTCTGTGGCCTCAGTTTTCTCATCCCTGAATTTGAGATGTTTTATTAGATACTATTAAAGTTCCATCAAACACTGGCATCCATTCATTCCTTGATATCACGCATTTATTAAACATAGATTATGTGTATGCTTCACACCATAGTAAGCACCAAGGATTCACAAAGACATTTTCCACAATTATTTTTTAAGGGTTTCCAAACTGGTTGGGAAGATAGGACATATAGGAAAAATTGATAGCAGTTTACATTATCGTGCAATATCACTGAAGCAAGTGGGGCATATTATAGGTTTCATAGAATTTCACTTATTTTCAGATATTGAGATTACCTGAGAAAATTTTAGTAAAGAAGGAAGTTTCATTTGAACCATAAAGAAACCATATCTACTAGGCATAAATAGGACTTAGAGTTGTCATGGAGATCTTGAAAACTAAAGATTTGGTTTAATGTATGTTCCCTGTAAGTGATACTTTTTAGTGATTGTGCTAGTTATTAAGATATTGCAACACAAATATCAATGGTGTTAGTGTTTACCATACTGAGTGAAGTGTGGAAACCTTCTTTTCATTTAGGTCCCTTTAGCTAAGGGTAAAGGTCCGCCCTTTGAAATATCATCATATAGATAGTGTTATCATTTTTGTTGCTAACATCACAACTCATTTAGAAAACTTATAAGGAGGATCATCTATTGTATTTACTTATATTTCTGCCATTTCTGTTGTTTTTTGCTTAACAAATGATATGGTTTGGCTGTGTCCCTACCCTAATCTCATCTTGAATTGTATTAAATAGTTCTCTTAATCCCCATGTGTCATTGGAGGGACCCAGTGGGAGTTAATTCAATTGTGGGGGCAGTTCCTCCTGTGCTGTTCTAGTGATAGGGAGTGAGTTCTTACTAGATTTGATGGTTTTATAAGGGTCTTCCCTTCTCTCTTGGCACTCATTTCTCTCTCTTGCTGCCATGTGAAAAAGGACATGTTTGTTTCCCATTCTGCCATGATTGTAAGTTTCCTGAAGTATCCCCAGCCCTGTGAACTTGTGAGTCAATGAAACATCTTTCCTTTATAAATTACCCAGTCTTAGGTATTTCTCCCTAGCAATATGAGAATAATAATATAGTAAATTGGTACCACAGAAAGTGGGGTGCTCCTATAATGGTACCCAAAAACATGAAAGTGACTTTGGAACTGGGTAACAGGCAGAGGTCGAACAGCTGGGAGGGCTCAGAAGAAGACAGGAAAATGTAGGAAAGTTTGGAACTTCCTAGAGACTTGAAGGACTCAAGACCGGAAGATGTGGTAAAGTATGGAACTTCCTAGAGACCTGTTAAATGGCTTTGACCAAAATGTTGATCGTGATATGGACAATTAAGTCCAGGCTGACGTGGTCTCAAAAGGAGATGAGGAACTGGTTGGGAACTGGAACAAAGGTGACTTTTGTTATCCTTTAGCAAAGAGACTGGCGGCATTTTGTCCATGCCCTAGAGATCTGTGGAACTTTGAACTTGAGAGAAATGATTTAGGGTATCTGGTGAAAGAAATTTCTAAACAGCAAAATGTTCAAGAGGTGACAGAGGGTAAAAGTTTGGAAAATTTGTAGCCTGACCATGCAGTAGAAAAGAAAAACCCACTTTCTTAAGATAAATTCAAGCCTGCTGCAGAAGTTTACGTAAGTAATAAGGAGGAGAATATTAATCATCAAGACAATGGGGAAAATGTCTCCAAGCCATGTCAAAGATCTTAAGGGCAGCCCCTTACATCATAGACCCAGAGGTCTAGGAGGGAAAAATGACTTTGTGTGCCAGGTCTAGGACCCCTCTGCTCTGTGTAGCCTTGAGACTTGGTGTCCTGCATCCTCGCCACTCCAGCTGTGGCTAAGAGGGGGCAAGGTGCAGCTCAGGCTGTTGCTTTAGAAGGTGCAAGCCCCAAGCCTTGATGTCTTACACATGGTGTTGGGCCTGCAGGTGCACAGAAGTCAAGAATTGAGATTTGGGAAACTCTGCCTAGATTTCAGAGGATATATGGAAACACCTGGATGTCCAGGCAGAAATTTAATGCAGGGGTGGGGCCCTTATAGGGGGCCTCTGCTAGGGTAGTACAGAAGGGAAATGTGGGCTTGGAACCCATACACAGAGTCCCCACTGGGACACTGCCTAGTAGAGCTATGAGAAGAGAGCCACCATCCTCCAAACCCCAGAATGGTAGAATCACCAACATCTTGCACTGTATGCCTGGAAAAACCTCAGGCACTCACTGCCAGCCAATGAAAACTGTACCCTGTATAGCCACAGGAGCAGAGCTGCCCCATGTCTGGAGGAGCCCACCTTTTGCATCAGTGTGACCTGGGTGTGAGACATGGCGTCAGTGGAGATCATTTTGGAGTGTTAAGATTTAATTACTGCCTTATTGGATTTTGGACTTTCACGGGACATGTAGATTCTTTGTGTTGGCCAATTTCTCCCATTTGGAATGGGTGTATTTACCCATGTCTTTACCCCTATTATATCTAGAATATAACTAACTTGCTTTTGATTTTGCAGGCTCATAGGAAGAAGGGACTTTCTTTGTCTCAGATGAGACTTTGGACTTGGACTTTTGGGTTAATGCTGAAATGAGTTAAGACTTTGAGGGACTGTTGGAAGGGCCTGATTATGTTTTTAAATGGGAGGACATGAGATTTTGGAGGAGCCAGGGGTGAAGTGAAATGATTTGGCTGTGTCCCCACCCAAATCTCATCATGAATTGTAGTTCCCATATTCCCCATATGTTGTAGGAGAGACCCAGTGGGAAGTAATGGAATCATGGGTGTGGTTCCCCCCATGATATTATCAAGATAGTGAATGACTTCTCACAAGATTTGATAGTTTTATAAGGGGATTTCCCCTTTGCCCAGCACTCATTTCTCTCTCCTGTGGCCATGTGAAGAAGGATGTGTTTGCTTCCCCTTCTGCCATGATTGTAAGTTTCCTGAGGCCTCCTCAGCTCTGTGGAACTGTGAGTCAACTAATCTCTTTCCTTATATATTACCCATTACTGGGCAGTTCTTTTTAGCAGCATGAGAATGGACTAATACACCAAAGCTCCAAGTTTCTTCATCACATCCTTTCTTTTTATAGAAATTCCTATAGCCATTAAGGGTAGTTCTATTAGCCTTATATTTTGTTTGTTCTTTTTTTCTTTCATAACAGAAAATGTTTGTTTTCCTTCATCCAATTGGATAGTTTCCCTGGATATAGAATTCATAGTTGACAGGTGTTTTGGCACTTGAAAATTATTTTTGCCACATTATCTAGTGCATAGTTTTTGATAATTTCTTTTATTGAAATTGCTATTCCTCAATAGGTAATATGGACTTCCCTTTGCCTGCTTTCTAGATGTTTTATTTATTTTTCATTTTCAGATGTTCACTAAGTCTTGAATGGATTTCTTTGGGTTTATCCTATAGAGAGTTTGATTAGCTTCTTGAATCTGTGTGTCTATGACTTTTGCTAAATTTGGGAAGTTGTCAGAATTATTTGTTTGAATACTCTAAGCCCACTTTCTTTATTCTCTACTTTTGCAGACTTTTTGTTATTGTCCTACCTGAGGCTCTGTTAATTTTTTTTCTACTCTATTTTTTCTGTTGCTCAGATTGAGTGAAGTCTATTGATTTGTCCTCAAGTTCAATGATTATATTCTCTATTGATTCCAATCTGCTATTTGAGCCTATTCACTGAGTTTGTTTTTTAAAAAATTTCTGTTATTGTTTTTCAGTTCTATAATTTCAATTTTAATCTTTTTTTATAACTTCAATTTCTTTGCTAAAATTTTCTGTTTTAAAAATTTGTTTCAAAAGAATTTGTGATTACTTGCTGAATTATATTTGGGATGATGGCTTTATAATCTTTAATAGACAATTTGGGCATCTGGTTAACCTTGGTGTTTATATCAGTTTATTATTTTTAAAAATTTATCTTGTGATTCTCCTGATTCCTAGTATAATAGGTGATTTTTATTTGTATTCTGGAAAATTCAGCTCTTATAATCTGGATTCTATCTTTCTATCTATCCTCAGTCTATCTATCTATCTATCTATCTATCTATTTATCTATCTATCTATCTATCTATTATCTATCTATCTATAATCCATTTATTTTCTTAGTAGTCATTCACTTGTTTAGGTTTAGCACACAGGCCCTGGTATGCCTTTGTTGGCTGTAGTCCTAATGGCAATTAATTTTCAGACTCTTTGTCATGATATTTTGGTTTGCTTCCTTTATCTTGTATCATAGGGGCTCCCACTAGGCCATGCTAGTGATGCTTGAGGTGGCAGTCAAAGCAGATTTTCTGAGTCTGGGATGCCTGATGCCTTTAACTGGGGGAAAAGGAGTCTCTGGCCCACAGGGAAAAATCATGTTTCCCAGTTCAGGTGCTTTTGAGTGGAAGGACCCTTTTGCCTGTGGTGTATAAAGTAAACTTCCCAGGCATGAGCTTGTTATTAAAGAATTCCCCTTGCTGGTGACCCGTAGGTCACCATAGGCTTCCCTATGGCTATTGGCATGGGAGGGGAGAAAAGGGAAGGAGTGCATTGCCTTGGGTGATTATTGATCCCTTTCGCCAGATGAATTGGGTTTGCCTAGAATTGTTGGCAAGATTCCTACTCAATCCTATGGAAGGATGGATGCACCTGGGCTGCTTTCTGCTGCTAGGTTGAGGTTCTGTGACTTTGGTCTCTTTATTCTGTTGGGTGGGACAATGTAAAGTACCCTGCTGCTATTCTGTTCCTCTAATCCTGAGTTTCTAACTACTTTGCCTTTGTATTTACACCTTTTTTAAGTTCTGTTTTTGCTATCTTGTGCATTATTTCAGGGTTTATTTTTGTGCTTAGTGAAGAAGAGCAGGGAGAGGCAAATTTACGTTACCTTGTACAGGTCAGAGGTTCTCCTTGCTCAAATGTGGATTTCTAAAAAGAAACCCTTTTGTGAAAGAAATGCAAGGCTCAACCTATTTGCTGAGCTAGACACATTTAGTGAGGCAGTTGATGCTTCCTCCTCTCAGGGTCTTTTAGGGTCTTTCCTGCTCTTCTTTCTTATTCTCACTGTCTCTCATCTCTTTTATCCCCTCTCAGATTCAACACCAAGTGTGAAAGTTTTGCAAAGCAAAAAATAAGGGATACTTTCAGAAAAAAATTTCATAATTCCTTTTCATTATTGCTCTTGCTGTTTTATATTATTTTGTCTCTCAGTTCATTTCTGAATGTTACATGTTTTCCATCCTTCTATCCAGAATTCAGAATCTGGGAATAGTATAATAATTTGGTTATTGACATACTTTTTTTGCATTTTTATTTAGAACCTATAACTACATAGATCCAAGAATATTCAATGTATCTGGATTTATTTTTGAATGTCCTAATTGCTATCATTTGAAAAGAGAAATAAATATCATAGTATTAAAAATGATAAAACAACATATGAAAACTTTATTGTAAAAATTATTTGTATTCTCTGTGATAGAAGTTGAAAGTAAAATAACTGATTTTATTGCATCTTATTACAATTTAATCTTAAACTAATTAGAATTAGGCAAACTCTTCTTACTCATATGTTTTCAGGACTCAGCTACGTTTGCAGACTCTTATTCTAGCATTAAAGATTGGCCAGGTTAAATTTCACATAGTCACACCTTGAGCTGTGTGATTATTGGTCATTCCTTAAGGCCCTGGGAATCAAAGATATGGAAATATAACTTGGAAGTTATTTATGTATTGCCTATTAGTTATGAATAACATGAGTAAACATCTGTTTAGCTACCTTTCCATGTTCTTTATTTAGCATCTGATATAGTTTGGCTCTGTGTCTCCACCCACATCACATATGTAGCTCCTATAATTCCTATGTGTTGTGTGAGGGACCCAGTGAGAGATGATTAAATTATAGGGGTGGGACTTTCCTGTGCTGCTCTCATGATAGTGAATGGGTCTGATGGTATCTGACAGTTTTAAAAATGGGAGTTGCCCCACCCAAGCCCTTTACATCTTTAGCAAGATGTAACTTGCTCCTTCTTGCCTTCTGCCATGATTGTGAGGCCTCCCCAGCCATATGGAACTGTAAGTCCAATAAACCTCTTTTTTTTTTAATATTACCCAAGCTAGTGTATTTATCAGCAGTATGAAAACACACTAATACAGTAAATTGGTACCAGTAGTAGGATACTGCTGAAAAGATACCCCAACATGTGGAGGTGATATTGAAACTGGGTAATAGGCAGAGGTTGGAATAGTTTGGAGGGCTCAGAAGACACGAAAATGTGGGAAAGTTTGGAACTTCCTTGAAACTTGTTGAATGGCTTGGACAAAAGTGGGTGATATGGACAATAAGGTCCAGGCTGAGGTGGTCTGAGATGGAAATGAGGAACTTATTGGAAACTGGAGCAAGGTGACTAGTTATGTTTTAGCAAAGAGACTGGTGGCATTTTGCCAAAGTTGTGAACTTGAGAGAGATGATTTAGGGTAACTGGCAGAAGAAATTTCTAAGCAGCAAAGTACTCAAGAGGTACCTTGGGTGCTGTTGAAGGCGTTTAGCTTTATAAGGGAGGCAGAGCATAAGAGTTTGAAAAATTTGAAGCTTGACAATGCACTAGAAAAGAAAATCCCCTTTTCTGGGGAGAAATTTAATCTGGCTGCAGAAATTTGCATAAGTAACAAGGAGTGGAATGTTAATCCCCAAGACATTGGGGAAAATATCTCCAGGGCATGTCAGAAGTCTTTAAAGTATCCCATCCCATCATAGGCCGAGAGGCCTAGGAGAAAATATTTTCATGGGCCGGACCGAGGGTTCGGGTGCTGTGTATAACCTAGGGATTTGGTGCCCTGCATCCCAGCCACTCCAGCTGTGGCTGGAAGGGGCCAACGTAGAGCTTTGGCCATGGTTCCAGAGGGTGTGAGCACCAAGCCTTGGCATCTTCCATGTGGTGTTGAGCCTGTCAGTGCACAGAAGTCAAGAATTAGGGTTTGGGAACCTCCACTTAGATTTCAGAAGTTGTATGGAAATGCCTGGATGCCCAGGAAGAAGTTTGCTGCAGGGGTAGGGCCCTCATGGAGAGTCTGCTAGGGCTATGTGAATGGGAAATGTGGGGTCAGAGCCCCACCCAAAGTCCCTACTGGGGCACTGCATAGTGAAGCTGGGAAAAGAGGGCTACCATCTTCCAGACACCAGAATGGTAAATCCACTGACAGCTCACACCGTGCACCTGGAAAAGCCATAGACACTCAATGCCACCCCATGAAGGCAGCTAGCAGGGAGGCTGTACTCTGCAAAACTATCAGGTGGAGCTGCCCAAGACCATGGGAACTCACCTCTTGTTATCAGCATGACCTGGATGTGAGACGTGGAGTCACGGAGATCATTTTGGAGCTTTAAGATTTGACTGCCCTGTTGGATTTTGGATTGCTTGGGGCCTGTAGCCCCTTTGTTTTGTCCGATTTCTCCCATTTGGAACGGCTGTATTTACCCAATGCCTGTATCCCCTTTGTATCTAGGAAGTAACTAACTTGCTTTTGATTATACAGACTCATAGGCAGAAGGTACTTGCTCTGTCTTGGAAGAGACTTTGGACTGTGGACTTTTGAGTTAATGCTGAAATGAGTTGAGACTTTGAAGGACTATTGGGAAGGCATGATTGTGAAGATACGAGATTTGGGAGGTCCTGGGGGTGGAATGATATGGTTTAGCTCTGTATTCCCACCCAAATCTCATCTTTTAGCTCCCATAATTCCCACATGCTATAGAAGGGACCCAGTAAGAGATGACTGAATTATGGAGGTGGGTCTTTACCATGCTGTTCTCGTGATAGTGAATGGGTCTCATGAGAGCTAGCCATGTGGAACTGTTAAGTACAATAAGCCTTTTTTTTTTAATTGCCCAAGCTTGGCTGTGTCTTTATCAGCAATGTAAAAGCAAACTGATACAGTATCATAATAAACACAGCATGTCAAATGGATGTCTATACCGGTCATGGTTAAAATTCATTTACTTTTGTTTCAACTTGAAGAATGGGCAAATATTATTTTGTGCAAAGTTTGAGGTATGTTATTTTAGTTTTTATACTTATGCAGAAAATATTGTCAACATGACTTAATTTGGACTGATTATCTTCTTATTTGTGTTTTCCATTTAGAATTTTTAGATTACTGTAACATGTAAGGCAAATAAAAGCCTGACTCCGACCAAATAATTAGGTCCCGTGGTTCTTCTCTAATGTTTGAACTTTTACATATTCCAAGTTAAAATCAACACTATGTTAGAATATGTGTTATTTTATTAATCTATAATTTTAACTTTTATTTTAGATTTTGGGGGTACATGTGGATGTTTGTTAGCTGGGTGTATTGTGTGATGATGAAGTTTGGGATATGAATGATCCCATTAGCTGAGTAGTGAGCGTAGTATCCAAGAGTTAGTTTTTCAGCTCTTGTTCCCTTCCCAACTGTAGTAGTTCCTCATGTCTATTGTGACCACCTTTGTGTTCATGAGTACACAATATTTAGCTTCCACTTTAATGTAAGAACATGTGGTATTTGATTTTCTTTTTCTGCATTAATTTGCTAAGGATAATTTCTTCCAACTGTATTCACATTGCTGCAAAGGACTTGATTTTATTCCTTTTTATGACTGTGTAGTATTCTATGGTGTACGAGTTCCACATTTTCTTTCATCCAGTCCATCACTGATGGTCGCCTAGATTGATTCCATGTCTTTGCTATTGGGAATAGTATGTGATGAAAATACTAGTCTGTGTACCTTTTTTGGTAGAACAATTTATTTTCTTTTGTATATATGTTCAGTAATAGAATTGCAACTAGGTCTAATATTAGACCTCATAGATATTAGATCTTTGTCAGATGCATAGTTTATAAATATTTTTCCCATTTTATAGGTTGTCTGTTTACTCTATTGATAATTTATTTTGCTGTGCAGAAGTTCTTTAGTTTAATTAGGTCTCACTTGCCAATTTTTGTTTTAGTTGCAATTGCTTTTGAGGACTTAGTCATTAATTATTTCCCAAGGCCAATATCCAGAATGATGTTTCCCAGGTTTTCTTCTAGAAGTCCTATGGTTTTAGCATGTTTACATTAAAATCTTTCATACATCTTGAATTAATTTTTTGTATGGTGAAAGCAAGGGATCCAGTTTAATTCTTCTGCATATAGCTAGCCATTTACCCTGGTATTATTTATTGAATAGGGAGTCCTTTCTGCATTGCTTATTTTTGTCAACTTTGTCAAAGATTAGGTGGCTGTAAGTGTGCAGCTCCATTTCTGGATTCTCTATTCTATTCCATTGGTCTATGTGTCTATTTTTGTACCACTAGAATGCTATTTTGGTTACTGTAGTCAGCTAATGCGATTCTTCCAGCTTTGTCTTTCTGATTAGGATAACTTTGACTCTTTAGGTCCTTTTGTGGTTTCATAGGAATTTTGTAACAGTTTTCTCTAATTCTGTAAAAAATGACATTCATAGTTTGATAGAAATAGCATTGAGTCTGTAGATTGTTTTGGGCAGTATGGCCATTTTAACAATACTGACTCTTTTAATCTAGGAGCATGGAACAATTTTTCATTTGTGTCATCTCAGATTTCATTCAGCAGTGTTTTGTAACTCTCACTGTATGGATTTTTCACCTCCTTGGTTGAATATATTCCTAAGTAGTGTGTGTGTGTGTGTGTGTGTGTGTGTGTGTATGTGTGTGTGTATGTGTGTGTGTATGTGTGTGTGTGTGTGTGTGTATAGCTGTTATAAATGGGATTGTGTTCTTGGCTTGGCTCTCAGTTTGAAGGTTTTTGGTGTATAGAAATGCTATTGATTTTTGTACATTTATTTTGTAACCTGAAACCTTACCAAAGGTGTTTATCAGTTCCAGGAGGCTTTTGGCAGACTCTTTAAAGTTTTCTAGGTATAGAATCATATTGTCAGTAAAGAGAGATGGTTTGACTTCTTCATTTCCTATTTGTATGCCTTTTCTTTCTTTCTTTTTGCCCGATTGCTCTGGCTAGGACCTCCCATTTGGGATTTTTAATGCAATCATCTGCTATCCATTTGAAGTGATGTGAGTTGAAAGAATTATAGAATTCTTCAATGTGGGGTAGGTGTTCTCATTCATGATTAAGCATCAGGAGGCATATTTTTCCTGGAGAAAGAATGACAGATTCTGTAATGATAGTATAAGATTTCTGTAAGAGTTCCTAATTATTTAATGCTGGTTCTAGAGCAAAGACCACTTCTGGCTAATGCTCTCAGTTGAGAATCAGGAACAGTTGCCCTCACCCTCAGGCTCACTAATATGAAAGGGCTCTCTAATGCTAGAAAGAATGATATTAAAACTTCAATTAATAATTTAAAGTATCTTTTTGTAAGGACTTTCACAAAGAAAATGTTTTACCTTGAAAATTGTCTCCTATGACAAAATTGATTTTGCCACTTTCTTTAGATTGTCCATCTACAATGACTATGTAACTCTGACAATTCCTTATTGTGTGACTGGAATGTGTATAACTATAACAGGAGGAAATGCCCTCTGGTTTCTTTTCCTGCTATGTCCCTCCCCATGTTTAATCTTTCCTCATCATTGTTATTGTAGTTGTCATCATTGTTTTCACCAAACTACCATTTATTGATAAATTATTATGTGTCAGGCACTGTTTAATAGTATGTTAGTTGCCCATTGGTGGGAAATATCTTACATTATTGACGTGTACAATAAAAGTTTATCTAGAGATATTTTTAGGAATATGTTAAAATATTAACTTCAAAAATTATCTTGATTGAGAATAAAGCAGAATTTTGCTATATACTTTACTATGCTTTTCTAACCTTATCATTCTCATTGACTCAATGTTATAATTTGGAGAATTAAAGATAACAATTAATTGATAAGTTTATAAAAATAAATAAATTACACTTACAGTACCATGCTCTGACTCTCTGTTAAGTGAATTTCATGAATTATATCAATTAAACTTTTAAACAAATCTATAAAGTTCCAAACAGTGATTATCCCTGTTGTTCACAGGAAATATATGATTCCTGGAGAATTTAAATATTTTCCCTTTCTGGTTACATAGCTAGTATGTGGTAAAGCTGGAATTGAAATTCATGTCTTTAGAAGAGAAATTTAGCAGATGTAGAACCTGTTTTATTTTAGTTAATTTTAAATTATTGCTATAGAAATTAATTTGAGCCTGAATATTAATGGTCAGTAATACCGGCCCCTCTGATGAGGTCATTTGATTCTTTTTTAATGATTACACCAAGGTTTAATGATTACACTTTTCAGAGGAAGACCATAGAGGTAAAGTGCCATTCTCATCAGATCACACCAAAAACCTATATGAACATATATGATGTACTATATATTCATGAATATTTATTTTATGCTTGGGTTATAATATTTTATTTTATTGCCCAAATTATTCCAGCTTTGGTCTTTGAAAGCTCTTTCAGTTGGCTGCTGCTATGTTCCTTTCACATACCCTATCACTGTGGGCTTTGAGTCCCTTCTTATTTCTGCTATTATAACATGCTACACAACCTTTTTTTTTAAGTCTCACTCTGTCACCCAAGTGGGAGTGCAGTGGTGTGATCTCAGCTCACTGCAATCTTTGCCTCTCAGGTTCGAGCGATTTTCCTGCCTCAGTCTCCCAAGTAGCTGGGATTACAGGCGCATGCCACCATGCCCAGCTAATTTTTGTATTTTAGCAGAGATGCGGTTTCACCATGTTGGCCAGGATGGTCTTGATCTCTTGACCTCGTGATCTGCCCACCTTGGCTTCCCAAAGTGCTGGGATTACAGGCGTGAGCCACTGTACCCAGCCTAATTTTTGTATTTTTAGTAGAGACAGGGTTTCATTATGTTGGCCAGGCTGGTCTCGAACTCCTGACTTCATGATTCATTTACCTTTTCTATTTTCTCCTCCAGTTTTGGAATCAACAATTTCTTCAAAGAGCCTAGGTTTTTTGTTTTGTTTTGTTTTGCTTTTTCTGGAGAACAGTACTAAAAACCAAGATTTGTGCCTTAGGTATGCTAGTTGATACTGGGTATTTTTGCTTCCAGGTCCTCTCAGCTGACAAAACAAGGAGACATATGTGTTTATAATAACTCATGAATGTATACATATCTATAAAGATTTTCAACTTAATCTTTTCTGTCTATATTGTGTTCTAAATAGAAGTATATATGTAGCCTTCAAATCTAATCCGTTACTGCATGAATCATTTTACCTCTTCTCTTCTTTATCTGTGACCCCTACTTCAACAGTGGGAAGTTAAACCATCCATTTTGTATTTTTCTTCAATTTCAGTATATAGGCATTCCTCAGTATTGTGGGGGATTCATTCCAGGACCTCCCACAAATAGGAAAGTCTGCTGATGGTCAAGTCCCTGCTGTAAAATGGCATAATATTTGCATGTAGCCTATGTATATCCTCCCATATATTTAATTCATATCTAGTTTATTTAAAATGCCCAATATAATGTAGATGCTATGCAAATAGTTGTATCATTTAGGGAATAATTATGAGAAGAAGTCTATACATGTTCAATACAGGTACAGTTTTTTTTTCAAATATTTTTGATCTGCAGGTAGTTCAACTTAAGGTGCAAAACCCACAGGTAAAACGGAGCAACTGTATTTGCATTGTGGTTTTAGAACAGTTAATCCAGACCCTTCCTGGAAACAACTTTATCAAGTAGAATACGGTGCTTATGTATTCCTTTTGCCTTTAGACTTACAGACTCATTCCCAGAGTTAATTATGTCAGTTATCTTTTTCTGTAACTGCCCTTAGTAAGGTTATGAAGTTGAAGGGGGTCAAGGAAAAAGGTGCTGACCTAAGTCAAAAGATTGTGATTTTTAACAACACATTTATATTGTTTTTTCATATTCTTTATTCCATTCTGGAATATTCCAACTTCCTAATATTAAAAAAAGTATACGTTAAGGTTTATTCTTTGTCCTGTAAAGTTCTGTGGATTTTAACAAAAACCTCAATGTCCTGTATTCAACATGAAAGTATATTCTGCTACATTATCAATGTGGGCTGGGCATGGTGGCTCACGCCTATAATCCCAGCACTTTAGCAGGCTGAGGCAGGTGCATAACCTGAGGTCAGGAGTTCAAGATCAGCCTGGCTAACATGGCAAAACCCTTTCTCTACCAAAAATACAAAAATTAGCTGGGCGTGGTGGTACACACCTGTAATCCTATCTACTTGGGAAGCTGAGGCATGAGAATCCCTTGAACCCAGGAGGTGGAGTTTGCAGTGAGTTGAGAGCAGTCCACTGCACTCTGGCCTGGGTGACAGAGAGAGTCTCTGTCTCAAAAAAAAAAAAAATATATATATATATATCATTGTGCTTCACTTATTCCAATCCCATCCTGTCAAACACCTGGAAGCCTCTAATCTTTGTTTATATCTATAGTTTTGCATTGACTAGAACATCATACAATTGTAGTCATATAGTATGTAGCTTTCTCATGGCTTGGTAGCTTAGTTTTAAAATTTCTGAAGAATAATCCACTGCATGGATATAATACCATGGGTTTATTTATTTATTTACTTATTTAAGGTAATCTTGGTTAACTGCAGTTTTATGAATAGGCTGCTATAAATATTCTCATGCAGATTTTTATGTGGATGTTAGTTTTCAAATCATTTAGATAAATACCAAGATGAGCAATTGCTGCTTTTTTTCTGGTAGAACTGTGTTTAGTTTTGTAAGTCTTTCAAAGTGCTGTGCCAGTGTGCATTCACATCGGCAACGTTTTGGAGTACCTGTTTCTTTGCATCCTTGTCAGCAATTTGGTATTGTCAGCTTTTTTTTGATTTTATCTATTCTAATAGGTATGTAGTAGTATCTCATTGATGTTTTAACTTGAAATTTCCTACCATCAAATGATGTTGGGCACCTTATTTTGCTGTGTGAGTTATCTGTTCAGAGATGCTAATTTTTAAAGACAGATTGTTTTCTTATTGTTGAGTTGTATCTCTTTAAAAAACATTTTTAGCTTTCAATGTTGAAGTTATTTCAGGCTTACATAAAATTTCAAAAGGATACCTCAATTACCCTGATTTAATTATTATTGTATGGCTGTATCAATGCATCACATGTACCCCATGCTTATATATATACCTGTTTTGCACCTGTGATTTTAGAAAATCCAAAAAATTATAAAGATCTGTGATGTAAATTTTATCCAGATGCACAAAATGTTAACATAGTGCTATTAACATTAGTAATAGTAATTACTAATAACAAATGCTATTAACTGAGCTATAGAACTTATCCAAATTTTGCCTATTGTCGGTAATGATCTTATTCTGGTCCAGGATCAAAACTAGGGTTGCATGTTGCATTTAGTTTTCATGTCTTCTTGCTGTTCTTTAATCTGGAACAATTCCTCACCCCTTGGTTTTTAAGTCCTTGGGAGTTTTGAAGAGTACTAGCCCAGTTATTTGGTAGAATGCTCATGATTTTTGTTTGTTTGATGTTTCCCTATGAATAAATTCATATCATAAATTTTTGACAAGACTATTACAGAGTGATGATGTATCCCTTTCAGTGCATTGTATCAGGAGATATGTGACATTGATTTGTCCAATTAATAGTGGTACTAACTTTGATCACTTGGTTAAAGTGTTATCTGCCTACTCTAAATTTAGTTTTTCTCTTTGTAATTATTAAGTATCTCTTCTGTGAAGATTCTTTGGGATCATGTAAATATCTTGTTTCTCATCAGGCTAGCTTATTGACTGACTTCAGTATGACTGATTATTCTTATCTGAAACAATCATTACTGTGACTGTTGCCAAATGGTGATTTTTCTGTTTTTATAATTCTTTTTATATTTGCTAATTAGATTTTTCTTACGTGACAGACCTGTCTTTTCTCCTCCATTATTTGATTTACTTGTTGTTTATTTACATTAGTTTGCTCTCCTGGATTCTTTTCTATGCTATATGATATTATTCATTATGATTATTGTTTTGCCCAAATTGACCCAGATCGAGAGTTCTTTCAAGTAAGCTGCTTTGCCTTTCTCGTGTGCCCTCAGGTTGCCATAGTTTGGCTGCTAGCAGTCAGTCAGACAACACATTCTAACACAAAAGAGAACACAGACAAAATAAATAACCTTTACACGATGTAAGTTTTATGTATTCATGTGAGTACATGTCGGTATGCATATGTTGTAGTCTCCCCCAGGGACTTGAAAAAGGTGTATATCAAGAATGCCAGGGAATTTCTGTAATTGCAGATAGTGCAACTCAAGCACTATAATATGACGATCAAGATGGCTGCTAAGTAATGAAGGGGCAGGTAGTACACACAGAATGAGTATACTGGACAAAGGGATGACTCCCTTCCTGAGTGGGACAGAGCAGGACAGAGCAGGATGGCACGAACTTTCATCATACTACTCAGAACGGTGTGCAATTAAAAACTTATAAATTGTTTATTTCTAGGATTTTCCATGTAATACTTTTGGATTGCAGTTGATCACAGGTAATTGAAACCATTGAAAGTGAAATTGTGGATTAGGGAAGGGGGCTACTATAAAAACTTATTAATTAATATTGTTGTTTAAAAAGACCTTGACGTTGAATAAAGTATTCTGAGAGTCAATGATTTTTGACTCTTGAGAATTTCTTAAATTACACAGCCTCTACAGTAAAATATTTTCCTCCAAAACCAAACAAACAAACAAACAAAACCTCATATGCTTCACCAAGTAGTGCTGCCTGCACAAAATTTCTGTTCAAGATTATGCCAATTAATTTACTGATTCAACACATATTAATTGAGAACACAAAGTATGAGAGTTTTATCCTGAATAATGACACATTACTGATAGTAGCATTTAGCTTTTCATTCCACACCTGGTGAGGGTAGCCATCACCTCTGCAGCAAAAAAAAAAAAAAAAAGAAAAAGAAAAAAAATGGACTCCATTTCTGCTTTAGAACATTCTCTTTATATAATCTATTCTTCTCATCTTTAGCCAATACCTTCAGTGGTTCACAGACATCATCATTAAAAATCAGTTCTCTCTTCCGTTGCTGATTGCATTACTGTACTCCAGCCTGGGTGACAGAGTGAGACTCTGTCTCAAAACAACAACAACAACAACAACAACAACAAATATATATATATATATATAGTGTATTTCAAACTATGTAGATTTCTATATGAAAAAATATAGGGAGATTAGCACATGCAGAAATTTGGGAGGATGACTTAATCTAAATATACTCTGGCTCATTTGACATATCCTTTTGTGGTCATGAAAATATTCTCTTACAGCACTATGAGACACAATAAAGAAATGAGGTGTCTGTACTTCGCATTAGAGTTGTTTCCGTTATTTTCCCTCTTTCTAAATCAGATTTCTCAGGAGACCTCCTCTTGAAGCAATCAACACAAGTATTCACAGCCTGTCTCTTTTAGAGAAATAATTATGTATCGTTGTAAGTTTTGTAGCCATCTTTCCTTCATATTGTTGCTCTAAACTACTGGTGAAAAATGTCCTTTTCTCAGTGAGATGGAAAAGAACATGCTCTCCAGTTTCCTTTCTGCTGCAGGGCTAACAATGAGAAAATATTATGTCTGTTTTTGGTAAGTACATACCCTATGAGAAATTTAAAGAGTTGTTTCAACTAGTGTCTCATTACAAGTGAAAACCTTTATAATTTTAACTTACTGAAAATATTTTTTTGTTGTTGTGGTTGCTTGGAAGTTCAAATTTTTTATGTGTGATCTTTGGTTCCAAGAATAATCCTTTGGAGTTTGGCAACCATTAGTATCTTCTGTGAATAAAATATATTTTATGTTTTGATTTGATGGAGAGATTTTCTATCATTCTTTACATGTAAAAAATTATTTTTTGAAGACCATAGCTATTTCAAGAGCCTAGTTTCTTAAATTTTTTTTAACCACCTACTAAGGTTTATTTGAGTTCACACAGTACTTTGTTGAAATCATTTTATATCAAAATTCAGTGGGAAAGAATTGCATTTATTGTTTCAGACCAACAGGATCATCATATTTGTCTCCCTGAAATCTTACGAATTAGAAGATATTTAGCTAGTTATCCCTGTCACATTTATTCTCTTGCATATCTTATAGATATTCTTTTTCACTTGGCTCTTTCTAATAATGCACACTCTCCCTTCCTATGCTAGGATGACAAGTTTTATGTATCAGGTTGGTGAGACTACAGTCCCTAGCTAATCAGTTAAACAGTGATTTCTGTGAAGGTACTTTGTAGATGCAATTAAAATACCAAATTAGTTGACTTTGAGTAAGGGAGACTACCCTAAATAATTGGAGTGTGCCTGGTTTAGTCAGTGGAAAGGACTTAAGAGTAGAACTGAGGATTCCCTGAGGAAACAGAAATTCTGCCTTTGGATAGAAGCTCTACCTTCATGCCCCAGAGTTCCAGCCAGCCCTACCTGATGGCCTGCTCTGTATTTTTTGGACTTGCCTTCCCAGCTCCCACAGTCTTGTAAGCCAATTCCTTAAAGTATGTATCTTAGCACACATCTCCTTCTGGCTCTGTCTGCTCTGGTGAAGGTTGCCTGATCATAAATGCCTTCTAATTTTTTAGGTCTTCAGTGTGCTCCTCCCTTGAAGCCTGCTCTGAGGCAATTCTTCCCAAACATTAATTTACAGAGAAGCATCTGAGGATCCAGAAAATTACAGATTCTGTTTAGTCTGGGGTTTGGCCTGAATATCTGCATGGCCAACAGTCTCCTCACTTGTAGATTGGTAGCCTTTGCTTGCAAAATGCCTGGTAATGAAGATTTTAGGCTTTGTGGGCCACATGATTTCTGTTACCCTGTTCTTCTCTGCTATTGCAGTGCAAAAACAGCCACAGACAATGTGAAAACATATTATTTATAATCATTTATGCAGGAGGTTTGTTTCAGAATAACTTTACTTATAGATAGGTGATAGGCCAGGGTAGCTGAAGGCTGCTGACAGCTGTCCTAAATTCTGCCAATGTCACTGGTTCAGAGACTGCACTGTGAGCAGCAAGATTCTAGAGCAGAAATTCAGAGTAGTAACGTATACAATTTGATGAAGTCTCTGAGTTATATTCCAGTGATGTGCTGAAGCCTTGTAATACCACCCTATTTAGGTTCATTGTAAAATATTTCGAAATGTTGTGAGCCAGTTATTAAGCTGCTGTTACATTGAGATTGGCTCTGATGGAAATATTTACAGCATGGACATGGCCAATGCTACAAATCATGAATTTTAATTTTCTCCCCCAGCATGGGGCTGCAGCAGTATACCCTGATTTTAACTTCTTCAGGGTTATTTACAAGATGAAAGTTATCCTGGCTTAAAAAATTATCAAAATATATGCATGTAAAATGGAAAATAAGTTAATTCAGCAATATCCATAAATATATTTTTGACTTTTGAAGTTTAACTTTTGGATAGTTTCTTTTGTTAAACACAAGAGATGAAGTTTATCTGATTCCTTTTCCTGGCTGTGGAAAAATAAAAGCTGATTCAAGAATATAGATTGATTTTTTGGCAATTATTTTTCTTTAAGTGCAACAAAGCTTCAGCCAATTTTAGAGCACAGCTGGTTGGTTGGCTAAGGAATGAAAGGTGGTCTTGCTCATGCCTCTCACATGCCATCATACTTTTTGTGTGTACCAGCTATGCTCAGTGTGAAGCTACACAATACCAAAATCACATAATGTTGAGAATTACAGGATTTATTTTCATGTCAGTTGACAATATCTGTTTCCTTACTGGAATTTGAAAGACGTGTTTTTTTTAAATCAGATATTTATGTCATCCCTGATGGAAGTATAAATAAATTTGTAAGCATATTAAAAGTGTCCTTGTGAAGTATCTGCTTATCTTTTCATTTTATAAACAAGTCAGTGGAGCCCAAGGGGTGAAATTAATGTTATAGACTGAATGTTTATGTCTCATCAATATTCAGATCTTGAATTTCTGTCTCCCAGGGTGATGAAATTAGGAGGTGGGAATTTTGGGAAGTGATTAAGGTCATGACAGTGAAGCCCTAGTGAATGGGTAAGTGCCCTTACAAGGAACGGAAGGGACTGGAGTTCCCCTTTCCACCACATGAGGACACATCAAGAAGATGGTCCTCATTAGACACAGAGTCTGCTGGTGTCTTGCTCTTGGACTTCCCAGCCTCCAGAACAGTGAGAAAGAAACTTCTGTTGTTTTAGAGCCACCTAGTCTATGTTATGTAACCATGCAAATGGACTAAGATAATGAGTAATTAAAGCCAGTTAACAGCAGGGCTGGGCATAGGACTCAGATCTCTGACTTCCTGGACAGTGCATATTCCATTATCTACTAGCCTTGTTCAAAGTGTTTTAGTTCCTGCTCTGCACTAGGCTGTGTGCTAGATTCTGAGCACATAAAGTTGAGTGAAAGATCTTAAGCAGATTATAGTCTCCATTTGTTGAGTAATTCCAGTACACTGCAAGCTTTAGTGTAGTAGAAAAAAAGGATCTGCAGGGGTGTGGAAGATGCAACAAAGAACTCTATAAAAGCAAGTTGAAAAAAACTGCCAAGTGAAGAAACACTAGGTCTGTTTCTTAAAATGTGTGTTTATTGAAGAGTTAAATGAATACAGGCATGAGGAGTAACTGAGTGAGATAAAATGCTTAGCTTGATATCTTACAATAATGGCATCTATATAGGTCAGTTGCCATTGCCTTACTATGCATGCTGTTATCTTCAGTAAAGGGAGGGCTTTCTGCAGAGATGTTTGTTTAGGGCAATAGGAAAGGCAGTCTTCAAGGTCTGTACATTCCCGATAAAATCAACACACTTCCAGAGACAGTTGACTCACAGTGAGGAGGTGTATTCATTAAATAACCTCTTAAGAGGTCTAAATCCCTCACCCTGGTCTGTGAAATAGAAAAGAAGCCTGGATTATGATCCTTACAAGGCTTTGATGGCACTTCTGATGATTAATATTGAGTGTTAACTTGATTGGATAGAAGAATGCAAAGTATTTCTCCTGGCTGTGTCCGTGAGGGTGTGCCAAACATGTGAGTCAGTGGCCTGGGAGAGGCAGACCCACTCTCCATCTGAGTGGGCACCATGTAATCAGCTGCCAATGCGGCTAGACTAAAGCAGGAGAAGAAAGTGGAATGAGGAGACTTGCTGAGCCAGCCTTCATCTTTCTTCTATGCTGGATGTTTCCTGCACTTGAACGTCAAACTCAAAGTTCTTCAGCTTTCAGACACTTAGACTCACACCAGTGATTTCCTGGGGGTCTTGGGCCTTTGGCCACAAACTGACGGCTGCACTGTCAGCTTCCCTACTTTTGAGGTTCTGGGACTCAGACTGGCTTCCTGGCTCCTCACCTTGCAGATGGCCTCTTGTGGGACTTCATCTTGTGATCTCATGAGTCAATTCTCCTAATAAACTTCCCTTCCTATATACATATATCCTATTAGGTCTGTCCCTTTAGAGAACCCTGACTAATACAGCACTCAACTCTCGGTTGTTAATTTGTGAATCTCCCTTCATTGGACCCTCTCATTTACATTCAGGAGTACATTGTATCCAGCTTGCAGTGACTCCTGAGAGGAAGCTGTGCCCATCTCATCCCAACTCCACCTTTGGTGACGTCAGGTCAGCAGCCTGCAGTTAGCCGTGGACAGTGTTTAGACCATGGAAGTCAGCAAATTTTGATCATGATTTTTTTTCAAGAGCGTTTATTTACCAGTACCTTATTGTGCATTTTTCAGTTTCTACCAACTTCTGGTGACAGCATCGAAGAAGTGATTGGACTAAAGACAATGTCTGAACAATGTGGTAGAGACAGGCAGAAATAACCAGCTAGTGGCCATGATGGTGGTTTGTAGTAATGGCAAGAGAGTGACTCTGTATGCCTTGGGGTGGGGCAAGAGTCACCTGCATCTCACTGTTATCCTCCATGAAAACCGGCACTGCTGTGAGTGCACCCATACCTGCGTATGAAGAGAGATGCATTCAACACAACAGTTGTCCTTGGAGGCACTAATCTATCATCCAGATGTCTTCACAGGTTGAGTCAGGTTCTCTAGTGTGTTCTCCTGCAGCTTGAAGGAAGCCTTGGGGCTTCAGAGAAACTCTGAAGTTTGTCTAACTGTTGGCCTGAACTTTCTACTCAAGTAGGCAGTGACTTCTAACTGAATTTAATTTTGCTTTATTTTATTTTATTAATTATTTTTTATAATGACAGATTGCATATTCAAAGTGAGGACAAATTTGGCTTACATCTCTGCACTGAACTGTTTACTGTTCATTTTCAAAGGTTTTTTCCCCCTGGATTCCTTCTTGTTACTGGTTATAGCCAGATGTTCCCCACCCCATCTTTTACAGACTGTTTTTCTCCTTCTGTTTTTGGAAATTACTCTTTTGGTTAGTTTGTTACAGCAAGGACAATTTTGGCTCCAGGTGAAATCATTAATGGTTGACCAAAAGGTCTTTTGCTGGCTAGAGAGATTTTGTGCATTCATATTTTGGCATGTCTCTTTTCCTAACTTAATTCTTGTTTTCTGTTTTGCTTAAGGGACTACAACAATATCGTCTAGAAGATATTAGGGTCTAACTGGACAAGCTTCTATTTTCTTTTCTTTCATGTTGTCAGACACTGCAGGCAGTGAATGTTTAGCAGTAATGAGAGCTCGGAGTTCTGACAGTTCTTCCATCTTTTGTACCTCTCCTTAGGGTAGTAGGGCTCAAAGATACAAACTCACTGCCTCCAATGGCCCTGAGGCTGAAGTCTGTATTTTGTTAACATACTTCAAAAATGACAGTAAAATTGATTGTGGGCTGATTCGATTTTCAGCAGTATAGTTCTATACAAATTACTTAAAGCAGATTTGTGTTTTGGTCACTTAATTAAGCCTCTCATGCTCACTTCATTTTTTTTTTTTTAGCTCATGTCAGAAGTGCCCAAAGCTAATTTTCTTAGCTATGTTGATGCCATGGCTGCACATTCTCAATCCTGGATAATTATTTTCCTTACTAGCTTTTGACCTTGTAACACAGGTAATAGGAAGTGAAGCCCTTTGAAAATCAATTTCTAAATACAGATTTTGCTCAGTGTGATTTTGGTGGTGTATTTATAAAAAAAATTTAGTAAAACTATAAAAATGTTCATACAAATTTCACTTTTAATATTAAATTCTCTAGGAAATATTTGCACAGATACATACCTGAAAAGAACTGAAACAGTATTCACATTATATTATTAAAAAGTAAGACAATAAAATAACATCATCATATTCTTTAATTTTCATTATAATTAACATTTTAAACATGGAAAATAAATTTTCCTAACACAGATAAAAAATTTGAAATCATGTATCATTAGCAAATTACTAATTCAAATTTTATCTATTAGGGGAGTCCTAAAAATGATTTTTACTTGTAGTCCCTTTTGTATTTTATATCTTGTACATTACAATATATTAATGTATAAAAGTCTCAATATTAATCTGTCCTCATTTTATTTATTTCAAATGCACAATCAGGTGCTATTAAAACTACAGTGAGGAATAATTTTTTTCAAGTTCCATTTTACAGGAGAAAAAGGTGAAAACATTGATGCACAGAGAACCAAAGTGAATTAATCTGATAATATAAGTGAATTGAACAAGCTGTGCAATATAAATATTTTAATCAGTTCTTGATCCAGAAGTGCCGCATCTACAAAATGACCAATTATGGTGCACCTCTTGGGAGTCAACTCTAATTACAAAGCAGCAGGATATTACTAAATGTTAATACATGTAAATATCAAGCATCAGGCCCTCGAATTACCATCTAATTTTTAAAAACATAATTTATGTTTGTCTCTTATAAATACTTTTGGTTTAAACTATATACATCCAAGGGTTGAGTATTAGTTGTATTTTAAGCACTTTATTTAATAAAATACATTTAGTGATTCTAAGAGCAGGTGTCTTAAAACCAGCCAATGAAAATATACAAACATTTAGAAAACTAGCAGCTTAGTTTTCTCCATATACTATGCCAGAGATTTTCTATCCTGAAGCAAGAAGACCAAATATTTCAAGAAGGGCCTTTGGGAGCCGTATTTATCAAGAAGTTAAAATGAGACGGATACTGGGCTTTGGTAAGTGCTTGTGTTCTTTCAGACCTAAGCCCAGAGAGGCTTAACTATGGAACTTGGCTCTTTCCATTAGGATGTATTTCGATCCTGTGATTGAATTCTAAGACATGACAGAGCCCCTCTATTACCAAGATCATAGCGGGAAAGAGCCATCTCTCAGGACGCAACCTTGTGTGTCTGTATGGAACATAATTTTTGATAGAATTTGGAGGTGCACAATAAATAGAATTCTGAGACAGTCCCCAAATTCCCAGGCCCTGTTGAACACACATCTTTGTCCAGTTATTCAGTCGAATACAAATCTAGGTGTTGGTATGCAGAGATTTTTGCAGATGAAACTAAATTATTGTATCAATTGATATTAAGACCCGAAGATCACATAGCTGAGCCTGACCTAATCACAAAGACATTTGAAATCAGAGGGCTTCCTCTGGCCAGTCAGAGAAGTGTAATCAAAGGTTGCAAGCACAAGAAGTGTTTGACACACTGTTGCTGGCTTGTATACAGAAAAGGCTACAGTGGCAGGGAGTACAGGCAGCATCTGGGAACTGAAAGCAACCACCAAAAATAACTGCAAGAAACTGACTTTTTTTTGAGACAGGGTCTCACTCTGTCACCCATGTTGGAGTGCAGTGGCATGATCTTGGCTAACTGCGACATCTGCCTCCTTTGCTCAAGCAGTCTTCCTGCCTCAGTCCCCAAGTAGCTGGGACTACAAGCATGAGCCACCACGCCCAGGTAATTTTTGTATTTTTGTTAGAGATGGGGTTTCACCATGTTGCCCAGGCTGGTCAAACTCCTGAACTCAAGCTATCCACCTGCCTTGACCTCCCAAAGTGCAGGGATTACAGGCCTGAGACATCACGCCAGGCTGAGGAACTCAATTCTGCATGTAAAAACAATGAGTTTAGAGCAGATTATTCCTTAGAGCTTCCAGGACAGAACTCAATCTCACTAATACCTTTATTCCTGCCTTGTGAACGACAGTCGTGCTATTCTGGACTTCTGACTTATAGAGCTGTAAGCTCATAAATTGCCATTTTAAGCTGCTAACTTTGTGGTAATTGTTACACTGTAATAGAAAATGATCTCCTCTTTCCCATGATTCTTCCCTTAGGGTGGGCTGCCCGCATGTGTAGAGCCCTCCTTACCCTTGGGAAGTGAGCACACTCATTGTGTTTAGGGAGTTATATGAGGCTTTCTTCATTTTTCTGGTGGAGTGTACCTGGAAGATCATACTTCGCCATTTTTGTCTCTTAATATGCATGCCCAGGAAGCTGTTACTCCCTGGAGTTTCCATTCAGTTAACACATTTAATGTTAACAGGTGTGGACCATCAGGAGATTGTCTGTCTTTGGCTGCCAAATTATCATTTTTAGAAAGGGAAAGTAATAACTGCCAAACTATCACCTGACAGGTCTCGTGGGTAGGAGGAGAGCCCTCTTGTGCCCCCGTCAGGCCTATAACAATTGTATCTTGGAGGTAACTAACTTGCTTTTGATTTTTCAGGCTCCTAGACAGAAGAGACTTGCCTTGTCTCAGCTGAGACTTTGGAATTGGTCTTATGGGTTAATGCTGAAATCAATTAAGACTTTAGGGGACTGTTGGGAAGGCATGATTGGACTTGAAATATGAAAGGGACATGAGATTTGGGAGGAACCAGGGTGGAATGATGTGGTTAGGCTTTGTGTCCCCACCCAAATCTCATCTTGAATTGTAATCCCCACATGTCAAGAGAGGGAAGTGATTAAATTATGGGGTCAGTTTCCCCCATGCTGTTCTTGTAATAGTGAATGAATTGTCATGAGATTTGATGACTTTATAAATAGTAGTTTTCTCGAGGCTCACACACATGTTCTTCTCTCTCCTGCCACTTTGTGAAGAAGGACATGTTAACCTCCCTTTCTGCCATAATTGTAAGTTGTCAGAGGCCTCCCCAGCCATGCAGAACTGTGAGTCAATTGACGCCCTTTCCTTTGTAAATCGCCAGTCTCAGATATTTTTAAATAGCAGTGTGAAAATGGACTAATACACTCTCCATTTATGTAAAACCTATGACTCCCGAATTAACTAAAAGTTTTTGACCATGAAGCAAGATATCCTTTATGATGATACCTATTCTTTATATGTAAATGTGAGATTTTAGGGAGATTGCCAAGAGAATAAAAACCATCCATTTTTTTTAAAAAAATAAAGCTAAGAGAAGTACTTCCTGGCATGTTTCAACTTCTGTGTCATTTATGATGTGTCAGGAACTCTATATACTCCTCCAACTGGTAAGCCTAGTTGGACTCAGTGCCAATTTTCTGTCCGTAGAGAAAATTGCCACCAATTTCCTTTTAACTTTCCATTGTAGGAATAAAGAGCAGAACATTCGCTCTGTGAGAGTGAAACCAAGGCTGTGTGCATTATCCAACCTTGGTTTTGCTCTCACCTTCTCATTGTCTTGAAATTGTGTTATTGTCTGTGCTTTACACGGTTCAGAGTGCTCCTATTTCTATTACAAAGAAATTTAAAGTATACCAAAATTATTATCCCCATTTTAGAAGTAAGAAAATGGAATATGTTTGGTGACCTAGGCAAATATTATAGAGATGGCAACTAAGTCCAAATCCAGGTTATCTTGTGAGTGTAAAATGATGACTTAGTATCATAATTAAAATATTTCTTAGAATGTATAAGAAATATGACTTCATGCAACTATCTTGCATGTTCTTCACATGTATCCCAAAACCTAAAATGCAAAAAAAAGAACCTAGAATCTAAAAAAAAAAAAAAAAGAAATACAACTTCATAGTTTGAAAAATAGTATTTGAAAATAATTTTATGATGTGGTCTTTGTCAAGAAAGCTTCTTAGGGCAAGGAAAAGCCATAGATCCAGTTGCTTACCAATATTAGAATTTTCTTTGAGACAAAATAGAAATTCACAACCATTAAAAAAATAGAAGGAAATTTGAAACTATTACTATAGAAATGCACAGGGTAACAATAAAGCCTGAATAAATGAGTTTCTAGCATCCATGAGGGTCCACCTGAAGCATAATGGCATATACTTACAATAGACCCAATCATTTAAATTCATGACTTCCTTTTAGAAATAAAGGAAAAATTTAGTGTAGTTTATTTAGAACTGGAGAATCATAGAGTGGCAATTATGGTTAAGAAATTTCAAGGTACAGGAACTATGTATCAAAATGATGCATCATGGCAAAACTAAGAATAAGGTCTTAGATGTAATGGATGAATGCTAGCATTGCAAAGTAGACAATTGATGTATTCATTAAGAATGATTGAGCACAGAGATGAAAGAAAGGAAGCTATGGTCAAAAAGGGAATATCAGAATTGGGGATACAGATGTGATTCAGTTTTGAGTGATGATGAAGTTCAGATTATAACTGGAATGAATGGAAATAAACTAACTGACTTTGAAAGGGTAAAAGATATTGTAGCAAAGAATTGTTAGAGTTAAACATGGAGAATGACTTCAGGAGATAGGAAGAGAGCATAACGTTAAACCAGCTTCTCAAGTCACTGGGGATGTGGGAAGTGAAAGGATATGGACAGAAGAAAAGGGAGGAAATTATGTAAATAAGTTGTGTACATTCAGTAGATGATTTAAATTGAAATGTGATAGAAATCAACAGCATCTTTGTAGTCTTTGATGGTGAAATTAATCTTTTCAAGTCCTGTGAAAATGTGATATTGCCCTTGGTTTACTATTCTAGCAGAGAAAGGAAGTTTTAGGGACTTTCACCTGGCTCTTCCTATCATAACTGTCACCTCATAAGCCATCAGTATAGAAATGTTGTCAGTTTCTGGGTGTTGCAATAATCTTTATAAATTCAGGAACTTGAGACATAGCCGTAAAAGTAATTTGCAGCTTTGCTGCACCCAATATGAACAGGGCAGGGATAAAAGCTCCACTTATTACTTGACATCCACACCTCCACTTTGAGTAGACTGCAGTGGTGTTTTTAGTCCTTGTCCACTGACATTATCTCAGGACTAATTTCTCTTAAGCCCCCAAATTTGAATAACTTGTTTTTTTTCTCAATGCCTTTGTTATTGTCACTTGTAACTGCAAATCTCTTGGGAAAAACATTGGAGGAATATTTAGGGTATATCTGTGTCTGTGTTGCAATATCTTTTCCAAGGGGATGACACTTGCCATGAAATCACCTGTTGCCTTCCTTAGAGACATAAGAGGTTATGAGTGTCTGCATTGGTAACTCAAGTCAGGTTTTTCCTCATCAGACCTAAAATTTTATCTTTGATCTACATAAAATTATATTCTAGTAAGTTGCCTGTTTTGGATCAAATGGTGTCCTTTCAAAATATATATAGAAACCCCTCATACTTCAGAATGCAAACTTATTTGGTAATAGGGTTTGAAATAGTTTGGCTGTGTCCCCACCCAAATCTCATCTTGAATTGTAGCTCCCATAATTCCCATGTGTTGTGGGAGGAACCTGGTGGGAGATAATTGAATCATGGGGGCAGTTTATCCCCATACTGTTCTCCTAATAGTAAGTCTCATGAGATCTGATGGTTTTATAAAGGGAAGTTTCACTGCACAAATTCTCTCTTTCTTGTCTGCCATCATGTAAAACATGTCTTTTGCCCTCTGCCATGATTGTGAGACCTTCCCTACCATTTGGAACTGCGAGTCCATTAAAACTCTTTTTCTTTATAAATTACCCAGTTTTGGGTATGTCTTTATCAGTAGTGTGTAAATGGACTGATACAGGTTTTTGCAATTGTATAATAGGTTAAGATGAGGTCATACTGAAGTAGAATGGGCCTTTAATTCCACATGACTGTGTCAAGAGACACAGAGACAGATACCATGTAACAATGAAGACAGAGGCTGGAGTGATGCCAATACCAGCCAAGGAATGCCTAGGATGGCCAGCAGCACTGGAAGGAGGGAGAAAGGCATAGACCAGACTCCTCTTGAGCCACTGGAGAATGCATGCCCCTGCAGACACCTTGTCTTCAGGCCGCTGGCCTCTTGAACTGTGAAGAAGACACTCCTGTCATATTCCTACCAAGATCACAGTGTAATGTTACAGCAGCTCTAGGAAACCATTGAAGTGTCTATGTATCACATCCTGAGTAATCAGTCACGACAAATATCCCTGTTGTGATTTCTGCCCATTCTTTTCTCTGTCATGTAAACACAGTGATGATACCAAAATGGAAGTCCAAAATTCTACCAGTCTTACTAAAATCAGGCATTAGATTAGAGAAAGAGGGGTTTAAAGCAAAAAGACAGCTGGACATGGTGGCTCATCCCTGCAACCTCAGCACTTTGGGAGGCCTAGGTGGGAGGATCACTTGAGCTCACTTTTGCCATTATGGCAAAATCCACAATGACTTCTGCACCAACCTAAAGGAAATACAAAAAATTAGCCAGTCGTTGTGGTGTACCCCTGTAGTCCCAGTCACTCAGGAGTCTGATGTGGGAGGATCAGTGGTAAATGTTTTCATGTCATCCAAAACCAAGTACCTCCCCAGGAAATGCCTTTTACATTGCACAGTCTTCATTGTAATAGTATTTATCAGTGTCTGTTCTTTTTTTGATTATGTACTTATTTTCTAATTTACTTTCTCTATACATTTTATGTAAGTTTTAAGTGGAGACCTTATTTATCTCAAATATTTTTATTTCCTTAGTTACTAGTACTGTGTCTGGAATATTGCCAAAAACAGGAAATGTTTCTTAAACAGCTTAAAAAGTAAGACTTTCTTGAACAATTTTAAACTTATTTAGAAGTAATGACTATTAATTGAATTTATACTTTAGTGTTACTGACCATTTATCATCTAAGCCAAGATATCTTTTATAAGAATGATATTCATAATTATAGTGGGACAATAGACATAAACTGGGACCATCCTAGGCTAACTGAATGTGTAGATACCTTACTATAAATCATACACTGCACTGGATAGTGAGGAAGCAGAGATTTAAATTGTATGCAAATTCTTCATGAAATACTGAATGGAGTTTTGCTATAGTTTTCTTCCTTTCTGTAAAGGAATAAAAGCACACACACACACAAACACATGTGTATATCTAAGTATTTGTATATTTTGTAGAGAATTAACTTAGGTATTTATGTCATTAACGACTAACTGGAGTATAATAATTTTTATGACTATAACTTATTTGAAGGAGTACTTCTGAGAACAGAAAACTAGTTTGGGGACACTCAATAGATACCTTTTTAAAAATGGCACCCAGTTTGTACCAGGTCCCAAATAGAGAAAATACTCTAAATAGCACTTCAGAGAAACTGCTCTATTTTCTTTCTTTCTTTTTTTTTTTAAATTTTTATTGCATTTTAGGTTTTGGGGTACATGTGCAGAACATGCAAGATAGTTGCATAGGTACACATGTGGCAGTGTGTTTTGCTGCCTTCTGCCCCTTCACCCATATTTGGCTTTTCAAATAACATGAGAATAGTTTAATACAACTTAAAAGTGTGATCTGTGTTAATTAGATGTCAAAAACCCATTTATATTTATTTTGACTTAAACAGATGATCTAATATTCTGATAGATGTTTCATTGTCTAATTTTTGCAGAGAATATAGAACCAGGTGTTTTTATAATCTTTTTGCTGTTGAAAAAAGTTTAGTATGTGAAGGATTCATTCTGGGAACCCAAGAATTTGCCCAAATCTGGCAGTCTCAGCAGCTACAAATATTACCTATGATTTCTTCTAGGTTTTTGGAATTGATTGACATTTGCCACTTGTCTGTACATTTATACCCTTTAAACCACACACTGCCATACCTTATTTCCTCAAAGAAAGGAAGAAAGTCCTGCCAAACTTGCTGTGTCTCTAATTTCAAATCTTTGTGTTCTTTCTTAGCTCAGTAAGCTCACTTGGGTAATGTAGAGAACTGATGGCCCAGGTTTACTTCTGTCTCTTTCAACTCAGATGAGAGCCAGCCATGGTGTGATATTTCTTCTTTCTTTTGGACCCTCCTTTGTTAGCTTTCTAGAGCCTCCTGCTAGGTATCTCCTAGGAGAAGGAGCCCTTAAATCCAGAATGGAGAGACAATTATAGAAGATATGAAGAGGGATAGGAATGGAAATTTTTATAATACTTTTTCCTTCCTGACCACACTTTGACCCCCTGCTCCCCATCTTCACATCTGGGAAAGGTGTGTAGCTCTATGTGTTGTGTTTGTGCTGCTTGCCTGAGCTAGTCCTTTCAATGCAGTGGGAACAAAGGAAGATGTGGTCAGCACACACACCCCTCAACTTAACTCATTCTGTGTTTAAACTCACAATAAAAAAAATTTCAACTTGAATCATGTGTTCCACAAAAATTTAATTGGTATACATTGTGTGTTCAGCTCAAGAAGTTTGTATCTAGTAGAAGAATCAGTATAAAACAAAGGAATGCGTAAACACACATACACTTTCCGGAAGCGGTATAAATGAAAGATATGTCAGCTGTCAGGAGCATAGCTTCAATAAGAGCTTTTAGCTTAGTATGCATCATGGTGTATTTCTTTCATTTTTCACAAGCTCATTTCTCTTCTTGTTAATGTTACCATCATACGTGTACACGATCTGGAAACCTGGAAAACACATACTCTTTCATCTCTTTAACTTTCACGTCAAATTAGTCACTGTTAAATCAATTTTAGCCTAAAAGCTGCCTCCTTATATATCTTAAATTCAGCCTAAAGGTTTTTCTGTATGTTGTGAACTATAAAAAGAGGAGGTGTACAGATCGTAGCCGACACTCATGCCAGTCACTGAGTTTTGGCAAATCAAATGTAGCCAATGGTTTGAACTGTGCTTAAATAAGGCACATGCCAACTTGTAGTAATTGACTGTTTCTATAACTCACTTCTGTTTTCTGCATATCACTTTCCTTTTTCTGTCCATAAATCTTCCACCACGTGGCTGTGCCGGAGTCTCTGAGCCTATTTTGTCTCAGAAGGCTGCCCAATTCGCAAATTAAACTCCTTTAAATTTAATTCAGCTGGACTTTTTCTTTTAGCATCACTAATGTCTTTTTCCTTAAGTATGTCTCAAATTTGCTTCCATCTTCATATTTCCATTTTTACTACCTTAGCTTAAAATGCATCATTCCTACCTTTGTATTTTAACTGTCTTCCCCATCTCCAAGCCTACTTTCCTTTAATTTGATCTTTGCCCTTTTCATCAGAGTGATCTTTCTGAAATATGAAATGACCGTGATGGACCCTGACTTAAATTACTCCCATGCTTATGGCATTGATTCACAAAGTGTATCACATGGAACTGCTAGCAGAGATGTCACACGTGCACAAGTATGTGGATATATTTTGCAGTAGAATAACTTGGTGAAATGCTGAGCTATGCAAAGGTAGACTTTGCAATCATGAGGCTTCCCAGCACTTTTCATGGGTATTGTGACTCTCCAAGCAGATGTAGTATTAAATTTATTATTTAAATTTATTAAATAATTAAATTATTTAATTTATTAAATATATTTTATAAATTTATAAATAAATTTAACTTAATAAATGTATTGATTAAATATTTAAACGTCCATTGGGACTCTGTTTCAATAAACAGTTTGGAAAATATTGGCTATTTTACAAAGTTTAAACTTTTGAGCACAGTGTATAAGCTCTCTAGGATTTGCGTATATGTTTAGTCTTTCCTTCTGCTACTTTTTTCTTCATCACCCATTCTTCAACAATCTCAGACTATTTTTCCATGTACAAATGAACAGTGCTGTTCCAGAGGTTCATAGGGTTCCTTCTGTTGAGGCTGCCTAGCTCTTCTTCAAGGCCAGTGTAAGCATTCACTTTTAAAAAATGTCTTCTCTAAATTATTAGCCACACTTTCCCAAGTGGAACTGGTCAGGATATTATTTTTATAACATACACAGTGCTTTTATAAACCCTGAAAATCCGTACTGCAATTGTTTACCTGTCTTTCCCTCCAATAAGATTCTCTTAGTGACAGCGCTATACTCATGGCACCTTACATATACCTAATATATAGTGAATTATTCAACAATATGTTTCATTTCATTGAATATTCTTCCACATCAACAATGCGTAGAGCTTGGGGGGACTTACAGAAAAATAAGATACCCACCTAGCCAGCTAAGTGTACCCATTCAGTCACCGCATCATGGAGATCCTATTATTCTAAGCACACTGCTAGGCACTGGGGACAGAGTGATAATTCAGCAGTCATGGCTACTGAAGTTATGCAATTTAAATCTAGAAAGAAAAATATCATTAAACATGTAACAATGACTGTAACAGAGAGATATAAAGCACTGTGGGAATATAAGATAACTGACTGAATTTTGTGAAACCAACGGACCCATGTAAATGAGGAGATGTCACATATCTTGGTTATCCTTGCATTAATATCACAATATCTTACTATAATTGGACATGGAGCCAAGTCAACAAAGCAACATGGCTCTCCAACAACACTTGTGACTGTCAGTGGAAACAAGCTATGTGCACCCAACAACACCCAGTTTGGTTTACTGCCACCCATGAAGGAGACATGATCAGCAACATTCTCTTCAAAATAAAGAATTTTGTTATACTGCAACTAAAAATATGTGACCAATTCAAAGTGATTTCTTTACTCACTCAGTCCCACCAAACAGTCTAGCATCAACATCATAAAACTGACCAGGGAGGGCTGAAGAAACGACCCCCATAATCCAATCACTTTCCTCCCTCAACACGTGGGGATTACAATTCAAGGTGAGATTTGGGTAGGGACAGAAAGGCTAACCATATAAAAGGGTCAGAAGATGTGAGGAATCAAGTGTGAAATTTGGCCCAGTGTGAAATAATAAACTAAGCCTTAAAGAGACTATTATTTTTCTTAAGGGAACATTGATTGTGCTCAAAACATTTTCACATATAAAGTCAGTTTTACTGATATTGGAGGGAGGAAAATATTTTGCATACTGAACATCAATATTTTTCTTATAGAAGATGTTTTTCTTATAGGAACATTGTGATCAAAATATTTTTATCTAGAAATATCAGTTTTATTGGTATTGGATAGAGAAAAATATTTCAAATCATGGATAAAAATATTTTTCCTCTACCCAGTTGTGTATTCATTCATAATTGTGTCCATGAATACACACTTAACAGCCAGTGCTGTTTAGGGGAATATAGGACCCCTCATGCCAGGATGTATGTGCACAGGTGGGATTCTGCGACTTAAAAAAAAAAGACTTGAACTCACTTTATGAACTGAAATGTATTATGAAGTTTGAGGAATATTTTAAGCTTTGTGATCATCATCATAAATCTGTTTAGATTCTTCCCAATTTTTTAGAAATGCCCACAATGATTTGTCTCAGGTGGGAGAGTTAACGTAGCCTTTGCCCATTATATTCATTTTCTATTATAGTATAACAGTTACCACAAGCATAGCAGCTTAAAATTACCAATTTATGAGTTGACAGCTCTGAATGTCAAAAGTCCTTCATAGTCTGACTGGCATTCACAAGGCAGAAATAAAGATACTGGTGAGAGTAAGTTCTCATCTGGAGGCTGTAAGGAACAATCTGCTCCAAACTCATTGTTTTTATAAACAGAATTCGGTTCTTGGGCTAGGTGTGGTGGCTCCCACCTGTAATCCCAGCACTTTAGGAGGACAAGATGGGCAGATCACCTAAGCCCAAGAGTTTGAGACCAGCCTGGCCAACATGGCAAAACCCCATCTCTACTAAAAATATAAAAATTAGCTGGGTGGGTGGTGCATGCCTGTAGTTCCACCTACTCCAGATGCTGAGGCGGGAGGATTGCTGGAACCGAGGAGCAGAGGTTGCAGTGAGCTGAGATTGCCCTACTGCACTCCAGCCTGTGTGACACAGTGAGACCCTCTTACACACCATAAAATTAGATAGAAAAAAATAAAACTGACCAGGCTTGGTTTTAAAGGGGACAACCTGAAAAATGAAGCTTTGCTAAGCTATTTATTCCTCATTGTATAAAACCCTGCTAAGGTAAAGGCTGTGATTACACACTCACTCCCATTCCCAATTTCTTAGCTTAACATTAACATTGTAATTCATAAAGAGGACATTTAATATGTTCTTTCATTGTAAATGTCTATGGCATTTCATTAAGGTTAACTAACTTTCTTAGCTGAAATTGTTAAATGCAGGTTGGAAATGGCCTCACCATTGCATTTTGCATGGCGAAAGTCTCATTTTGCATTTTTCTCTCTTGCTAGGATTATTTTATTTAGAACCTCCTTAAAAATCACCCGTTAGATTTCCCACCAGAATATATGTTATAGGTAGCAAAACAATTTACCAACATGAATAATTCTTCTTTCTCTGTAAATTGTGTATTAAATTTGTGTATTATCTATGTCCCAAACATCTTCCCCTAGGCTATCCTACTGGTTCTTACTGAGTGCCAGCTGGGAGGAGAGAAAAGAAGTATAGGATAGTGAAGGGAGTCTGCTTGAGGAGAATAGCCACAAAGAGATTGATTGGGTATGTTGCCTCTTTCTGTGAAACCAATTTTTCGCCCTCTTTCGGTGGTTGTGTGTATGCAATGCTGGTATGCATAAATTGAGAGAAGCAATATGACGTTTAAAATCAAAAGCTCCAGACACAGACTGCCCTCTTGAGTCCTGGTTCCATCACATCAAATTCTTGATCTTGACATGTTATTTAACCAGTCACTTCACTAGTTACCTCTTCTCTAAAGACCATGGTAGAAGGGCCTCCCTCATACCATTGCTTGGATAATTATATAAGTTTATAAATACATGATGTATAGCAAAATGACTGGTACATAGGAAAACGTCTCAATAGCATCAGCTAATATGTAAGTGTCCTCTCCTTTTAGTTCAGGTAATCAAAAAATAATATTAATTGACTATGTCTTGTTTCTAACTAGTTAAAGAAGAAATAAAATAAGAATAAACATTTTCTTTACAGCCTTGTTACATTTGTTCAATTCTTCATCTGGTGACCATTTTAGAATGGGTTTTAGGGAAAAAAAAGCAGTCGCCTATGAAGCAATACTATCCAAATAATCTAAGTCAATAGGTGTGCAATTCCAACTTTGATCACACCTGAATCTGTAGAAACAGTATCTGTCAGATAGAAGGAATAAAAATAGTACAAGAAAGCCTCATTTACTTTCACATTGGAGGAGTAGTTCTCACCAGGCCCTTGAAGAAAAAACATGATGAGTTATGTATTGCCAGTGGAGGAGTTTTTCTGCGGTATCCTTGGAAGAGCTTCATGTTTGGATGTGTGCCACCTGACCTTGGTTTCAGAGCTGTGAATGTCCAAACTTCAAATGATTTTCTGTTTTACTACAAGAACTTTAACTTCTGTGTTATGAATGTCCCATACCAAGGCTGAGCCAGCTGCATTCTCATATGGAAAAGCATAATCAACAGAGAGATAGAGATGGCTTCTTCCACCTTTTTATCAAACCATCTGTGGGAATTTGGAGGAATTTAATAATCATGTTTAAATTCTTACTCATCCAAGTATAAATCCAAAACCCAGTTTAAATCTCTGCTTACGAAATTCAGAGGCTTTCACACTGTTTAATTTAATTCTACTTCATATTGTCAGTTTTACCATTTATTTTATATGAGATTATGATCTAGAGCTGTGCTGTCTTATACTGTTAGATATTAGTCATGTGTGGTTATCTATATTTAAATATAAATCAACAAATGATAATAAAATACAATTCCAAATTCAGTTTCTTTATCACAGTAACCATATTTCAAATACTTAACCACATGTGGATAAGGGCTGCCATATTGGACATCACAGCTAGAGAACATTTTCGTTATTGTAGAAAGTTCTACTAGCCCATGATGAAATTCTAGAGCGTATGGACTTGAAATCAGGAACCTTATTTTATACTTATTTTAAATATTCCAGCATCCTACCACAAAAAACAGTATGTAATATTCATGAAGACATTTGTTGGTTGAAATGATGTCTTTCAGAGTTTCTCCTTTTCACTGGAGCTTGCACAAAACCAAACATCAGTGTGACGCATTACCTGCAGTTTTGGTCATTACCATCCTTCCAGAGAATCATCTCTATGCTGTTTTCCTAGATGAACTCTGGCTTTTCCCTATAGACCCCACATACCTCCCTGTAATTCTTTTTCAGCCACCTCCTCCCTTCTTCCTTTTGTTGCACTCTTCAGGTCCCTCACTGAATACAGTGCTTGTTTTAGGGTTGAGTACAATTGGAATGAAATCTAGGGCTTCTGTTTGAGGTGCTTGTCCTGCAAGACATGCCCATGATATGATATGAGGTTGGAGATGCTACAGACTTTTTCCTGCCATGTGAAATCTAATGTCAACCTACAAAGGTTAGCAAAAGAGAACTTAGAAAAATCCAACTTTTTTTTTTTTTGATGGAGTCTTGCTCTGTCACCCAGGCTGGAGTGCAGTGGTGTGATCTCAGCTCACTGCAACCTCCACCTCCCGGGTTTATGTGATTCTCCTGCTTCAGCCTCTCGAGCAGCTGGAATTACAGGCACGTGTCACCATGCCCAGCTCATTTTTGTATCTTTAGTAGAGATTGGGTTTCGCCATGTTGACCAGGCTGGTCTTGAACTCCTGATCTCAAGTGTTCTGCCTGCCTTGGCCTTTCAAAGTGCTGGGATTATAGGCATGAGTCCCTGAGCCCAGCCAAGAAATCCAAGTTTTATATGACTTGAACCCTTAAATCTCTGAAGCCAGCACTATCACAAAGTTTTTCAAATTAATGAGTCAATACATTCTGTAGATTTCCTAGGTTGTGTTCTATTATGTAAAATCAAAATATTCTAAATGATACACTCTCTCTGTTCACTCACCTTTTGAAGGCAATTTCACAGTCTCTCTCTTCATTCCAACTACTACTATAATTATAGAAGATTTTAGGAGATGGTGGTCGGAACTTTCTTTAAGAGTTTTCTAATAACCTCAGAAATGGTAAATATTAAAAGTTCATTATATTGGCATAGCCACCCTAACATTTCAGGCCTCCATGTAATATGTGAAATCAGAGTGAGTTTTCCACCTAGTGACCATCATTATCTCCAAGCCATATCCTTCTCTTTCCTTTGGTTTATCCATAAACATTCATGATTTTTTTAATGATACAAACTATATATTTTCAATTGTCTTGGCAACCAATTTTCACTGAATAGTCTAGTTAAATCATAACTTTGGAGAAATGAAATAATTTACCTTTTCTACTCTGATGGTCCAGCACCTACATGGTTGAGTTCTTCTGTTCAGCTAAATCATATGACTCTATTATTCATCCCCACTCTCATATATATTTAACTTTTTCCTCTCCACTCAGTACCCCTCAGGCTGCACAAACACTTGGTTCTTTGCCTGAAAAGAAAAATCTACAGTCAGGAATGAGAGATGAGATTGAAGAAGGAGATGGGGGAGTCAGATCACTCAAGGCATTCTATATGATATTTAGGAGCTTATATTGTTTTGGGAGATGAAAGACCAGTGCAAGAATTCAAGCAGGGGCAGACATGGCCATATTTCGCATTAGTATTCTAGAGGATTACTTCAGCTTCTCTGTGGGTGATGGATTGTAAAGGTGTAAATAGCGTACCAAAAGCATGTTTTGCAATAGACGAGGTGTTGCTAAGTGTTACTAGGTTTTCCTAAAAACCATTGCTTATGGACAACCAAACATTCATCTTCGACTTAAGCTTTATTTCATAGTTTTTAAGTCTTATTCTTTCATCAGCTCAGCCTCTTTAGCCAGAATATTATTTCCCAACAGTTGTAAGCAGGTGGCTCTTTAGCTTTCTGTTTGTTCAACAGGTGATCAGTTCACGTTTATATCCTGGTATAGTACCTGGGTTGTAAGAAGATGGTTCTGCACAGGTGTCTGCTTCTCATTCCTGCCCCAGGAATTCCAGCACCCTGTCCAGTCTAGTACTAAATCCTTATGGGGATGCTGTGAGACACTAAGGATTCCTTGCTCATGTAGTCATTTAACTAAAGGCATGCTATAGTTGTCTCCTTTTCAACCCATGGTTGAGGGAAGCAGTCCTGCCCTGGGTTTATTTGGACGGTCAAACCACAAGACAACCACAAGACTGAGCAGATGGGACTGATGAGAATGCATGAGTCCCACAGTCTCACAGCCTAGGGAAAGAGAGACTGCGTGCATGCAAGACCACACAGAGCCTGTGCTTGGGAAGGCAATGAACAACCAGAGGCTGCAGGGGGCAGGCCTTGTATTATCAAGAGGGTGAGGTGACCCATGGTTCCATGGGAGGATGTGACTGGCTTGTTTGAATAACTCTATGGACTGTCAGGAACGGAAGCCTGCTGTTCAGACTTATTTTTTTGTTTTTGAGACAGTTTCACTCTTTCGCCAAGGCTGGAGCAAAGTGGCATGATCTTGGCTCACTGCAACCTCTGCACCCCAGGTTCAAGTGATTTTCCTGCCTCAGCCTTCCGAGTAGCTGGAATTACAGGATGTGCCACCACACTCAGCTAATTTTTGTATTTTTAGTAGAGACGGGGTTTTGCCATGTTGGCCAGGCTGGTCTCAAACTCCTGACCTCAGATGATCCACCCACCTCAGCCTCCCAAAGTGCTGGAGTTACAGGTGTGAGCCACTGCGCCCAGTCCACCCAGACTTTTATACAAACTTTTGTTACTAGTTTAAGTAGGGCATCTCTGAACAAACATCAACCAGATACTCTATCCATTGTTGGTAATAAGAGAATGAATTCATTTAATAGTTACTTACTAGATGATAGATATTAGAATTAAGATTACTGTAATGTCACTTCTCAGGGATAATTTGAAATTCATATAAATCTAAATTTATCCAGTGCATACTTTCCATAAGCATGATTTACTTTATCAGGAGCTACAAAATATTCTTGACAATTGTATCATTCAAACTTTACAGAGTTTGTAATTTTGTTAGAGAAAGTCAGTTGTTTCCTCAGATATTTATGTATGAGGCAGATTTTTGAATTTCCTGTGATAACATCTGATATGGGATCTTTCTTCTTTTTAAGTTTCAATTTCAGTATATTTTCCTGAAGGAGCAATATTTTTGAGATGCACATTTTTTCTTATAAAATTCAGAGGAATGACAGATAATGCTGTTTGTGACTATGGGATTTTCAAGTTTATCAATTCCAATTGCCTGTTCTTGGGTTTCTGAGAACAGTGGACTGGTAAACTGACTGCATTACCTGCTGAGCATCTGGTTTAAAAAGTATACATGGAGAAGTATGTGACATCACCTGTGCTTCCTGCTACTGGTTGAATTTTGTACCTAACAAAAATGTTGAAATCATAGTCCCTGGTAGCTGCAAATAAGACCTTACTTGGTTGAAATTCAGATGTATGTTAAGATTAGGTTATACTGGAGTAGGGTGGATCCTTAATCCAACATGACCAGCATCCTTACAAGAAGAGCATAAAAGACACAGACACACAATTGTACACACACACACACACACACACACACACACGGAGAATATCATGTTATGACATAAGCAGCGGTTGATGTGTCTACAAGCTGAGGAATGCTAAGGATGATTGACAACACCAGGATCCAAGTGAAAACCATGGAATGGATTCTCTCCTAGAGCCTTCAGAGAGAGCATGGCCTTGCCCACAGGCTCATTTTGGAATTTTACCCTCCAGAACTTCAAGAGAACAAATTTCCGTTGTGTAAGCCACCCAGTTCGTAGTGCTTTGCTATGGCAGCCCTGGGAAAAACTGCAATACTCTCCTAAGAATTAAGTTATCTTACATATAGAAACTTCCACATAGATGTTCATGAAATTTTAGAACTTAAGTCTTGTAAATGACGCAGTTAGCCGAACTATTTTCACATTAGGAGACCCAGGGTTCTTACAGACTTTCGCAAAATACATGACCATTCAGTGTCAGGGTCCTACCGTAAGAACTCCAGTTTCTTGACTGCTTGCCGAGTGCTCTTCTGTCTCCCATTCACATTAAAAGGTGATGGCTTGTATTTTTCTTCGAAAAGCGCAGCATGGGCCCTAACAGAAACACACCTGTAAGGGAGAGGTTCTAGTATCCGTAGTGAAAATCCTCAGGGGATCTTTTCCACAGCTAAGAAACAACAGGAGAGTTGCAACCAGGCCTGAGAGCACCACTGTCTGGAAGTTAAATATTACCTTGTAAGTCCTAAGTGGCTGGTTGAACAAGTGAAAATGTGATTTATTCATGATGGAAGAGAAGCAAAGTTTGTATGTTTATGGGAGCTCACAATTGACACAGTAAATTGGTCCTTAGTATTCAGAACAAATATGTTATTTGACCTGAATGCAAGCTCACTGTCAAGTGGTTGCCCTGTTGTTTCTGTTTTATGCTGTGTCTTCTGTGACACAATATCAATGTGCCACACAAACACAAAGACTGTGTGAACTCACTTGCTTGGGGCTTTGCACGAGGATGGTAACATCACAGGATAGATTTGGATGGTGACAACTAGATGCCAGATTGAGCAAGAGAAAAACACATATCCAAGCCTAATATACCGTTTTGATTGTAGATATGCCCGTGAAACACGCAAAGTAGAAAAACAAGCAGTGTAACCAGAAAGTCCTGATTAAGGTTAATATTGTGCATGTGTGTGTTTACTTCTCTGCATCAGATGAAAAGGTGCTTGAAAGTAATTTGTTTATCCTCAGATGGGAAAATGTACTGAAATCATGGCACATCCGTGGGAGGGATGAGGGTGTGGTTGGGGGGGTAGATGTGGGGTACTCTGGAGATATTCAGGGTAGCCACTTTTCTTCCAGTACTAGAAGTTCCAAGTTTTTCAGTAAAAAGCGCATGGTTGGATCTATTAAAAATCTTTTAAAATCTGTATTAACATATATATATGTTAATACAGATTTATATGTAATATATATATTTATATATAGTTAACATATATTTCTACATAATATATATATATAGTTAACATATATTTCTATATAGTTATATATTATATATATATATTTTTAAAAGCAAGCAGTTTCTGTTCCAACTTAGTTACATATTCTTTTGGTCATTACATTTAATTCCTTGTTTTATAGAAATTACATTTATGTGGTAACGATTTAGGAAGTTCCTCCTCCTTACCTGTCCCCCAGACAGATGGTTGGCTTGCTTGGAAGGCCACCACTGTTACAAACAATGGATCATGAATATCATTTATATACACGTGGCATTGTAGCATACAACACACATTGCTCTGTGCATTACTTTATTTATTTACTTATTTGTTTTTGGCTGCCCATATATCTTGGTGATGCTTCATACACCATAATTAGAGCTACCTGATCATTTTTAATGAAGATGTGATTTCTTACTATATGGAGGATCTGTAATTTATGTAACCAGTCCCCTACTGTGCTTTTCAGTTATTTATAGTCATTTGATAATAAATAAACCTGTAATAAATATTGGGAAAAGTAAATTCATGACTCAATTTCTTGTGTCCTTGTGTTTTAGGCACATCTCTGGTAATTACATAAAGCTGTACTTTTTATTATTTAAAACAACTGTACATTCTGATTCTTGGACCATACATTCTGAGGAGAGGGTGACACACTTAATAATAGTATGTATAATAATATGTAGGAGTTCATGTGTGCAGTAGCAAAAACTAAAAGCAGAGTGCAGAAGAGGGGTTGGAAGTAGGTGGAATGGTTGGAATGCTAACTTGTGTGGTCGTTGGCAGCGCCCCTGAAGTGGAGGTATTTAACTGGGCAGTGCAGCACAGAGGGCATCTAGGAGAAGTTTTCAGGCAGTAGAACAACCTGAAACAAAGGTCCCAAGATAAGAGAATATCTGAAATGTTTCAGAAATGGCTGGCCTAAGGGGAACAAGTGAGCCAGGGCAGAACAGCAGATGAGATCAACAGTTAAGAGGGTCACCTCATGGAGGGGCCTGTGAGCAACCAAGAAGATGGGGGACATGTCCTGAGCAAAACGGGTGTGGATATTCTTTAAACCTTTTGTTTACTTTTTAATTTTAATAATCATATTTTAGTTTCTGAGCAGTGTTATCCTCTCATTCATCAATATAATCATAAATCTTGTTTTCTGGCTGTGATGTAATGGTACGTATTTCTGAGAAATCTAATTGTAGGTATTTTGTATTGTTAAAGACTTTTATCTATATTTTCAGAAGCTGTTTTTGTTGCTATTTATGTTACTTCTAATGAGGTCTTGTGCTCCTTACTTGTTTCTTTATATTTCAGACAGATGCATAGACAAGCTCACTGGGAACCAGAAGCATGGGGGCGGGGAGGGCCAGGTGAATCTTCTTTATTTTAGAGTAATCAGGTGCAAACCTACCTATCACTGTAGAAAATCAAAACTGACACTCTTTTCCCTAATATCTTTCAAACTTTTAAAGAACCTTATATTTTATTTTTTTTTAACTTCAAATGAGAAGCCTGCCTTCTCTTTTCTGTTTGCTGGTATGCCAATACAATATTAGAGGTTATTAAAAATAATGCATAGTACTTTCAATTTGTCCCCTTGTTTTCAGCCCAAATTATTACCCTAATTCTTTGGCATTTTCCTTTTTTTAAAAAAATTCTATGTTATCTGGTATTAACACAAAATAATCTTTATTTTGGTTAGAGTTTACATGTTATATCTTGTTTTCATAATTTCTTTTTTCTTTATTATACTTTAAGTTCTGGGATACATGTGCAGAATGTGCAGGTTTGTTACACAGGTATACCTGTGCCGTGGTAGTTTGCTGCACCCATCAACCCATCATTACATTAGTTATTTCTTCTAATGCTGTCCCTCCCCTTCCTCCCACCCGCCCAACCCCCACAGGCCCTGGTGTGTGATGTTTCCCTCCCTGAGTTCTTGTGTTCTCATTGTTCAACACCCACTTATGAGTGAGGACATGTGGTACTTGGTTTTCTCTTCTTCTGTTAGTCTGCTGAGGATGATGGCTTCTAGCTTCAGCCATGCCCCTGCAAAGGACATGAACTTATCCTTTTTTATGGCTGCATAGTATTCCATGGTGTCTATGTGTCTGTGGCATTTTCAAGCCAAAGATTTAATCATTTCAATCTCTCTTTGTTTCCCCTTCAACAGCGTATTCCTATGCAAACACTTCTGCCTGTGTTACCTCCCCTTCACCACGTTTCCATCAGCTCTTTTTTATTTTTCTTCTCCACTCACGACTCTTTAACCTGTGCCTCATCATTGCGTTTTATTCTTTTAAATGTATCCTTACGGGAGTTTTAGGAAAATGAGTTGAGAGTCAGATGATCATTGTGCCATGGTTGTCCAGGACTCAGCCTTAAAGGACTCACTTTAATGTTGAGAAGGAAAAAAAATAGCACTGGGTAGTTTGAATTCATAGGAAGAAATAATTAACAATGCTTCTAAATGCTGAGAGCCAGATTCCAAAATCATTTCTACCATCTTTCTCCTAAGTGTACTGGGCCTTTCAGGGCTGGTTGTGTACAGATCTGCAAGAGCAGAACAAGGCGATCCTGGACTTCGATAGCATTGGATCAGAGGATATTCTACCTTGAAGATTCAGAGAACTGCAGAGGGTCCCCCTGGTAGACAAGCATCATCTCCTTGCTGTGCTTTGAGAAACAGCTGCCAACTATGTCTCAGCAAGAAGCAGCAGCATTGCAATATGCCAGATCTTGTTTACTTTTGATTGAAAAGTTTGCCAAAACATAGTCTAAATCAGGACTTCAAGTTGAAATTAAAATGAATCAAGTGCTACCCCAGTTATATGCTTAAAAAGTGAATTCAGTGCAACACCAAATAATTGATTTTTTGTTATTTGTGGTGAAGAAGAAAGGCGAGTGATGTTTGAGAAACTAGGGTTTTTATTTGTACCTTTTCACCATCCTGCTTAAGGAAAGGCCAGCTTTGATTTTCAATTACATTTGTGATTCTCTGCATTTAATAATAATGCCGGCCTTTCTCTATCCTTAACGTATGCTGATGCTTTAACTCACATAAATGCATGATTTGTTTCCAATCACAAAACTTCCCTATGGGAAGTTTATCAAGGGCAGGGTTATTTTAGCAAAAGCCTAGCATACGGTGCATAAACAGCACTCATATATAAACATAGCATGCACAAGAGATTAATACAATTTTCCTTTTTCGAGTGATTAATATTTGCCCTGGCAGCTGTAGCATTTTAGCCTTCCATTAGCTGACAGATGTGAATAAGGGCTGCATCTTGCCTCCACCAAGCTGCTATATCTCAATACGTGTTCATAGCTTAGGGACTAAGAAATATGCTCCAGGAATATTTAGAACTCTCATAGGAATTCCTTGTGGCTTCAGTGGATTTGTTTTCACAAATATATTAAATTGAATATTTTATTTCTTCAGGGCAAAAAGTTAAACGGCTTGAAACTCACAGGTGCAGAACAATAAACAAAATTCCAACTTAAATCTGGCATTCAAATATGGAGTCCTTGGCTCCTTACAACTGTCTCATAGCACAGCGCATCATGAGAAGTTTTAAAGGAAATAATGATTTATAGCTTTGAATATGGGAAAGAATATGGAAAAGAAAACATGTTTATATTTGAAGGATAATTATAACTGTATTCAATTTTAAGGTTTATCTTGGGAAATCAGATGAGTCACGAGGCATTTTTACTATCAATGGCTAATATCACATATGCTTTTGAATAGAAAATGAATTATCAGTTTGCCATCTCTCCATTTTATACATAAGTTTACTTTTATATAAGTATTGTGTTATAATGATGGCTTGTGAAGTTATGGAAAATGCCTAGGTTTTTTCAAATGCTAATTTGAATAAATTTTTTTATGTGACATCTAAAATAATAGAAAAAATAAGAGTTCAGAGTGTAAAATCTATGCTGTCACAAATAACGGTCTCAAATAAACAAAAATACGGTCTCAAAATTATGTATGTATGCACATACATATATAAAAATATACGTGCACATATGCTTATATATGTCTATATGTACAAACACATGTAAAATATATAAATTATATTTCAGTGTAATGGATTATGTATAAATTAATTTTTACAATGTATGTCTATTAGAAACTTTAGGCACACATGTATTTCTGTGTATGTATACACATTTGGATTTATACACAGTAGGAATTTTATGAATGCACATATATCATTAATAATTCTTAGTCATATTTTTCTGTGCATTTGTTGAATAAATATTTGATCAGAGTATTAAATGCTTAAGATCTAGTAACATGGAGGCACATAAGTCATTAAATGAGAAATAGCCCTTACTAATAGTGTTCCAACTCTGGTTAGGAATCAAAAACAAAAACATATAAATTGTTGAATAATAATATCAAAGTGAATTACAGTTCTATATATAATTATAAAAAACTCTCACAAAGTCAGTACATATTGGCAACTGTTGTGTTTCCAAAAATCACCAGAAAAAGTGGTCAAGCAAAGGTGCGTTGATAGACTGAATACAGTGAGGAACAATTACTTTGGCAGAATCTAGCAGTGTCTTATGAGGGGAAGTAATGGGAGGAGATCAACTGGATCTTAGAGCTTGAATAGATTGCTTTCAAGGGAAATCTTTCAAGACAGAAGGAAGGGAGGAATGGGCAGAATGTAACACAGAATAGCCTTAGATTGGTGGGTAGAATGAAGCAAAGTTTTAAAGCAAGTATAGATGAGCAAACTGTCAAGTAAACTATTTTATTTTGCAAATAATGTTATTTTTCAGGAGCAAATAGTTCCTGGAGCAAACAGCAGAATTACTTCTGCTCATTCTCAGTATTATTTTAAAGAAAGCGGTATTCTGGCTCATGCCTGTAATTCCAACACTTTGGGAGACCTAGGTGAGGGGGATCATCTGAGGTCAGGAGTTCAAGACCATCTTGGCCAACATGGTGAAACCCCATCTCTACTACAAATACAAAAATTAGCCGGGCATGGTAGCAGGTGCCTGTAATCTCAGCTACTCAGGAGGCTGAGGAAGAAGAATCACTTGAACCTGGTAAGCAGAATTTGCTGTGAGCCAAGATCGTGCCATTGCACTCCAGCCTGGGCGACGAGCAAGATTCCCTCTGAAAAAAAAAAAAAGGCAGTATTCTTTTTTTTCTTTTTATTGCATTTTAGGTTTTGGGGTACATGTGTAAAACATGCAAGATAGTTGCATAGGTACACACAAAAAGGCAGTATGCTAAGTAGATATGAAAAGTTGATAGGATTCCAATATTTAACCAGGAGCAGTTGAAGTTAGTTGATTTCAATTTTCAGTCCCCCACTTTTACATTCTTCGGTCTAAGCTGAAGGATAGAATATTATTTTTGGGGATATGATCAATCTAGAGATGTTTCACTTTTCAGTGTGTCATGGTTGCATTGAGAGTTTTTGATGGTAGTTGCTTCAATATTTACAAGTTGCTTGCCTGCCCTCTCTCCCCACCAATCTCTCTCTCTCTTTCTTTCAATGGAATATCTCACATTTGATCATTTGATGGTACAGTGGCTACGAAACAATATTTAATATTAGAGAGATCAGCCCTACAACATGAATATTAAGAGAAAGATTTGATCACAAGTTTAAGTGTGTGTCTATTTCTGGGACCAAGAATGCCCAAGGTAAGCCAAGTGAACAGATTCTATGACAGTCCCCAGAGTTTATAGAGCCAGATATGGAGACAAATTCACCTAATTTAATGATTGCTTAGTTCCCTAATATTTTTAGTAAAATTAAAGATTTCCACAAATCTCTATAGCAATGAGAAGACAACAGTCCTTTAAAAAATGTATTTTTTCACCTAAAGAGGCCAGCATTGTGTCTAAAGCCACTTAATTTTGAAACAGCAACTGTCTAATTTCAGTACCTCTAAGACTAAGACCTCCATGGTCTTCAGATCATTTCTCTCTTCTTTATCAGTCTCTGAGCTGTCACATGTAATATTTTTTCCATTTTCCACATATCTTTCAAAGCCTGAAATGAAGAAGCTTAGGTATAGAGGAAAGTAGTCAAGATCTTCCTTTGTGTGTATAAATGTCTTTTCTGTATTAATTAAAGGCTCAGAATTAGACCCCTTTTTGTACTATGAAAGGAAAAATCGATGGACCAAATGAACCCTGAGTGAAATCAGAAATATTCTGAAGACAGTTTTAATTTTTACAAAATAATAATATATTCCTGTTTAAAAATGGTAGCCAAATGCTTTTGTACTACAAATTCTTTATCAGTTTTTCAGAGCTATCTAATAATTGTGTGTATGTGTGTGTGCGCACGCACCAAACTACCCAGTGTGATTTTTGAATAGTTTAGAGATGTTTTGCTACCACTCACCAAGAGTAGTCCTGGAATCTGTTGATGAAATTTATAAAATAGAGATCATCAGGTAATTCTTTAGCAAAACTGTTTGTTTATTTTATGGTTTACAAAAGTAAGATAATGGCCCTACAAATATAATATCTGTTTTTTCAAACTCCATTTCTGCGTAACTTTAGGTTTAAAAATTCTGCAAAAAGGTTATTTTTATGGAAACAGCCACATCTCTTTCTAGAAAGAATGTGACAGGTGGTTTTAAATTACTGGATAACCAAAGTCTTGGGTTGTTTACTTTCTAAAAAATTGCTCATTGAGTGAGTCTAATTATGCAAGAAATCAACTTTACAAGAAACTGGTATTAAAGGAAGCTGGGGGCTCTCAAAGGAAAGTGATGCCAACTCAATAGCTGTTTGATTTTATGTTGCAGCTGCCTAGTCACTAGCAGATATAAGTTCATACCAAGGAGACACTGAAGAAGGAAAAAGAGAAATACTAAAAGAAAATAAAATTTTAATTTATCATATTTATAAGTGTCTAAGATAATGCAGAATTACAAACTAGCAAAGGTGAATACACATGTTGGGTAGAGAAGAATTAAAAGTTTAAGATTACAGTGTGATAATGAAAGGTTTCAGTTTTCTGAATCTTGTGCTTCTTAGAAGGAACATGTTTACTTCATGTAGTCAGAAGGTCTTGCTTTGAAGCTGTCTTCTCCAAAACTATTTGTTTCTGGAAAATTTTGAAGAATTTTCACTTTCAGGTCCCCAGTCTTAACGTTTTTCAATAATTCAAGGATGGCTTGTATCTCTTTAATTGAGAGATGTATATTTAAATATCTAAGAGATTAATGTTACACAAGTTAACAGCTCTTTTTCTTAGGTTTTATCATCAAGGCCAATGATTAGTGTGCAGGGTGAACCAAAGGTTCTGAAGCAAACACTGGTAAACAAGTTGTTAGTCTTGATAAATTAGGGAGTGTAATTGGCTCACATTCCTTTTTCTAGTAGCAAGCATTTCCTGGAATAAAAAAACCAAGTTATTTCTCCTTGTTTCATATTACTTAATGTAGGCAAGGGAAGAATTCCTGCTCTAAATTTTGTTTATTTTAGTTCTAAAAAAGAAATGATTTAGAATAAAAGACATTCTTTAGTAGCTGGGGTTCTTAGAGCATCTTAGTCATAATGATTTAACATAAATTAAAATTGGGTATTGGGATTTGCAAATCATTTGATTTTTATGTGAAAACTTATTTAAACTTATTTTATACTAAGCTTATTTTATACTATATTTTATACTGGCAATTTTTAAGTACACTGCATGCTGGAGGGTTTATTCCCAGCCATTCTTCACATGTAGCTTCACATTAGACATGCTTAATTGATTTATTGTAGTCTAGTTTTGTACATTTAGGGTTCCATGTACATTCATAATTTCAGAACTGAGTTATCATTACTCAGTAAATATGACACAGTTTCATGGGCATTGATATTTATAAGGCATCAATTTCAAGAGCTTAGAACTCTCTATATTTATTGTCTAAACTGATCTTCCTGAAACTGAGTCCCTTGGTTAAGCAATCACGTTAGTTTTAATTTTTCACTCTCATTTTGCAATTCTCTTCTCCCAGTATACAAAACCATGCCATAGACCATATAATTTAACTGAGCATTTTCATGGCATTCTGCTCTTCAGACTTGTTTTCCCTAACAGATAGTATGTTACAATTACATAAGGAAACACACTGAAGAGAGGCAGATATAAAAAAAATACTGAAGCCAAATTTGCAAAGGACAGCATTATTTTAGTTTTGATAAAGTTAGCTTTTAATATTTAACTGAAAATTACCACAATTGATTTTAACAATCTCAATTTATGGAAGCCTTTTGTCCTTATATATAAAACCAGGAGAAAGCCTTTGATGATATAATATTTTGTATTTTAAAAGTGTGAAACAACCAGTCATTACAGCTGTTGGAAGAATAAAACAGTTAGAAAAATACTATGTTCAGAATTCTTTAGGCTTTATGTAAGACTATTTGAAAAGGTAAAATTGCCTCTGGCTGCATTCCCTAGGAAGAATCTGGAGTACATGAAAAGTGTTTTATAGCCATGAATTAATCGGCAGTAACTTCTCTAAATAATTCTTTTTGATATTATTCTTATTCTATAAATAAAACATTGTCCCAGAGAGAGAAAGAATTCTGTCTTGGCCAGTAGTAAATCAGTAGGAGGATCCCAACAGAATGCTTAGAGAGGTTAAGTGACCTGAACCTTTCAAACCAGAAATGAATATCAGGACATTTGTAAACATCATACTTGTGGTTGACATTAATTTACAATTGAAGGGTTTTAAAAGTCACTTCTAGAATATAAAGTTATAGCACCTTTAGCTTCCTGTTTGTTTGATAGCAAAGCTACCAGTGATTGTGCCATAGTTGTATTAATATCGAGTAATTTATTAGGCTTTTGTTAAAGATTTTTTTTAGCTTTCAAGTTGTTATTGGGTTCAATACAGTCTAAAAATAATTTTATTCTATTTATTCTGTACTTTGTCTTTATATTTTAGTATTTCCCACTTTTTTCCTATGACAGTTCCAATATAATAGGATTGCATAGTTTATTTAATGAACTTCAATTGCTGATCAGTTTACACGTACTCTCTGGGTAGATTCAGATGAAAAGTTTGATGTTGAATATAACTGGGTCAAATATATGAAATATATTTTTATTTCCTTTTATTTAAAGGAATAAAAGGATTTATTCCTTTTATTTCCTTCTAGTTAAACAAAATATAAAGAAGAGATTATTCTCAGAAAAAAACTATGTCTTTTCTAATTAATATCCCACAGTGTTACTTGACCCATCTGTAAAATGGATATAATAGTACTGTAGCCTGACATCTGTTTCAAAGAAAAAAATTTGAAAGCACATAGAAAGAGCTGGGAAAAAACCGTGGCTTGAATAATGTATAACCCAAAGTATTATTCATTAACATGACTTGAGGATTAGTAGGTTTGTCAGCCACTTTATTATAAGTAATAAGGCAATTCCCATTTTAACTTATTAGAAAGACATATTTGCATTTTGGCATTTTGTTGAAAAAATAATATACTCTAGTCTTGTTCATTTTATTTATATTGTCATTAACAACTCAATGAAATAGAGCCTTTTAACATCATGTACTGAAATTCATACATATTTGTATGTTTTATGTTCATATATTTAAGCAAATATTAATGTTCACTAAATTGAAACTGAGAGATGCATCATTTGAAACCCATGAATATGCATGGACTTTCCTGATTTATTCTTTGGGTTTTAATATAATATTTGAGAAAACAATCACATTTCATTATTCTAAATATTTATACTTGAATTATAGTGTAAAGTGGGAAGTTGCTAATATTGCTTATACTGAGATGTGTGAGTTTATAAAAAATAAAAGGCAAACTTGATCTAAGAGTATCATATTGTGACTATATACGTGGATTTTAATAATTTCTTCCAGGGTCTTTTTGCTCTGAAATAAGAATGGCACCCATTTTGGTCCGGTTCTGTGATATTGCTGTTGGTCAAGGGCTGAAATGAAATGAATTCAAGCAGGAACTTCTGCCTTTATGCCTTTATTAGATGATTAAGGAATTGATTGCCCTTCCTCAATAATCTGTTTGTGCTTTCTTACTATGGGGCATATGTTAGAAAAAAAGCAGAAATAGCTATTTTCCCCCAAGATGATCTTAATACTAACGTATAAACAAGAAGTTAGGTCATGTTTAATATATAATTCCCACCAGAAGCCTGAAACTGAATAGAGGCATATTATTAATCATACTCTATAAATACAATGCAGTGGAGGGGCATAACTCACCATTACATGCATTCAAATGTAGTGAAAGTTAATTGGTGCCTTTCTCCACCTCCTCCTACATGTCATGTTTTTTGAGACAGAGTCTTGCTCTGTCACTCAGGCTGGAGTACAATGGCACAATCTTGGCTCACTGCAACCTCTGCCTCCTGGTTCAAACAATTTTCCTGCCTCAACCTCACAAGTAGCTGGGATTACAGATTTGCACCACCGCACCCAGCTAGATTTTGTATTTTTAGTAGAGATGGGGTTTTACCATGTTGGCCAGGATGGTCTTGATCTTTTGACCTCGTGATCCCCCGGTCTCAGCCTCCTAAAGTGTTGGGATTACAGGCATGACCCGCTGCTCCTGACCGAAAATATTTTTAAAATTCTGTATGGAAGGTCTCAAAGTTACATGTTTAAATTATATGAATGTGCTTTAGTGTTTTCTACAAATTGTAGCCAAAATTTTTACAATTATTATTCCTGGTGAATTTATACATCTGGAGAAGTACATGTGATTAATGAATACAATAGCCTTACAAAATTAAAAGAAAATAATTTTCTGCAACTTTTTGGTTACAGAGCAAATCACGTAAATTATCTCTTGTTAGTTCTGAGTTTGACAGCTTAAATGGTGTGTCATCATAGAAGCGGACCGAACCTTGACAGGAATCTAGGCACACACTGTAGTATTTTGTGGTGAGAGATCTGGAGCTCAACATGCACAGCTATTGAGTTGGGGCCATGGCTGTGCCGGTGGGGGGCTCAGCCAGCACTCAGTCCTCTCCCTGGACGCTCACTTCCCCACTCTTCACACTAGCTTGCACACTTACATTAGGAAATCATGTTTCAAATTTCAACCACGCTTTATTTTAATTTCCAATAATATAGCAAAAAAGGCCAGGCATCATCTCCATTTGGTATGACTGTGATAAAACTGAGAATTAATATTCTATTTATCTCCTCTCTTTAGCCTGCAATAAAGTAGATATTACACAGGCCTTGAACCAAATTTGTTTTGGGATAGAAGGCAGAATCAAATTTGGGGGTCATCCTTAATAGCTTTTATAATATAGTTTGACATTTTAATATGGCAGGTGGGGAATTAAACACAAAGTCCTTTCTATGATGGGATTCTGATAATTTAAATAACAGACATCGCCTAAATTATTATCTTGAAGGATCTGGCATTTCAAATCCATTGTCATTTTAAATTCTCTGAGGAATTGGGAAAGGTGGGTATTTGTTTATTTGTAAATATTACAGTGAAAGGTTGTATAGCATTTCATTTAGCTCTGTGTTAGCTATGAATTTAAAAAATCGCAGAAATGTGAAGAGCTTCTTCGGAAGTTTCTGGGGTTAAACATCAACATCAAATGACCTATTAAATGATATTTCATTGATTAATCCAGATTACATTAATCTTTTCATAGAATGCCTCATCTACTTTTTTATATTGCTAGTTCAAATGTATTCTGTCAGCATACAAAAGATTTGTAAGAAGATAAATCACTTTAGAATTAGTTCAATCTGTCCCCTGAGAAATGTGAAGTTATATAAGTGAAGAATATATATACAGGCAGTCCTTGACTATGGTTTGATTTACAAGTTTTTAGCTTTATGATTGTGTGAAAGCAGTATGTATTCAGTAGAAACCGTACCTTGATTTCTGAATTTTAAATTTTAATCTTTTTCTGCCCCAGCCATATGCAATACTTTCTTGTAGTGCTGGGCAGTGGCAGGGAGCCACGGCTCTCACTCAGCCACGAGACCACGAGGAGAGACCAGCCAGGCTCTGCAGTGGCCTGTGTTGCCAGGTGATTTTGCCCAACTGTACGTGAAAGGAAGTATTAGGAGCACACTTCAGGGAGGCGAGGCTAAGATATGATGTTGTGAATGAAATGCATTTTCCACTCATGATATTTTCAACTCGCAAGTCGAGGAGCAGCTATACTTGGAGAGCAAATGCATTCGCTTTAATTTTTAAGCCTGAAATCCTTCAATTTTCTTAGTTATTTTCTATGCACATTCATTGCATCTACTTAGCTTCAAGCAAATGCATTTGCTTGGGACCACTAGGTGTCATCATATCTGTTTTTAAGGTTTTAGTACACCAGTGACTTTCATACACTTCTATTTTTGAAGGCTTTCCCAAGAGTTCAGGTGACAAGACAACTCTAGGGGAGGGAGGAGCTGGGATATAATAAAGTACAAGTTGGATCATGAAAAACTTGGAAATACTGGTAGTATAAAGAAAGTTCTGGTATTTCATATCTGTTCCCTTTGTAAAATGTCAGTTGTCTTATTCCATATTGTGGTATACTATGAAAGAAATCTTTATGTAAACAAAGTAAATTACTTTAATCTCTTGGTTAAAAGAAAAAACACAAGCTAAAAGAAAAAAGTTATCACCTTTTATTTCAATAGAGTTTATAATTCTCTGTGGGAATAATATTTAAGGGATAAATATACTACATACCAAAAATAGAGTCATATATTTTAATAAGAAATATAATATATATAATGCAGGTCTTGGCAAAATGAGGTGATTTTGTATTGTTGAATGGAGACAAAATACATGGAAAGTCACATGATATTTTTTGCAAATCTACTATGTTACATCTACCAATATAGGGTAAAAATGCATAAGATATTGGGCATGACCTTTCAGATATTTCTTCCTCACTGCTGCCGGAATGCTGGGTCTCACTTAGTCCCTAATGAGGTCCTGCTAGTGCACTGTGGGGAGGGGATGGGAGTAGAAGGAGCAGGCTTTCTAGACAGGGAGGGGCACTCAATTCCTGATTCTCCCACCTATTGAGACCTTAGAAAATTACGTAAGTTCTCACATAGAATTTAAGTGTCTTTGCTTGTAAAATATTATAAAATATTATTAATCTTTCTGTGTTATAAAAGTAAAAGTAGTTTTAGTAAGAATTTGGCAGAATACAATGTGTAAAAGGTGGTCCATTCATATTGGAGAATTTCAGCAGAGTTCAGTAAGAGGACTGAACAGCTGCAGGCAGGGTGTAAGGAAACCACAGGGGACAGTGCAGTATCCCAGCACAAGTACGGCAGGGCTGTGCCACCTAGACGGAGCCACCTGCAGGTGTTCTGACGTTTTTGAGGGAAACAGCTCATCTGAGACAACCAGGAAAGGAGCCAGGGACATACATGCCCTGTGTTTATTTCCTCTCTTTCGTCTTCTGTTGAGATTCTCCATTGGTGGAGCCCCTAAGGCAGTGGGTTTCAGGAAACGCGGCTGTATTCCCACACATTATTCTTCAAGGGCACATTATAGTCTGTAGAAGGTCAAAACAGACCTGGTGGTCAAAAGACATGTCCATCTCACTGGTGCCAGAGATACCCTTCTAATGTACAATTGGACCATGCCAGCACCCTGCTTCCAATTTTTCTATATATTATCCTGGTAGCTCACAGGAAAAAAATTCATAATGCTCAATTGAGAATAAGACCACTTATTATCTAGCCACTGCCTCCTTTACGTTCCCTCTCCTCCAGCTATGGGGAGCTCTCCTTGATTCCTCAAGGTGCTATGTCACGTCATGTGTTTTCACCAACCACGCTTTGTCTATGCTGTTCTTTTTCCTAGAATTCATTTTTCCTGTTTCCTCATTTAACTAACTCCTTCTTATCTTTCAAAATGCTATTACTCAAGAAGAAATTTTCATATTGAAAGTTAGATTTATATGCTCTTTTTCAGTGTACCTATAATACACCCTGTTTGCATCTATCACAACATTAATTTTATCATATTGCAGTGATAGGTGATAGGTCCTTTCTCACTAGACTTGAATTTCTCTAAGGAGAAGAGAGTGTTTAATTTTACTCTGTATCCTTAGCAACTTGAACGTGTGTGTGTGTGTGTTTACATATGAATTCAGTGGTTACCTAATGAATACATGAATGTGTAAAAGGCCTAGTTCAGTGCCTTCAATAGTAGGTACATCACATGTGCTCATGAAATATAAGCTGGCATCTGGTGGGGGCAATAAAAAGGGAAATGGCTCGAGAACACGAGAATCCTTCTTTCAAACTGAGATACCTGTTAAAAGTCAGACTATAAGTAGGTTGGAATTTGCTTTCCATTCTCTCTTTCCAGTCTACCTTAGACTTGCAAAAATTGGCATGTAATTGAAAACTAATTCAGAACATCTGTCTCAAAATATGAATATGCCATGAAACTCCTAAAACTTATGAGCCTCTGCAGACAGATAGTAATAATGGCTTATGGAGAAATCTGAGAAAATCATCTATTAGAGCTCTATGGTATTTCATTAATTTACACTATCAAGAGAATTACATTGCTCAACATTCATAAAAAATTTTGAGCAATAGTAAACTCATAACCCCAAATCTCCTCAATATAGTAATTATGAATTCCTCCAAACTAATTAAACTCTGAGTATTCCAACCCAAACATACACAGGTGTGTGAGTGTGTGTGAAATTTCTACACCAGATATATTTAGTGGAACTGATGTAAATATGTATGTGTAACTAGGTGTGAGTGTGTATATAAACACAAATACATATAACCATTTTTTTCAAAATTGGTAGTAGAGCTCAAATAATATGCAAGGTATTTCCAAGCCAAAATAAGTATAGAAACATGAGAATCAGCTAATGGGCTGGTATAATTTGCCATTTAAGCCCAAAGTGTTTACTGTTATCAACAGTACAATTTTTTATGCATATTTAGTTTCATTTCACAAAATGTTTACATCTATATCTAATTAGCATAGTCCTCCAGATTGCATAACATTCAGAATACTTGCATATAAAAAGATGACTTGCTAAAATTCCAAAAGACAATTTAAACTGATTCAGTTTTGATATGTGCTAGAAATTATTCATAGTATTTTTGCTAGGCTGAATAATGCCCCCCACAATGATGTCTGTGTCCTAATTCCTAAGTCATGTGAATGTCACTTTACATGGAAAAAGAGAATTTGCAGATGAAATTTAGAATCCTGAGATGAAGACATTATTGTGGATTACCTACATCAGCTCAGTGTAATCACAGTGATCTTTATAAGAGGGAGGAAGGAGAATCAGACTCCGAGAGAGAAGGTGCAAGAATGGACCAGAGGCCAGAGAAGACAGAAGGTGCTACTCAGCTAGCTTTGAAGTTGTCAGAGGGGCCATGATCCATGGATTGCAAGTGGCCTCTAGAAGGTGGAAAGGGCTTGAAGACAGATTCTCCCATAAAGGCTCCAAAAAGAACCAGCTCAGATGATTCTTTCATTTTAGTTCAGTGAAGCTGATTTTGCACTTCCACTCTACAGACTGTAAGAGAATAAATTCACTTTGTTTTAAGCTACTAAATTTGTGGCGATTTGTTACAGCAGCAATAGAAAACTAATAAAATTTCCAAAGGCTTGATTACAGAATTAGATACATTATATATCTCTTATAGCATTTATTATACCTTGTTTTCAGTCTCTTTCCTCTAATTAGATTATGTAGTCTTGAGGCCAGGAACTGTCTTACTGGTCTTTGTAGCCAATGCACTTGTTACTTAGGAGAGCTCAAGATATCTTGTTGAACTAATGCCTGGATTCTCTGAATGAGCCGAATCAATGCATTGCTGCTATGTGTTTTGAATTTTTTGGAGCTGGGGTCCCCAGCCCCCAGGCTGCAGACAGGTACCAGTCCCTTTCCTGTTAAGAACTGGGCTACACAGCAAGAGGGGAATGGCAGGCAATCTAGCAAAACTTTATATGTACTTAGAGCTGCTCCTGGTCCCTCACATTACTGCCTGAGCTCTGCCTTCTGTCAGATCAGCAGGTGACATTAGATTTTCATGGAGCACTGACAGGGTTTGGCTCATCAAACCGTATCTCACCAAATATGTCATATGAAATTGTAATCCCCATGTATCAGGAGAGGGGCCTGCTGGGAGGTGATTAGGTGAATGAATCATGGGGGTCAACCTCCCCCTTGCTGTTCTGATGGTGAGTGAGTTCTCATGAGATCTGGTTGTTTGAAAGTGTATGGCAATTCCCCCTTCACTCTCTCTCCTGCCACCATGTGAAGCAGGTCCTTGCTTCCCCTTTGCCTTCCACCATAGTTGTAAGGCCTCCCAGTCATGCTTCCTGTTAATCCTGCGGAACTGTGAGTCAACCTCTTTTCTTCATAAATTACCCAGTCTCCGGTAGTTATTTATAGCAGTGTGAGAATGACTAATTCGAGCATGAACCCTATTGTGGACTGTGCATGTGAGGGATCTAGGTTGCTTACACCTTTTAAGTATCCATTGCCTGAAGATCTGTCATTGTCTCCCATCAACCCTAAATGGGACCATCTAGTTGCAGGAAAATAAGCTCAGGGCTTCCACTGATTCTACAGGATGGTGAGTTATATAATTTTTCATTATCTATTACAGTGTAATAATAATAGAAATAAAGTGCACAATCAAAAGCATCTTCCCTCTACCCGTGACCCCCATTTGTAGAAAAATTGTCTTCCATGAAACTGGTCCCTGGTGCCAGAAAAGTTGGGGACCATTGTCTAAGAAACAGAAAGCCATGTCTATGTGATAGGGCTTCCAATTACTTGTGTCCCAACTTGATGTTTACCAGGGGACTAAGGAAAACATATTTAGCAAAAATAAATAAATGTTAAGCAGGAATATGAGCAGATTCATTGTTTTGCTCTTTTATGTTTTATGCCGTTTTTAAAGAGCAAATATTTGGCAAAATGAAAATTTATCTGAGAACTAAATTTGATTATTATCTATAATTACTGTAATTTTGGAATCATGTATTTGAAATTGATGTGATATCAGATAGCTCAGCGTCTCATTCCATGTTACAGTCTCTTCAACATCATGCTTGGTGATAGTGTGATTTAATCACCAAAAGATTTGGAAATGCAGATCAGGATGCCTCAGACAAAGTCCTTTAACACTGGACCGCAATCCTCACTTTCCAGTTGTACAGGGTTATGGGGAATGATGTGATCTGTAATATCTTCTCCATTTCCCAAATCCCAGATTTTACATGAGCAATGACAAAATCATTCCTAAGTGGGAAAGTTTGAAAAAGTAATGTGGCAAATGACACAGTTACTCTAGATTGTGGTTATTGTAGTATAATATTTCAGAGTTACTTTTAAATGGGAGGGGGAGTAGCTGTGGTACATTTTTCGATTTTAATAACAACAATTATAACAATAATATTGATGGTGAGTTTTTATAAATGTGCAGTGTTTCTATTGCACACTTTTAGTACTCTGTGTTATCATCATGTGTTGTTTTTATTGTTGCTGGTTTAAAAAGTAAAAACTTCCCATACTCAGGGTGCAAAAAAAAAATCACCTCTGAAGGTGACATTTCATTAATGACTCTTCTAAGAAATTGACAAAGATGGATGTAGTGCCTTTATTGATGGCCCCTGAGAAACATGCTACTTTCAAAATAACATTATAGCTACACACACACAAAAAGCTGTGTTTGCTTTGTTTACAGGAAGGAATGTTACATACCTTAATTGCGTAGTGCATATTTTTTCTTAGTTTATAAATTCTCACTTGTCTTCTATTTAAACATAGTTAATTATGCTATTTAATAAGATGTAATAACTTCAACATTATGACTTAATATTATGCAACACCTTACCTGAGAGAATCTCAATAAAACACACAAGCTTTACTAATGAAATCTTGCCACTCCCTGGTGGATGGGGTTTAGTTGCAAGGCTTTGTGTTTACAAAATATGTAGAGAGATGTGAGTAAAGTATGTATGCAAGAGTCAAGCCAAAAAATCCAAAATTTAAAATACAATTCAATGGCTATTGCTAACATAGTGACACTTAATGTGAAATATTTTTTTCTTGTAGGAAACAATTATAGTCTCAGGGCTTTTCTATTCCCATAAACAGACTGATCATTAAATAACTGAAACTCTGGTGTGCCTCCTTGGGGGCAGATTCCGTCTGTCATCTTCAAATGTGTTATCTCACTTTATTTTCCCCAATGCTCATTTTGAAACCAAGGGTGACTTCAGGGCTCTTGAGTTTCCCAGAGCTTCATTCTGGGCCAGGTTCTCTGGGAAAGAGGTAAAATCAATACTTTTCTGCTTAATCTTCCCGTCTGTAGGAGATACAAGCCTAGTAACTGATTTCAAAAGTTCTCCTCAACTATAAGTTTCAATAAGGTTCTAAAGCTCATGGTTTGAACCCCTTTTTGAAGTACTTAGCAGCCTAAATAGGACCCCTTAAAAAGCAGTGGTAATAGGAAACAGTCATCTAGCAAAGTTGGGGTTAATCATCCCAGTGGTTCATAAAATAGTAGGAAATGTTCATCAAAAGAAGCTATGGTCATTTTAAGACAGAAAATGAAGTGATCTATGTATTCTTCAAATCAAAATTATTATGTATCATACCTGTACCTATGTATATCAAGTGATATTGACTTGATTTTCATTCTGAATAAAAGCTTACATGAGCCTGTTTTATTCTACTCTTAATGGAGGGTCTCCCCCTACTTTAGCTTTGAGCTTAATATCTATTCATCTATGATACTGAAATTATTTTGTATTATAAGTAATTAAAATATAAAAGTATATAAAATAGATTAGCAATAATTTTTCTATACCAAATAAAAGGCAAAACAAATTGCATAAGAGAAGCAATTAGTTAAAAGTATTTGATACATAGCTTTTCTTTCTCACTCATTAGAAAGTTTCTATGCACAGCTAATTGGATTCAAGTGCCTCCTCTATTGCATTGGCGATGCTTTGCGGTGGGTAGAAATCAATTCCTATATGCTTGCTACTTGACTTCCACTCTAGAAAACGGTTTCTTATATTAGATTTTGATACCTTTTGACTGAGAAACCCATGAACCTTTAGACTTATTAGCTCAAGTTGTGTTAAATAGGATATAAATCCTGATGGCTGGTAGATAGAAGATTTGGTATTCTGCAGCAAAAAAGAATTAAGCCTAACAATTCCATCATTACTTCAGAAGAAATTCTTTTCAAGTGAAATAATGAAAAAGAAGTCACTCTATTGTTAGATGACTTAGAAATGGCTTTTAAGACTGTTTATCTGGTCTGTCTATGTCTTGCTTTATATTTTTTTCCTAAAGAAACTGAAGCCTTTTATGGAAACAGCCATCTGTAACTTGATCAACCTCTGTCTTGTTAACCTTGATCTTGAAGAAATTGAAGCCTGAACCAGTAGTTTGCCAAAGGGATACTTCTGCCTTTTGTGTGTGTGGTGGTTAGATTGATTGTACACATTTTACTTTTTATAAACCTTGTTTTTTTTTTTTTTTTTACTTGAATCTGTGAAAGAGGCAAAGCTAAAATAGTGAAGGCAGACAGTTAATCATTACTGCTGCCAACAAGCTTTTACATTTCAGTCTTATCAAATGGAACACGGACGAAAACCAAACCAAACCAAAACACAATATTCTCCTCTCTGTGGAGTATCAATGCATTAATCTCATCTGGATGAGAAACATTGGTTGGATCAATAAGACATTTCCCACATTTCCCCGCTGGTCACAAAGCCTCCAATTTCCACTTTAGCTATTAATTGATTCAAATTATATGAAATTGTGCTGTATTATAAGGAAGTTACCAAATTAATCCTGTCTTTCCTTTTTAACTCTCTGCTGCTCTTGGTGACTTCTATTCGTCAGGACAAATTTATGATTATGTTCATATTTTCCTTCTCTTTTAACCCACCTTTAAAATAGCATGTATCCCTTTCATGATTTAAAGTATTTGCAATTGAGTCTTTAGCATATGAGAAAATAGTTTTTCAACCTTTGAGTAGGAATTATATTCAAGACGTTACTTGATTTTTTTGGTTATATTTTTAGATCCCTGATTATGCACTATTTGTCCCATTCCTTTTGCCTGGGTCCCTGGTAGAATAAGTCTTTTCAACCAAGCATTTAGAGGAAATGAATTGTATTCTTCCCCCACAACCTTCAGCTTCTTCTTTACCTACTCCTTTGAGGACTCTCAGCACACCTGACCTTTGGCATGGACCTTTAAATTGAAAAATATAAAATACCAATGCTCTGCTTCAGACATGTGAGTTGGGAGTGTTCATAGTTAGGCCGCAGCAACCAATATATTCTTGATTTCCTTGTGATGTTCATGCACATTTCCACCTGTCAGTGGGATTGAAGGATACGCTGAGGTCTTTGCTCATCTTTGCATTTCACCAGTACGTAGCCCATTCCTTTGGTAATAGATACGATATTGATTTTTTTTTTAAATAAATTGAAAGAGCTGTGTGGGTAGGGGCATCTTTTTCCATTTTCAATACTTACAGATAGCATGATGAAATTATACCTTACTGGCCATTTTGAATTGTACAAGTGTGAGCTGGAAATCTGTACATGTTAATATTTTATTGTGCACTTCTAACTTATATAGGGAATTTAGAAGGAAATCACCTCACTGCATACCCACCTACAATGGTATTTATTAAGAATATACGGTACTAAAAATTCACTCTAGAAAACAGAAGATGGGGTGACAAATAGTTATATGTGTGCATTTTTATGTGTTATATGTGGCCTTGAGAGAATTGTTTCCTGTGCTTTCATTTTCCTGCTGAAATCTAAACTTCTTCAGACCTTCTTGGGTCTAGGGTTAGAGACTAGACTGTAAGGTTGATGATGGTGAATGACCTTAATTCTGTCATTGTTGGATGTCCCCTTGACTCTGTGGCAGATCAGTTGTCTATCATTTTACATGTATTGTTTGGATCCCCTTGTCCTTTAGGTTTTACGATGACATATCTGATACCTATAGTTTGTTTTTACTTGGGTGCCTTCTGGGCTGTCTCTTTAAACATACTTTCAGATTTCATAATACCGTAAGTCACCTTTGAACCCCAAATAAACCCTTATCAATATGCATATTTTTGTCAGGGCAAAATTACTTAAAGCAAATGCTCTTTCTTCGGTAAATGTTTGACTTCTATTTTTGGTAAATATAATTTCTTTTTAAATTTGTGGAATGTACTTTTGGAGGTCACACAGTTTTAAATGCAATATCTTTTATTTCACTTCAACTTGATGAAATACTGGCTGAAAAATATTGGCAAAAATATAATTTATTTTGAATCCACAGCATAATATCAAAAAATAACTACTTGCCAATTCCACTAAATTAATATATTTAAGTATGTTATGATGCTGTTTTTTATTTGATATCTTGGAATTTTTACTAATTAGCACAAGGCTTGGCATCGTAAATGGTACTAATGTGAGCACCATAGACTATTTATATTTTACTGTATTTCTTCCTCTAATGAGGTAATATCCTTTGACTCTGAAAAGACGGAATTAGTTTAGACTGTTCCTCTTTGGGCCTGTTTTATACCAAATAAACAAATTAATAAATGCTTAAAATTATAAGACTTCAAAGAAAGGTTTTTTTATTTTGCAAGCAAATATGATTATTCACAAAGCAAACTAGCATCACTAGGTAGACTTTTAAACGCAACTGCATGGAGTGATTATTATTGTTTTGAATAAGTATTTCTGTAAACATCTTAATAATTTAAAATTTTCTAATTATTATTTAGAAACTTATGACAATGGAACAAGTCAGTGTAATTATTATTTTAGTGAATAAAAAATTATCATTCTCTTTTACTATTCATTCTCTATATGCTTATAAAATATGATAGAGAGGATAGAAGGTAGAACACGATGACTGAATAGATGCCTCCACCAATCATCCTCCCTGCAGGAACACCAAATTGAACCACTATCCACAGAAAAAAGCACTGTCATAAGAACCAAAAATCAGGTAGCAAGCACAGTATCTTGTTTCAACTTAGTGTAACTGAAAGAGGCACTGAAGAGGGTAGAAAAGACGCTTGAATTACCAGTGCTACCCCGCCCCATGCTCCAGTGGCAGCAGCTTGTGGCAAAGTCTCCGTGCACTTAGCAGGAGGACAGAGTGCAGTGATTGTGGAACTTTGCATTGGAATTCAGTGCTGCCCTGTCACAGTGCAAAGCAACACCAGGCAGAGCTCAGATAGTGCCTATGGAGAGAGCAGCCCAAGGCAGAGGAGAATTATGCATCCCAGAGATTACAACCTGAGTTCTAGCAAGCCTCGCAACTGCAGGCCATAGTGCTCTGGGTTCTAGATAAACTGGAAAGGCAGTGTAGGCCACAGAGACTGCAGTTCCTGGGCAAGTCCTGGTGCTGTGCTGGTCTCACACCCAGTGGACCTGGGGGGCACACAACCAAGTGAGACACCAGCTTGGGTGGCTAAGGGAGTGCTCCTTTCCCAAACCCAGGCAGTGCAGCTTGCAGCTTTGAGAGAGAATCCTTTCTTCTGCTTGAAGAGAGGAGACAGGAAAGTGAAGAGGACTTTCTCTTGTATCTTGTATCCCAGCTCAGCCACCATGGTATTAGGTTCCAGGCAGAGTCCTGAGACCTCCATTTTAAGCTTAGATTCTGGACAACATATCTAAACATACCATGGATGAGAAGGGAACCCACTGGCTTGAAGGAAAAGACCCAGTTCTGAAAAGATTCATCACCTGCTGACTAAAGAGCCCTTGGATCCTGAATAATCATCAGTGGTAGCCAGGCAGTATTCAACACAGGCCCTGGGTGACACTCAGAGTAGTGCTGGCTTCAGGTGTGACCTAGCACATATCCAGCTGTGGTGCCTGTGGGGAAGGACTCCTGGTTCTGGCTGAAGAAAAGAATTAAGAGGACTTTGTTTTGCACCCTAGACCACAGTGTGGTAGAGCACCAAGCAGGCTCCTGGGGTCTCTGACTCCTGGGCTTAGCTCCTGGACAGCATTTCTAGACCTGCCTGGGGCCAGAGGAGAGCCCATTTCTTTTAAGGGAGAGAATCAGAACTGGCAGAATTCATTACAAACTGACTCAAGAGCCTTTGGGACTTAAGTGAATATTGATAGTAGCCAGGCAGTACTTGCTGCAGGCATGGGTGGTGCTGGCCACAAGGAGAAAGTCCTCTGCTTATTCAAAGGGAACAGAAGAGTGGGAAGGGCTTTATCTTGTGGATTGGGTCCCAGATCAGCTGCGGTAGAATAAACTACCAGATTGGTTCCTAAGTTTTCCGAATCCAGGCCCTGGCTCTCAGGTGGCATCTCTGGACCCACCTTGGACCAGGGTAATCTCGTCACCCCGAAGGGAAGGACACAACCCTGGCTGGCTTCAGCACATGCTGATTATGGAACAGTTGGGCCTTGTATGAACATAGGTGGTATTCAGGTGCTTACTGCAGGCTTTGGGTAAGGCCCAGTGCTGTGCTGGCTTCAGGCCTGACCCAGAACAGTCTCACTGGTGGTGGCCTCAGTGGTGCTTGTGTCACCCCTTCCCCAGCTCCAGGAAGTTCAGCACACAGAGAGAGATTCCCATTTGTTTGGGAGAAAGTACGGAAAGAGAACAAGAGTCTCTGCCTGAGAATCCAGACAATTGTTTTGGATTTTATCCAAGACCACCAAGGTAGTACCTCTATAAACCTGTAAGGGCCACGATGATATTGGGCTTGGAGTATCCCTTAATGCATATATGGCTACAGTGACCAAAGATTTAGATAACAGCATTCAAATCCCTTTGAATACCTGGAAAGGCTCACCAAGAAGGATGGGTACAAACAAGCCCAGGCTGCAAAGATCATATAAATATCTAATTCTTCAATGCTCAAACACTGATGAACATCCACAAGCATCAAGACCATCCAGAGAAACATGACCTAGGAAAACAAACTAAATAAGGCACCAGTGATCAGTCATGGAGAGACAGAGATATGTATCCCTTCAGAAAGAGAATTCAAAAATAACTGTTTTGAGAAAACTCAATGAAATTCAATATAACACAGAGAAGAAATTCAGAATCCTATCAGATAAATCTAATCAAGAGATTGAAATAAGTAAAAAGAATCAAGCAGAAATTCTGGAGTTAAAAAATGCATTTGACACACTTAATGCATCAAAGTCTTTGAACAGTAGAACTGATCAAGCAAAATAAAGAATTAGCTGGAAGACAAGCTATTTGGAAACACACATTCAGAGGAGACAAAAGAAAAAAAAATGAAGCAGACTAAAGCATACCTACAAGATCTAAAAAACAGCCTCAAAAGGGCAAATCTAAGTTGTTGGTCTTAAAGAGGTGGTAGAGACAGAGGGGGGTAAAAAGTTCATTCAAAGGGATAATAACAAATAACTTCACAAACCTAGAGAAAAATATCACTATTCCAGTTACTAGGAGGTTATAGAAAGCCAGAACATTTAACCCAAATAAGACTACTGCAGGACACTTAATAATCAAATACCCATAGGTCTAGGGAGAGAAAGGATCCCAAAAGCAGCAAAACAAAAGATACAAATAACATAATGGAGCTCCAATATGTCTGGCAGTAGACTTCTTAATGGAAACTTTACAGGACAGTAGAGTGGCATGGTATATTTAAAGTGCTGAAGGAAAGAAACCTTTCATCCTAGGATGAATAGTACATCCAGTGAAAATATCCTTTAAATATGAGGGAGAAATAAAGACTTTCTCAGACAAACAAAAGATGAGGGATTTTATCAACACCATACCTCTACTACAAGAAATGCTAAAAGAAGCTCTTCAGTTCTAAAGAACAGGACACCATTGGGCAATAAGGAATGCTGTGAAGTTAAACTTATTGGTAATAGTAAATAATAGAAAAACACAGAGTATTATAACACTGTAATTGTGCTGTATAAACTACTCATATCTTGAGTAGAAAGAGTAAAAGATGGACTGATCAAAACTAATAACTATAAAAAGTGTTAAAGAAACATTACAATAACATAAATAGAAACAACACAAAGTTAAAAAGCAGAATGATGAAGTTAAAATGTAGAGTTTTTTATAAGTTGTCTATTTGCTTGTTTCTTAGTTTTTGTTTATGTATTCAGTGTTAAGTTTTCATCAGTTTAAAATAAAAGGATATAAGATATTATTTGCAGGGCTCATGGTAACCTCAAATAAAAAAAACATACAACAGATACACAAAAAACAAAAAGCAAGAAATTAAAACATATCATTGGAGAAAATCACCTTAACTAAAAGGAAGACAGACAGAAAGAAAAGAAACAAACAAAAACATGCAGGAGTTAAGTCCTTAGTTACTAATAATAACATTAAATATAAATGAACTAAACTTTCCAATCAAAAGGTATGGAGTGGCTAAATGGATTAAACAAACAAGGCTCAATAATATGTTGCCTTTAAGAAACACAATACACATATAACTACACACATAGACTGAAAATAAAGAGATGGAAAAAGATATTCCATACAAATAAAAAGCAAAAAAATCAATAGTTGCTATATTTAGATCACACAAAATAGATTTTTATTATTATACTATATAGACAACTACAAGACAAACCAAACTATATTATGGTTGTCTATGATATATAGAGAATACATTATATTATTATATAATTCTATAACATGTAATATATAGAGACTCCATTATATTACTGTAGTAATCTATTATAGACAAAAATTGTAAAAAGAGACAAGGTAATTGTATAAAGGGATTAATTCAGCAAGAGGAAGAAACAATTGTAAATTTAAGCACTCAACACAGGAGTAGTTAGATATGTAAAGCAAATAATATTAGAATTAAAGAGGGTGATAGACCCCGATATAGTAATACCTGGGGACTTAAACCACTCACTTTCACCATTGTACTGATCTTTCAGACAGAAAACCAAGAAACATTGAACTTAATCTACACTATAGACAAAATGGACCTAATAAATATTTACTGGACATTTTATCCAATTGCTGCAGAATACATCTTCTTCTTCTCGGCACACAGAACATTCTCGAGGACAGACCATATTTTAGGCCACAAAACCAGTTTTTAAAAATTAAAAAAATGTAATTATAGCAAGTATTTTCTCTGACCACAATTGAATGAACATAGAAATCAATAACCAGAGAAATTTTGGAAACTATACAAACACATGGAAATTAAACAGTATGCTCCTGAATGACTAATGGGTCAATGATAAAATTAAGAAGGAAATGGAAACATTTCTTGAAACAAATGATAATGAAAATACAACATACCAAAACCAATAGGATGCACTGAATCCAGTACTAAGATAATAATATATCATGATGTGCCTAAATCAGAAAAGTAGAGAAACTTAAAATAAACAATCTAATGATGTATCTTAAGCAAGAACAAACCCAAGCCAAAATTAGTAGAAAACAATAAAGATCAGAGCAGAAATAAATGAAATTAAAATGAAGAAAACAATATAAAAGATCAGTGAAGGGCCGGGCGCGGTGGCTCACGCCTGTAATCCCAGCACTTTGGGAGGCCGAGGCGGGTGGATCACGAGGTCAAGAGAGCGAGACCATCCTGGTCAACATGGTGAAACCCCGTCTCTACTAAAGATACAAAAAATTAGCTGGGCATGGTGGCGCGTGCCTGTAATCCCAGCTACTCAGGAGGCTGAGGCAGGAGAATTGCCTGAACCCAGGAGGCGGAGGTTGCAGTGAGCCAAGATCGCGCCATTGCACTCCAGCCTGGGTAACGAGAGCGAAACTCCGTCTCAAAAAAAAAAAGATCAGTGAAATAAAACATTGTTTTTTAAAAAAAGACAAAATCAACAAACCTATAGCCAGACTAAGAAAAAAAAAGAGAATATCCAAATAAATAAAATAATAAATGAAAAAGGAAACATTACAACCAATACAACAAGTTTCAAAGGATCATTAGGGGTTACTATGAGAAACTATATGCCAATAAGTTGTAAAACTAGAAGAAATGAATAAATTCCTAGACACATACAACCTATCAAGATTGAACCTTGAAGAAATAAAAATCCTGAACAGCCCAATAACTAGTAAGCAGGTCAATGCTGTAATAAAGAATCTCCCAGGAAAGAAAAGCCTAAGACCTGATGGCTTCACTGCTGAGTTTTATTAAACATTTAAAGAAGCACTAGGATCAATCCTACTCAAGCTGTTCCAAAATTAGAGGAAGAAGAAATCCCTCCAAACTCATTCTACAAGGGCAGTATTACCATGATACCAAAACCAGACAAAGACACATCAAAAAATAACCATAAAAACGACAGGCAATATCCCTGATGAACACTGGTGCAAAAATTCTTAGCAAAATATTAGCAATATGGATGAAGCTGAAGGCCATTATTCTAAGCAAATTAACAAAGGAAGAGAAAATCAAATTCCACATGTTCTCACTTAAAAGAAAGAGCTAAACACTGAGTACACACGGGAAAAAGAATGGAAGAATAGATACTGAGGCCTATTTGAGGGCAGGGGGTGGGAGCAGGGTGAGGATCAAAAAACCACTTATTGGGTACTGTGTTCACTACCTGGGTAATAAAATAATTTTTACACAAAATCCCAGCAACATGCAGTTTACCCATGTAGCAAACATACACATGTACCTCCTGAACCCAAAATAAGATGTGGAAGAAAAAAAATACTAGCCAACAAAATTTAATGACACATACAAAAATCATTCATTATTACTAAGTGGAATTTATCCCTGAAAGGCAAGAATGGTCCAACATATGCAAATCAATCAATGTGATGCATCATATCAAGAGAATACAGGACAAAAACCATATAATCTTTTCAGTTTATGCTGAAAAAGCATTGGGTAAAATTCAACATCTCTTCATGGTAAAGACCATCAAAAAACAGTATAGAAGGAACATATCTCAATACAATAAAAGCCATATATGAGATATCCAGAGCTAGTGCCACAGTGAATGGGGAAAAAATGAAAACCTTTCCTCTGAGATCTGGAACATGTCAGGGATGCCAACTTTCACCACTGTTGTTCAACATAGCTTGGAAGTCTTAGCTAGAGCAAACAGACAAGAGAAAAAGGTTTAAAGACTCCACCAAAAAAGTAGTAGCACTGATAAACAAATTCAGTGAAGTTGCAAGATATCAAATTGACACAGAAAAATCAATAGCATTTCTATATGCCAATGGCAGATAATTTGAAACAAGAAAAAGTAATACCATTTTCAATAGCTACAAATAAAATAATACACCTAGGATTAACCAAGAAGTTAAAGATCTCTACAATCAAAACTAGAAAACACTGATGAAAGAAATTGAAGGGAACACCACAAAAAGGGAAAGATATTCCATTTTCATGGACTGGAGGAAACATTGAATTTAATTTTCACTGTAGACCAAATGGACCTAAGAGAAGACTCAATATTGTTAAAATGTCCACATTACCCAAAGCAATTTACAGACTTAGTGTAATCCCTATCAAAATACCATTGACACTATCACAGAAATAGAGGAAACAATCCTAAAATAGATATTTTCTGCATATGTGTCTAAGGACTATCTCTGTGAGACATTTTATCAAGATGTTCAGGGTACTTAATTCTTTAAAGAGTAAGCAATTGTCTATGAAATGAAATTTCATGGAGACACAACTTTTTCTTTTTTTAATCTATGCATCCGTTTTATGACCTGTAACTTGACTGATAGTTTGACTGGTATTCAGTTGTAAAATACTTTTGTTGCCTTAATTAAGAATTCACAATTATACTATAAAGAGAAAAAGGCATGTGATGAAAGAAACTACTAAAAACTATGTTAGGCATAGATAATAAATTAATTATAAACATAGTTGAAACTCATAAAGCTGTGTTAAACATACACACTTCGTATGTAAATAGCATGTGAGATATAAAAAGAATTCATAAAATGTGTTACATTGGTAATTAAGTTACCTATGAGACATATTACACGAGAAATAAAATGAGATTCTATATGTTGAATATAAATAGAAGGAAATGGAAAGACCCAGAGGCAGTTAATATTCAAGATACACAAATGCTTTAAAAGGTAAGCAATTGTCTATGAAGTGTTATTGATGCACCTGAAGCACTCGGTATTCATGACATCTTAAAGTGACCACTCTCTGCTAATCTATAGTTCAGACAGGAACTATACATTTCTCTTTTCCTTTATCTAGAGTAGATTTATCTTTTTCTTTATCTTGAGTTTGGGGATCTAGAATAGAGATTCCTGAGGAGCATGCAGACAAATAAATGCAGAAGCAACTGAAGCATTATGATTCCATCCTACCTTCACTGTCTGAACTATAGATCTGTCTTTTGTCCAAGAAATTCATATAAAATTCATAGCTTCTCTTCAAAGTAAACTTGAGAAGAGATTTGGGTTAGTACTACTAATTAATGATGTTATTATTGTGTAAGATAATTTGGTGTAATATTGAGAACTTTACTTCTTCCACATATTATAATTTTCTATGCTAGGCACTTTTCTTTCCTGACACCTTTAAATTGTTGCATTCATAGAATAGATAAATCTCTGTACTTTTTCATATTTTTCTACCATTACTCTCTAGGGAATACCATCTTTGATACGTATGAATCTCAAATCTCTATCTCCAGTCCCAGTCTTGCCCTTGAGATCCAGAGCCACGCATTCAACTGCCTTTGAATTTATTTGTCTGCATGCTCCTCGCTTATCTCTGTTCTAGATCCCCAGATTCAATGTCATTTGCTTGTTCCCCAGCCTCCTATATTCCCTCTTTCTTCATCCTCCAAAGTTACTTCTTTCCTGTGTTACCTTTGTCTGTAGAAGGTGCTAAAGGTAAGAACCAATGAAGAACTACAGATTTCTCTTTTCTTTATCTAGAATACCAAACTAAATATTGCATCTTGTAAATTTTACTTCATAAATGTTTCTCAAAATTTCCCTCATGCTGTATCCCTATTTGCCTTAAATCGCTATTTCAATATCCTTAATCTGGAATGTTTTAAGAGTTTTCTAATTGAAGCCTTTTCCTTACGTAGCTTTTTCTTCGCAAAACTGTAGTCTACACTGTTGCCAGTGTGATTTTTCTAAAATGAAAGTTTGATATTTTACTCTATGCCCCACATTGAGTATACAGCTCTCTGCCCTACTGAAAACTCTCTAAGGATTCACATTACTAACGACATGAAATCCAAGTTCCTTCATATAAATAACAAGGCTCCCCGTTACCTAGTCCCTACTTTTTGCTGGAAATTTTAATCGTTTTTTCTTTTTGCACTGCAACATCCAACAACATTGAAAGATTTGAAGTTCCTTGACACTGTATATTTCATTCATCTATTGATGCTGTTCTCTTTGTTAGAATCTCTTAACCCTCTTCATCCCATCTGCCTGGTAAATTTGATTGACTTTAAGTCCTCTCCAAAGCTTTCATTGTATGTCCTGATAATTAATAATCTTCTATTCATGTTGCCTATACACTTTTATCATTGAACCTCTCACCTTGTATTCCTTTTCCTTGTAATTATAATGTTATAATTATCTGTTCACTTAGTTGATTGTGAGTTGCCAACAGTAAGGACTATATTTTCTTCATTTTAATATACTGAGTACCAAGAATAATGTAGCAAATATGTGTTAAACATTTGAACTGGTGATGGTCTCTGGAGAAAAAAAAAGACATTTGCAAATTTAACTAACAGAAGAGCCACATTTTCCAGGTCTGGAAGGAATCATGCACCTTTTTCTGTAAAAAATCTTTCCTGAGATGTTTTTAATGAATATTTTAAGCAATTTTTATTAATTATGGTAAAAAATAACATGAAGTTTACCATCTTGACCAGTCTAAATGTTCAATTCAGTAGAGTCAAGCATATTCATGTTGTTGTGAAATGTGTGTTCAGAAAGTTTTCATCTTGCAAAACTCAAACTCAGTATGCATTAAACAACAACTCTGATATCCTACTCCCAGATCCTGGTAATCACCATTCTACTTTCTATTTCTATGAATTCTCCTGTTTTAGATACCTCATATGGGTGGAATCATGTAGTATTTTTTTTTGTGGCTAGTTTATTTCACTTGGCATATGCTGTCAGAATTCATCCTCATTGTAGCATGTGACAGGATTTCTATATTATTTAAAGCTGACTAATATTCCTTCATATATATATATATATATATATATATATATATATATATATGCCACATTTTGTTTATCCATTTATATTCTGATATACTGGTGTTGCTGACACCATTTGGCTGTTATGAATAGTGCTAGTATGAACATCGGTGTGCAAAAAGTATTTGAAACCCAGATTTTAATTATTTTAGACGTAAGCCCAAAAATGAGATTGCTGGATCATTTGGTAATTTTATTTTTAACTTTTTGAGGAATCTCCATATGGTTTTCCATACCAGTTTTGCCATTTTATAATCCCACCAAGGGTGTAAAAAAGTTCCAATTTCTTCCCATCTTCACCCACTTTTTTTAATAGTAGCTATCCTGATGGATATAAGGTGATTTTATAGTTTTGATTTGCATTTCTATGATGATTAGCGATGTTGAACATCTTTTCATATCCTTGTTGGATATGAATATTTGTATATTCTTGAGAAATGTCTATCCAAGTCTGTTGCCAGCTTTCTAATTGGGTTATTTGATGTGTGTGTGTGTGTGTGTGTGTGTGTGTGTGTGTGTGTGTGTGTGTGGCTGAGTCATAGGAATTATTTATGTCTTCAGTATATTGACACCTTATCAGATATATAATTGCAAATATTTTCTTCATTCCATAGATTACCTTTTTACTTAAAGATAATTTTAACACGATTCACAATGAATTTTGTAAAGTTCATAAAAATGTATGCACTGTGTGCATTTTAGCAGAGCAGACTTTGAAAAAAAAGGTGAGCCTTTAGACATATTACTGTATCATACTGCATTTCAACAGATGATAGAAGTTTGGCTCCTGTCATTTTTATTGAAGTTTGTTAAAATCCTGCTCACTGTATTGCTTAGATGAAGTAGATGGCAGTTCAACTTGTGTTTTGATATTTAAAAAGTTGTGGGGAAGTGAATAAGAAAGGAAGAGGACACCTAAAATGGAAGCTTGAGATGTTGACGTCCATGGCTACACAGGAGCTGAGGCTCTTCAGGCTGGGGAGAATGGGGAAAAATATTTTAATTCCCCATGTATAAACAACTTTTCAAATCCTATCAAGGTAGTTGGTGCTATTTCTAATGGAAAGTATCTTCACTCCGATTTCTGCAATGTAATCTGATTTTCTTAGCTAAACTAACTTCTTTATTTTCTTTTGTCCATCGCCCCTCTTTTGTGGGTGGGGCAGGGAGCATTCTTCCTAAATCTTGTGTCCATCATGGGGTTTGAAGCAAGCTTCTCCCTGATTTATCTTCTCCTTAAGCATGCTATTCAAGCTCTAATAAACCACTATTTATTTGACTCCTGGTTCAGGTTCTGAAACCAGGAATCTTTCTGTCTTACTCTCTTTAAGTGAATTCTCAAATTTCTCCCCTACTTCTTCCATGTATTGCTCAATGTTTATCTGTAGAGAAAGGGTGCTTGCCAGAGCAAGCAAGTCCCTTCTATCATCTTCCCACTTGCCCAAGGATTGCCACATGTGACCATCAGAATTCAGCCAGAAAAACAAGCTGAAGTATGGAATCCAGCAGTAAAGGGCTTAATAAAGGAAAAGGGGTGTTATCATTTGGCTCTGTGTTCCCACCCAAATCTCTTCTGGAATTGTGATCCCCACGTGTTGGGGGAGGAACCTGCCAGGAGATGATTGAATCATGGGGCCGACATCCCCCTTGCTGCTCTCATGATAGTGAGTGAGTTCTCATGGGATCTGATTATTTTTTATTTTTTATTTTTGAGACGGAGTTTCGCTCTTGTTTACCCAGGCTGGAGTGCAATGGCGCGATCTTGGCTCACCACAACCTCCACCTCCTGGGTTCAGGCAATTCTCCTGCCTCAGCCTCCCGAGTAGCTGGGATTACAGGCACGCACCACCATGCCCAGCTAATTTTTGTATTTTTAGTAGAGACGGGGTTTCACCATGTTGACCAGGATGGTCTCGATCTCTTGACCTCGTGATCCACCCGCCTCGGCCTCCCAAAGTGCTGGGATTACAGGC
>CM052661.1:100562868-100581722 GCA_028533165.1 Leontopithecus rosalia
CTGGGTTCAGGCAATTCTCCTGCCTCAGCCTCCCGAGTAGCTGGGATTACAGGCACGCACCACCATGCCCAGCTAATTTTTGTATTTTTAGTAGAGACGGGGTTTCACCATGTTGACCAGGATGGTCTCGATCTCTTGACCTCGTGATCCACCCGCCTCGGCCTCCCAAAGTGCTGGGATTACAGGCGTGAGCCACTGCGCCCGGCCCCGGGATCTGATTATTTGAAAGTGTGTGGCACTTGTCCTTTGTTTGCTCGCTGTACTGCTGCCATGTAAGATAGCGCCTTGCTTCCCCTTCTGCCTTCTGCCATAATTGTAGGTTTCCTGAGGCCTCCCAAGCCAGGCAGCACTGTAAGTCAATTAAATCTCTTTGCTTTGTAAATTGCCCAGTCTCAGGTAGTTATTTGTAGCAGTGTGAAAACAGACTACTGCAAGTAGTTTACACAAACCTAGAAAGAACTGGAAAGCAAAGTTTTAGGAAGCTGCCACTGAAGTTCGGGAAGGACCTGTCAGGAGCTCAGAGCAGGTTGTTCTCAAGTGGTTTCTAAGAAATGATGGCAGTTCTACAGAATCTCTGGGACTCTACCACCATCTCTCTCAGTCTGTAACAGTAAAAGCCTGTGCTTCACAGGAGCTCACTGTGACATTTCATTTCTGTCCACACATCTGCCTGCAACCCCCTGGAAAGAATACTGGCTTCCCCATCTTTTTTGCATTCCAAATCTCACGCAAGAGTTCCTTACTGGCAAACTCTAAGTAAGTCTTATCTAGGCAAGTGAATTCTGCAAATGTATTTGCAATTCCTTAGGAAGACAGCTCCTTGGGATGAGAACTATCAGCCCTTTAGAAGCATCTGGTAGCAATCCTGAGTTGCCAACAGACAACCTAGTCTATCATTCCACTTTTGCTCTCTCACACGTCTGGGTTTTTTGCAGCATTTTACCTGAGCTGTGGTGGCACACAAAATTTTTTATAGATCAGAATTTTATTTGAGTTCATACCTATGGGGGGCAGAAAAATTAAACTATGAAAAGGGAAGAGTGTTTTAAATTACAAGCAAAAGTCTTTGCTGTTTTCAACACCTCTAGGTGGCAGTCCACAACGTGAGGACCAGCGTAACTGAGGGTAGATTGAAGACCTTGGGTATAGGCGCCTAGAACACGGTTACAGGCAGAGTGAAGAGGATACTGAAATGTATCCAGTAGTGCTAAGAGCATGTATAGGCAGCTTTAATGCTTTGCATTAATTTTACCTTAAAATATTTACATCCAACCCTTCATCTGAACATAGTGGCCTTTATCATATAGTTCATGGTGATACTCATTTATACTGGGTGTGTGTGTGTTCTGGCTCTCTAATAAGACAGTAAGCTCCTTGATATTAGGGACCATCTTTTACCTCTTTCTGAATCATTCTCACCTAGCAGAGTAACTTGCCCCTAGTAGGCACTCAGTAAATGTTTGTTGTTTGATTGATAATCCTGTATTTCTTTAGTGTTTAGACTTCCCCACTGAATGTGTGTGTGTTAGGACAGACTGGAGTGTCACACTGAGAAAAATGGACATCATAAAACAGTCCAAAATAGCAATGTAGCTGAATTGACAGTGAATGCCTTGAAAAATGTGCCATAAATTTCCACTCAGAGAACATATATCATCAAGTGCGGGGTGTGCTTTTGTGAAATATTAAAAGTAAAAAGCAGTCTTTTTAAAATGCTCTTGCATGTCTGCATTTCCAGGAATACTCAGGCAGTAGTACCCAGCAAATATGTTAAACCTAAGACAATGAAATTGGATTTTAAAAAGCTTCACTTCTAACAACAACAATAATAGCAAATTGAGCAATAACCAAAGGAAAAAGAAATGATGGGATTTTAGAGATCTCGACACTTGGTGATTTCGGGAAGGTAACTTCTATGCTGCTACAACATAACAAAAACCCATAATGGCTTGAATAAGGTGGCAGCCTATTCCACCTGACCCAGGCAGACACAGGTGTTTTTGTCTTATGAAATTATTCATGAAGGCAGGTTCTGCTCATCTTGTTGTTCTGCCATCCCAAGGGTGTATGGTTGAAGCTGTTTTGCTGCTTTATATTGATTCCCACCTGAAGAAATTGGAAAGCAAGGCCAGCAATTTCTTAAGAAGCAGATTGATGTAGAAGTTGTATGCGTTTTGTCCAGTCGCATTCTATTGATGAGTACTTAGGTACTTTTTATTGTATATGAAATAGAGTAGAGATAATGTGACGATCTAGGAAATGTTTTCTTCTACCTTTTGTCTCATAATTCCTTGAATATACTAAGCATTACTTTTGAATTCAATATCTGCTTTATTCATTACCCAGATTCCACAGATAGTGCATTGTGTTTGAACATCTCACATTTCCTGTATCTATAAAAGAAAGACCACAAATATACTTTTCACCATATCCTTTTTTTTATTCTCTGAAATCAAATACTTTTTATAATTGTACTTTTGGCTATTTCATCTTTTCATCTTTTTTCTTTTGGTTTTTAACAAGGTCTGGTTCTGTCACACAGGCTGGAGTGAAGTGGCACAATCTCAGCTCATTGCAACCTCCACTTCCCATGCTGGAGCCATCCTTCCACCTCAGCCTCCTGAGTAATGGGAACTACAGGCCTGTGCCACCATGTCTGGGCACATGCCTGGTTAATGTTTGTATTTTTTGTAGAGATGGGGATCTCACTTTGTTTCCCAGGGTAGTCTCGAACTCTTGAGCTCAAACAATCTGCCTGCCTTGGCCCTGCAAAATGTTAGGATTACAGGCATGAGCCATTGTGTCCAGCCTGTTTCTTCTTTAAAATGTATTTGACTATATATTTTAAAATAAGAAGGAATTTCTTTTGTAAAGTGTCTGTTCATATCCTTCACCCACTTTTGAATGGGGTTGTTTGTTTTTGTCTTGTATATCTGTTTTAGATATTTGTAGATTCTGGATATTAGCCCTTTGTCAGATGGGTAGATTGCAAATTTTTTTTCCCATTCTCTTGGTTGCTGGTTCACTCTAATGATGGTTTCTTTTGCTGTACAGAAACTCTGGAGTTTAATTAGATCCCATTTGTCTATCTTGGCTTTTGTTGCCATTGCTTTTGGTGTTTTAGTCTTGAAGTCCTTGCCTATGCCTATGTCCTGGATGGTTTTGCCTACATTTTCTTCTAGTGTTTTTATGGTGTTAGAGTTTATGTTTAAATCTTTAATCCATCTGTAGTTAATTTTAGTGTAAAGTGACAGGAAGGGGTCCAGTTTCTGCTTTCTGCACATGGCTAGCCAGTTTTCCCAATACCGTTTATTAAACATGGAGTCCTCTCCCCATTGCCTGTTTTTGTTAATCATGTGGTTGTGGATGTGTGGTGTTGCTTCTGAGGCCTGTGTTCTGTTCCGTTGGTCTATGTCTCTGTTTTGGTACCAGTTCCATGCTGTTTTGATTACTGTAGCCCTTTAGTATAGTTTGAAGTCTGGTAGTGTGATGCCTCCAGCTTTGATCTTTTTGCTTAAGATTGTCTTGGCTATGCGGGCTCTCTTGTGATATGAGACCAACAAATATATGAAAAAATGCTCATCATCATTAGAAAATGCAATCAAAACCACATTGAGATACCATCTCACGCCAGTTAGAATGGCAATCATTAAAAAATCTGGAGACAACAGATGCTGGAGGGGATGTGGAGAAATAGGAAAACTCTTACACAGTTGGTGGGAGTGTAAATTAGTTCAACCATTGTGGAAGACAGTGTGGCAATTTATCAAGGACCTAGAAATAGAAATACCATTTGACCCAGCAATCCCATTATTGGGTATATACCCAAAGAACTATAAATTGTTCTACTATAAAGACACATGCACACGTGTATTCATTGCAGCCCTGTGTACAAAAGCAAAGACCTGGAACCAACCCATATGCCCATCAATGATAGACTGGACAAATAAATTGTGGCACATATACACCATGGAATACTATGCAGACATAAAAAATGGTGAGATTGTGTTCGTTGCAGGGACTTGGATGAATCTAGAAACCATCATTCTCAGCAAACTGACAGAAGAACAGGAAACCAAACACCGCATGTTCTTACTCATAGGTGAGTATTGAACAATGAGAACATGTGGACTCAGGGAGAGGAACATCACACACTGGGGGCAGTTGGGGGTTGGGCGAGGGGAGGGACAGTGGGGAGTGGGGAGGGTGAGAAGGGATAACATGGGGAGAAATGCTGCATATAGTATGCACCTATGCAACAACCCTGCATGACCTGCACATGTACCCAAGAACCTAAAGTAAAATTTAAAAATAAATAAATAATTTAAAAAATAAATAAAATAAGAAGGAACTTTTTTATTCATAGATAGCGTGTATAAAGATATTAGATTTGCTATTACTAGTAGTAAACAATGGCCAAATCTGATTATTTCTCCTTTAGATTATCAATAATTTATGTAATCATATTGTTTATGTGCAGAAGTGAATAATAGTAATATTTAACTGTTTTGTTGACATATTTATGAACATACCCTTAATTCTAGTATCTAAAATATTTTAAATAATTGAATATGGCTTTTTTCTGTTGAGTAAATGTGAATTTGTAATTATAAACGAATTATGTATGCTTAAATTTTGTATGTTGAAAAACATTTGGTGAGGTAATTCATCATATCTCACCTAGAGAATACCAGTAAAACTCTGAGTATTTAAACATAAATATTTAAAAGTGCAGTGGACTTTTTGTGGATTCTGAGAAGGTTGGTAATGAGTCTGAAGGAATTGGGATAAACACCATATTGATGCAGAGCAGGCAAGCTCCAGAACTGGGGTTTAGCCTGAGAGGTTTTTGGCATTGACCTAGAAGAAATTCAAGAGCAGCGGGTGGTGTTAGCCCCTTTCATTGCAGTGGCCGTGCAGAGCAGCAGAGGGCTGGCTCCTTGTAGAGCAGGTGGCCCTGTAAGCAGTGTGCTCACAGTGGCAGCCACAGGCAGTTCTGCACTCATACCCACCTTTAATGATTTGCAAATTAAAGGACAGATTATGCAGAAATTGCTAGAAATAGGGTGGTAATTTCATTGGGTTGTTGCCATGGAAAAATGGCAGTAATTTCTGGGTGTTGCCATGGCAATGGTAAACTGACAAGGCAGTGGTGGGCATGTCTTGCAGAGAGGTGCTTTCACCTCCTTCCTGTTTCTGTTTCAGCGAGTCCTCAATCTGGTCTGGTGTTCAAGTTCTGCCAGCAGAGTCGAGTCCAGCCTCCTATTTCATCATGGTATCATCTTAAGTAACTGAAGAGTGAAAATAAGGGAAGGCTTGGTCTTCCTGTGTGAAACTGGTTTTTAACTGTGCTTTTTGTTTTTGTTGCTTCACGGTAAACGTAAAGACTAATGACAAATGTTAAAGGAAGATATATTTTGGCTCTCAATAGGAAAGTTTACCACCACTCAGAGCATTACTTGCCTTCTGTGGTCCTAAATAATAGAGCAAAGGCTGCGTGATGCTTAGCCAGGAGCACTGTGGAGAGGACACTTGCTTGGGAAGTAATGTTGGGTGACCCCTGGTATCTCTTCTAATTGTCACATCCTGAATAACCAAGCGTAATTGGGCTTCTTCTGAGTTTCACTATTCTCTCAGGTGAGACTGTGTGGTCAAGAAGCAAAATCGAGTAGCTTGTGAATGGTTAGAATAGAAAAAAGTAAACTTGGGTGAAGATGCCCCACTCCTGCAGGAGGCCTCATCCTCTGTTGTTTTTGACAAAGGCAGGCTGAAGTAAAGCTAACTGGCAGCAGTCAGGATTTGAGAACATTTCTACAGCATCTGAAGGAAGACACAAGTAGAGCCTTTAGTGCATCCAGTTTGCACTAGGTCTAAATTGCACAGTTTATACCAATTTGATCAAGGTCTAAACTGAAGATGACTCTTTGATTTATGAAATTCCCAGTCTGCTTGATAAAACCTGCCCAGGAACAGACTCTTATATTCTAGGAAAAATAAGGACATTCTTAATCAGTTTTGTATTGTCAATATTCAGGGTAGTTTTGATCTCCATGGAAGACTCAGAGCCCAAGCTATGAAATGACACGCATTTAGAATATAATTCTTATATTTGGAATATTCAACTTTGTTCAAAAGTATTATTTCTTTAAAACATGTTATTTTACATTGTGTAATTTACAGAATGTTTAGATCACAGGAGACACAGGACTTTAGTATTAAATATGATCTTTACAAATAAATTAGGCCTTGTCTTTAGCATGCCTCATTGAGTTCGTGACTTCGTGTATATAATAAAGATGCATTTGTTTTAAAAGTGTCAGTTTTCACCAGTGCTTGACAATCTGGCCTTATGATCTCTTGAGTAATAGGGTCATCTTTTTTTTCATGTGGCCCAGAAGTGAATAAGAACAGCTAAATATTTTAGTTGCATCTTATTCTATATGATATTAGATGTGACATTTACTTAAATGTTTTTAGAGATCGAATCTGTTATTTTTATTTTACTTTAAATTCTGGGATACATGCACAGAACGTACAGGTTTGTTACATAGGTATACATGTGCCATGGTGGTTTACTGCACCTGTCAACCTATCATCTAGGTTTTAAGCTCAACATGCATTAGGTATTTGTCCTAATGCTCTCCCTTACCTCCCAACCCCGGACAGGTCCCAGTGTGTGATGCTCCCCTCCTTCCCCTCCCTGAGTCCATGTGTTCTCATTGTTCAACTCCCACTTACGAGTGAGAACATGTGGTGTTTGGTCTTCTGTTCCTGTGTTAGTTTGCTGAGAATGATGGCTTCCAGCTTCATCCATGTCCCTGAAAAGGGCAAGAACTCATTCTTTTTTATGGCTGCATAGTATTCCACAGTGTATATTTGTCACATTTTCTTTATCCAGTCTATCATTGATGGGCATTTGGATTTGTTCCAAGTCTTTGCTATTGTAAATATTGCTTTAATAAACATACCTATCGATATCCTGTTTCTGTGGGTCTATTTCAAATTATTTCTGATCCACTCAATGGTAAGAAAAACTGTTGAATGCTATCAATATATGAAGTTGTGTTGATTGTTAAAATAAAACAACAACATAATTTTGTTCTTGTAGGAGTTACTGACCATGCCTGGTGCATATCACTATGGGTCCCACTGTTTGTGTGCATGATGCACAATGGCCCTGTTTCCTTCAGCCTGAGGGTTTCTCTTTGCTTTCCTTGCACCCTGAGCTTATTATGTCTCTCAACACAACAGTCAGAAGCACCTGACATATTATAATATCCCAGGAGCAATTCTTAATACATGCTAGGGAAGGTGGTATGTAAGTACTTCAGTAACTTCTCCCTGATGGGGATAATTCAGAGGCCATTGTTTATTATACATGGTCTCCCTGATTTTCCAGAATGATTTATGTATAACAGAGGCATATGGCTTGATAACTCAGCCTCATAGATTTTATTTTCTTCCTTTTCTAACTTTCTTACTTTGCTACTGGTAATTTTTGACACCAGTTTCCCCCAACTCCTCCCACGTGAATCCTCATCTCAGGATCTTTCCTGAAGGGAATACACACTAAGACTCCCTGTAGTCTTAGGTAGAGTGAAAAGAAAATAACTTTGCTTTTTGGGAGGCAATTATTTATTGTTTCCTCATATTTTAGTAGGTCTAATGAGTAGACACATTAACTGACTTTGTTCCAGACTATTCAACTAGACTTCTACAGTGAACATCCATAGATAATATGTCTAGTGTCTTCTGGAGTAGAGGGAAGTGTCTTTTGCTGTCCAGTATGATAAAAATATTATCTTTCTTTGAGGCAAAATTTGGGTGTGCTCACTGCCCATTAGAAAAGATTCAGGTTTCTGGCCAAGTGCAGTGGCTCACCCCTGTAATCCCAGCACTTTGGGAGACTGCGGTGGGCAGATCACTTGAGGTCAGGAGTTTGAGACCAGCCTGGCCAACATGGTGAAACCCTTCTCTACTAAAAATACAACAATTAGCTGGGCGTGGTGGCACATGCCTCTGGTCCCAATTAGTGGGAAAGTTGATGCATGAGAATTGCTTGAACCTGGGAGGTGGAGGTTGCAGTGAGCTAAGATTGTACCACTGCACTCCAGCCTGAGTGACAAAGCAAGATGTCATCTCAAAAAAAGCGAAAAAGAAAAAAAAATATTCAGTATTCTCAGTGTAGGGCTCTTCTTCTGTGATTCCATTTACTTTGTGTGCAGGTATCACCTTTTTACATTTCCTGAAGAAACTGAGCCTTGGAATAGTAACCCAAATGCTGATAATCTGGATACTCCTGCCGCTGCAAGTAATACAGTTCATTGTCTCTGATGCAGGACTCATGTCTTTTGCCAGCATCTACAAAACCGTTAGCTAACTTGCAGGCTTGCAAATAGGTGAATTTTCCAGACCCTTCATAGTTTTGACACAACTATACATGAAACAGAATCAAAATACATGATTGGCATCCTGTCAGGAATCAAAGGAAGTTCTTTATAGCTCTGAGTAGAGAGAGGTAAATTCTGGTAGCATGGAAGAAGTCAAGGTTACTAAGACTTTGTGATAGGATATTTGAAGTAGTCTTTGAAGAGTACGTTAGAGAGGTGTAAGATTCGTATTAGTTATTGGAGACCACATGAGTAAATACAAATGAACAGGACATTTAGGCAACATGGTAGAAGCAAGAAATTAAGTCAAAAAAATCATAATGGAATATTATGTCGGGTTCATGTGCATTATTGAAAGATTGAATTGCATAAATTGTTTCTTGATCCCAGCAATTTGATGAGGGATATCATATCTCCCTTGAACTTCAAAAACATTTTAAACAATGTTCTTAAATATGTTGTGTATTACCCAGGAGCTAGATAGTCTTTCTGTCATTAGAATTGTAATGCCATAAAACTGGTCACTTATTTACCATAATGTGGGTATATTTGTGTGGCCTTCAATTATGTGATGTTATCACCCAACATGAATTTAGAAATATTATTCTTAGTTAAAAGAAAAAAGTGAACTAAATTATAATTTTATTTGAAAGAATTATACATCAATTGCACATCCAAATTTCATTATCTGCAATTAATTATTTTATTTTTAATCCAGAAGAATTTTGACCAATATTCTTATGTTTTTACATCTCCTTTTGTGTACTCTTTGACATTTAATTTTCTATTAAAAAGAGTACAATGAAATATTTAAGGCATTAATTCCTAAGAATCTAGTGGTATAAATTGTCTTTTGAGTAGTTTGTAGTAAAAGCTTATACAGTTCTACATGCTTATATAAAATTATTTTTAAGACATGGTCTCAGGAAGAACATTTTGATATTTTATCACTTTATAAAGGAAAAGAAAAGGTGGTTTCATGGCACATGTATACCTGTGTAACAACCCTGCACATTCTGCACATGTATCCTAGAACTTAAAGTGAAATTATAAAAAAAAAAGGAACTAAAACAATTAGGCTAAACAAATACCAAGAAAAAGAAAGAAAAGAAAAGAAAAGGTGGTTATCCAGCTGTTTATTTTCTAATACTTTGCATAAATGTATTACCATTTATAATCAACTTTAATTTATGTTTTGAAAGTCACTTATTTAGTTATCCAGTCTACAGAAATGATTACATACCACCCATGTGCAAAACAACGGAGCAGATAGTAAAACAAATAATGTTTATATAAAAACATTGCATAAAATAGGGGTCAGTAAACTGCACTTTCCCAGCCAAATCCAGCCTGCTGCCTTTTTTTCTCTCTGAGGCAGAGTCTCACTGTCGCCCAGGCTGGAGTGCAGTGGCGCAATCTAGGTCCCTGCAACCTCTGCCTCCCAAGTACAAGCGATTCTCCTGCCTCAGCCTCCCGAGTAACTAGTATAACAGGCATACGCTACCAGGTATGTTTAATTTTTGTATTTTTTTTTAGTAGAGATGGGGTTTCACCATATTGGCCAGGTTGGTCTCAAACTCCCCACCTCAAGTTATCTGCTCACCTTGGACTCCTGAAGTGCTGGGATTATAGGCATGAACCACCATGCTGGCCCCTATTTTTGCAAATACAATTTTATTGGAACACAGTCACCCTCATTCATTTACATGTTGTCTGTGCTACTTTAACATTGCAGTGACAGAATAAAGTAGTTGTAACTGAGACTATAAGGCCCATAAGAACTAAATTATTTATTTTCTGACTCTTTACAGCAAAGTTCACTAATCCTTGATATAGACTGTTACTTTGGTAGCAAAATAGGAATGCCTAGTAGAGATCTTGTCCATATGATATTTAATGAGATTGTCAGACCAGAGAAAAGTGCTTTCTTAATTTAGGATATTAAACAACTGTTTTACAATAACTGAAAAGTTTACAAAGGGAATAAAACAAAAGCAGCAGGTAATGAAAATCTAAACTTTACAGTCCTGACAATGTTGAAGTCATTTCTTGTTAGTCCATCACTCCCTGGTTCCTATTAATTCAGTGGCAATAATCCAAGCAGGTGCTGTTCTGTTGCATTTTCTCTTAACATCTGGCAAATTCCCAGGAGGGTGATAATAGAGCCATCAGCTATGCTTGGTCCACCATCCAGGAGCAGCAGGTAATAGAAAGCTTCTGATTTCACTGGAAAATTCATAACTACATTGAATTGCTATAAAATTTAAAATAAATCCTTTCTTTATATTACTATTTTTACTTACAATTTACATTTCAATTACCTTTACCTAGTTCTTTCCTAGCATTAAAAAAGTCTACAATTCATTGATGGTGCCCACCAAGACATCAAAAATCCTATGGGCTTATGTATCATTCTCTCCTGAATTTCAAGTTGAAAACACAAGCCAAGCAGTAAAATGCTGTCAGTTGAGGCTTGCGTCTGAATCACGTGTAGCTCTTACAGCAAATGATTCCAGATCTGGATTCCTGGTAAACCTACACTGATGAGGCAGCCACAAACTTGGTATAAGATTAGCAGAAACAGGAGTTCTAGCTGCTTCCAGAAATGCTTTCCTCTGGTTCTCTTCCTGCAGTTTGTGGAAGACTCACATTGTTCACTCACTGGGCTCATCCAATACATCCCGAGTGAGCATGAACATGGTAACTGGCAGTGATAACAAATTAAACCTAAATAAACCATGAACATTTTGGCTACATCAATTAATCAGATGAACTAGCAGAGACCGGAGGTGAAAGATAAATTTTAATGACAAAAGAGGCGATAAAACCCCTGGCTTATAGTACTGTGGGAAGACTCAACCTGTGTTTGGTGTCTCCTAGAGGAGTTATTAAAAACAGAATGTCCTCTTAGGGCATCAGAGACTTGGACTGGAGTCTGGCAGCATTGACAAAGAGAATAAAACAAGCATGTGAGAAAAAAAGGGCTTTGTTTTGCTGGTTAATTCATAACCGATACTGACGAGTGACTTCAGCATGAGTGCACACACTGTGTTAGGCTGGCAGTAACTGATGAATTAACAATGGGTCTCTGGGAATTGAAATGGCCATGTTATCTTATAATTCTCACAAGTGTTAAATACTTGCATCTGTGCATTTGTGAATTGTGGGTTGTGTGCTAGCTCTTTCTGCAGGTGCACTGCACTCTATCAATTTTTTTGTTTTTTGAGAAGGAGTCTTACTCTGTTGTCCAGGCTGGAGTGCAATGGCACGATTTCGGCTCACTGCAACCTCCACCTCCTGGTTCCATTGATTCTTCTGCCTCAGCCTCCCTAGTAGCTGGGACTATAGGCCAGCCTACACCACCATGCCCAGCTAATTTTTGTATCTTTAGTAGACACGGGATTTCACTACATTGGCCAGGCTGGTCTCAAACTCCTGACTGCAGGATCCACCCGCCTCGGCCTCCCAAAGTGCTGGGATTACACGTGTGAGCCACTGCATCCAGCCTATCTGATTTTAATTAAAAGATAACTTCATCTTTTATAATCAGTATATGTAAGAACCAGCCACTAGAAGGTGGCTACGCCTAATGATTTATGGTACCTTACATCTAGTGTGAAAGAGTTTGACACTTTCAGACTGTGTTAGACCAGAGACCAATGTCCTCTGTGTTTCTCTGGGTATGGGGTCTAACAGCATCGACCCACCTATGTCCTGCAAAGCAGGGATTGTTGGCTGTGATGAACCATGTTATTAAGTGCAAGTTCTAATGCTGATTGATGAACATCTTCAGTCTGCAGAATTTGAAAATACAATAGGGTCATCAGTTTAGTTACTTTTTAATAGAGAATCCAGCAGTCTCAGTAAATGCCATTTACCACAATCACCACAGATATGCCTTGTTGCTTTCTGTATGAAACTTCTACTTACTATTTCCGTTTAACATGTGAAAGTAAATTCCTGATATCTTCTTTGTTATTTGCTTATTTAAAAGAATTCAAACATAAATCTATTTTTTCCCTTTAGATATTTTCTGTTTGAAATATAGACTTCCTTTAAATTTAAGTAATCTATTTGAAGATCATTCTTTCTACTGCGTTCCTATAACTTTGGCTCCAATTTGGCCTTGTAGGATACAAAAAAGGCAAATCTTTTTCTATATACTGCCTTCTATTCATCATCTTCTTTTAAGTTATGTAGGTCCTTCCTGACTTTGAGAGTGCAATGAACAATTTTACAACTCTGAATAAGTATCACCCTCTGGCTAGGAATGACAAATTAAGGGGAAAAATTGTGGAAAATACTTCATATTTATTTACTGTAGTGGTATAGACAAGCTTATTTAGCATCTTTTTTAATGAAATGGACTTATGAATGTGTTGAGACTCAATGATCATTTGTCTAATTCTTCGAATCTTCTATACCCATTGATTCAGTACAAGTAGCAGTAATGTTAGTGCCGTGAAAAAATAAAAATTATTATTGTTGAATAAAATAATATTGTATGGTATCCAGAAAATATTACTACCTAGATGGCAAGAAGTAACTAGCTTCATTGAACATATGTTAATTTACTTAAGAAGCAGCACTATTATATTTCTATAGATTTCAAACTATGATGGGTCTTTCTTCCTGCCTTCCTTATACTTCCTTCTTGCTCTGATACATCAGGAAAACTCTCTGTGTAAATCAAAACAAAGGAATAGTTTTGGATCACGTTCATTTGCCTTTCTAAATTTTACATTCTGTGTGACAGAGCACATTTACTTTTGCTATTGGACTCTTGGTGTTACATTTTTGGATGATGTGATTAGTTCTTTTCATTTATGTTCTGGCAATGACCACAGGTTTATCTCACATCCCTATGAGTAGGGCATAGAGTCTCCTTGACTATAATCCTGGAGTCAGGATTTGAAAAAGAGTGAGATCCTCACTCAGGGAAGCAGAATTCTGAAGGGGATGGGAGGAGTTCCTGCCACTCTGCAGGGAGAAGCATCACTGTGGAGATGATAGCTACAACAATGGTTCTAGCATTACAGAGTCACGATAGAACCTTAAAGGATGAAGATACTGGAATTTGGTCTGAAAACTTTGAGTCGTGTTATTTGAGTCAAACCACGTTTAGTTTTATGTTACTCTTGACCTTTATTTCCGTAGTAAATTCTTATGAATTTTGCTTAATAGTTCAGATTTGTTTCATCTAAGATAATATGTAGCATCAAGCAAAGGCTCCTGGGTCATAGTTTTTAAGTACGTGGTATTAGCAGCCATGAAGAGTGAACTCTCAGAGGGCTGGTAAAATTCAAGAGAAAAGTCATAGCTTTAAGCTATATGCGTGGCTTTGGAGAAATCTCATTTCTCCCACTGAGACTCATTTTTAACTGTTAACAAATCTAGTTCTATTTTGATTGCAGAAGTGTTATTTTTCCTTTTTTTCTTAAAACACAGAACTCAAATGTTTGTAAAAGAGGTGTACCCTATAGAACCGTAGAACCATACTTCCTTGTTCTGTATGGGTTTAAGAAAAACTGTATCAGAAATTGGGATACAAAATCCAAATCATGTGGCTTTTGCCCTAAGGAAATGTGGTAGATTGACACAGCTGAGAATTTTTCACATCTCCCATTGGGAGGTGGTGTCTACTTTCCTACCTCTGGATTTAGGGCCAGCCTTGGGACTTGTTGTGACCAATAGAAGTTAGCAAAAGTGACACAGGAGTTCTGGGCCTGGGCCTCAAGAGCCTTCAGCTTTTATTTCACTCTTTTATTTATTTATTATTTATAATCTCACTCGCTTTGTTGCCCAGGCTGGAGTGGAGTGGTGCGATCTCGTCTCGCTGTAACCTCCACCTCCTGGTTCAAGCTATTCTCCTGCCTCAGCCTTCTGAATAGCTGGGTCTGTAGGCCAGCCTGCACCACCATGCCCATCTAATTTTTGTATTTTTAGTAGAGATGGAGTTTTGCTATCTTGGCCAGTCTGGTCTCAAACTCCTGACCTCAAGTAATCTGCCCACCTCGGCTTCCCGAAATGCTGAGATTACAGGTGTGAGCCACCGCACATGGCCTGTCTCCCTGTTTTAGATACTACTGTGTTTGTGTTCACAGCTCAGATAACAGAGCCTACCACAGAGTGGATCCTTGTTAGATAGATATAGAATGACTACACGAAGAAGGAACGAAGAGGCCCTGGTATGACTTGGTGACAACAGAATTCCTAGATTCGTTTATGTCTCAGCTCATTGTCTACTCTTATCTTAATTTTCACTCCAGAAATTTCTGCGAATCCTTTAAAAGGTGTGTGCACTCCTCTGTATGGGTATGCACAAGTGCATACGTGCAGCCAGTACTGCAATTCAGTTTGCTGAGAAAATAACTGGAACATTATAATGAAACGTAAGTGTAACAGTTTTATGTAGGGCAAAAGGCAATTTGGAAGCTTTCAATGATACATTTCTAATAAAAGGCACTGTGATCATTTCTACAAGATGACGAGATTTTCTCTCTAGGCCTTTTACTTTGACCTAAGTGTTCATCGTATCTGATAAAAGGCAATGAAAGAGAAGACTTTGAAATAATCCCAGCTAAGAGATGTTAAGAGATGAATAGTGGGTCATGTCCTGAATGGGAGGTTAATTGCTCAAACGCAAAACATCCTGGGGGAAAATGCTGCTCAGAGGTGTGATCTTTCAACCCTGCAGTGTTAAAATCCCAGTTCTTGTCATCAGATATTCTAATTACATGCTCTGTACGAGAACTTCTTTATTGTGAGGAATTTAAAATCCTCTAATTAGCTAGGATTTAAAAAGCAAACAGAAAATTGAAACGCCAAAGGTCAACACAAATAAAAGCAAGACTGCACTAAGCCTGTAATAAAAAGGAAGAGAAATCAGAGAGAAAGAGTATGCAAAAAGAGCTAGTTAGCAAAGTCCAGTCTTTAGAATAACTATGACAGCAATTATAAATAATGATATAATGAATATAGCATCATGATTATGATGGGTTAAAAAAGGATAACTTTGTATTTTAGCAAACAGTCTTAGCGCACTCAAAATTCTTGCATTATAAATTGCAAAGCTGAATCACTGCACTTTACCCCTAAACACAATCTTTGTATTGAAAGAGTTTAATTTTTAAAAATATACTTACTGTTTGTGAGTTTTGTAATATGGCATAGTAGATTGTTTTTATGATATAAAAATCTTATAAATTCTAAGTTATTACTACCCTTTATCAGTTTTTCAAACTGTCTGGCAGGGTTCCTATTCCATCCTTTCTCAGTTCAGTTCCTCTCTTCCTTCTCCCCTACACATCTACTTAGTGTCTATCATAAATATGAATTAATTCTCATCCTACATTAGAGTTTTTAAAAACAAAAACCTAGAAAATGTTGACATTTGTGTAACAGCTTTCTGAGTATCCTCCTTATACTCAAACCTGCTTTCCTGCAACCAGCACTTTAATGAAAATCTATGAGATCACTACTTTACATAAAATCCTTTACAAGTTTTGCAACTATCTTTGGCAGAAACACCAATAATCTTATCATGCTGTCTTCAGTTACCAGTCTGGTCCAGCCCCCACCACGCATGGCTGGTTGTATTTCATTAGGTTTCTAAGTTGGCTTCGAGGTTCCTCAACTGCTTTGCAATGTTGGTGGTCCACACAGCAGCCACGATGACTCTCTGGTTAAAGCCTCCAGCAGTTTCTCATCTCACTATGATTCATGACTTCAGCTTCTGCTCCTCTATCCTAGTTCCAGCCACAACATTCTCCCACTTCCTCTAAAATGCCCAGCTCTCAGGCCTAAAGTCTTTTGTACTGACCAATTCTCTGCCTTGAAACTGCTTGCTGCAAGCATCCTCCTGACTTATTCTTTCACTTTGTTTGCCTTTCTGTTTAAATATCTCATTATGCATAAGGACTTTACTCCCCATCTTATATAAAATAACAGGCTCTCTCATCTCCAATCTGATACTCTCTCTGTCCTTACCCACGTTATTTTTCTCTCATGCATTTATTCCAACCAAGTAGTTTCTACACGTATAGTGTTCGTGTGTGTGTACCTTATTCTATTTCTGCCCCTTCAATCAAAGCAGAAACATTTTCTTCCTGATAAGTAGTAGGTGCTCAATAAATATTTTACTAAAATGAAGACACTGCAAAGTATGGTTCCTCTTTTCCCTCTCACGTATTTACACTTGGCATTTATTTACACTCTCCTAAAACGAGTTTTTCTGAGGTTTCTGAGCACTATAAAAATTCGCAGCACTCTTGCATCTCGAACCAGCATGACATTTATTGTAAGTCCCATGTGGGCCGGGGCCATTGCAGCCCCATCCCACAGTCTGTCACCAGAGCTCATCACAAAACCTGGAATGTTTGAGGTCCTCAATAATTCTTGACGAACAACATTTTGCTGAAAATATTGTTCAATAATTAATGATACATTGTTATAGAAAATAAGTTACAGGATAGGCGCAGTGGCTCATTCCTGTAATCCTAGCACTTCGGGAGACTGAGGAAGGCAGATCATTTGAGGTCAGGAGTTTGAGACCAGCCTGGCCAACATGGTGAAACGCTGTTTCTACTAAAAATGCAAAAATTAGCTGGGCTTGGTGGTGCATGCCGATAATCCCAGCTAGTTGGGAGGCTGTGGCAGGAGAATTGCTTGAACCCAGGAGGTGGATGTTGCAGTGAGTCAAGATCACGCCACTGCACTCCAACCTGGGCAACAAGAGCACAACTCTGCCTTAAAAAAAGAAATAGAAATAAAATAAAATGAATTACAGAAGTATATGCATGATATGATAAAATGTTTGTATAATAAAATTAGAAAACAGAGCATTCTGTATATTTATATTTGTTTAATACGTTGTTTAGGGAAAGTAAACACATATTATTTACTAGTTATTAGTTTTCAACATTTACCATGAGAAAGTGAATTAGAGAGGGCAGTGGGGAGAACATTAATTATATTTTAGACTATTCTGAAGTTTTGAAACATTGAAACAGGCATATATATGGAAAACATAATAGATGTTTGAAACAATATCTATTCTGTAATTTAAATGGTGGAAGAAATCTCTAGGTGTTACATTAACAAATATACAACTTATATTTGTTAGTTTTTGTAACTTATAAAAGCTCATTTATTTTTATATTATTTTTTCACCCAAGATGTTTAAGAGACATATAATTAAAATAAGAATATCAATAATATAGGAAATTAGTAGCAAAATGCAAAATATAAATCAATAGAAACCTGGTAAAACCTGACATGGGGCTGGCATAGGTGGATCATGACTATAATCCCAGAGCTTTGGGAGTCCAAGGAAGAAGGATCCCTTGAGGGCTGAGTTTGAGACCAGCCTGGGCAACACAGTGGGACCCCCATCTCTACCAAAAAAAATTAATTTTTAATTAGCCAAGCATGATGGTTCATGCCTGTTGTCCCAGTTACTTGGGAGGCTGAGGTGGGAGAATAACTTGAGCCCAGAGTTCAAGGCTGCAGTGAGCTATAATTGTGCCACTGCACTTCAGTCTGGGTAATATAGGGAGACCTTGTCTCAAATGAAAACAAAATAGGAAATGAAAACATATTTGATGCATTTAAATGCTAAATATGTTGTTTCCCCTGTCAGTATAAAATGAGCACCTTGCTAAGTTACATATGTCCCTCTGCCCTTCTCTACCATCATGTTCTGGCAAACTTTAGATGCTTCCAAATCTCAGCTTAAGTGATTTTGGGGAAGAAGATGTCCCTGGCTCTGTTGTAGATAACTGTTTTTATGTTGTATACTCTTATTTAATTTTCTGTGTAACCCCCTTATACTATGTCCCACATACCAGTATTCTTTACATGTAACAATAGCAGACTATTGTAATTGTGTTCATGCCTTTCCCACTACACTTTAATTCCTTGAGGTTCAGAACATGGTCCTTTTATTTCTTTTTTTTTATTGCGTTTTAGGTTTTGGGGTACATGTGCAGAACATGTAAGATAGTTGCATAGGTACACACATGGCAGTGTGTTTTGCTGCCTTCTGCCCCTTCACCCACATTTGGCATTTCTCCCCATGCTATACCTCCCCAGCTCCCCCCGCCTGCTGTCCCTGTCCTTCCCCTATTCCCCCCAATAGACCCCAGTGTGTAGTACTCCCTTCCCTGTGTCCATGTGTTCTCATTGTTCATCACCCGCCTATGAGTGAGAATATATGGTGTTTTATTTTCTGTTCTTGTGTCAATTTGCTGAGAATGATGTTCTCCAGATTCATCCATGTCCCTACAAAGGACACGAACTCATCGTTTTTGATGGCTGCATAATATTCCATGGTGTATATGTGCCACATTTTCCCAGTCCAGTCTATCATGGATGGGCATTTGGGTTGGTTCCAGGTCTTTGCTATTGAAAACAGTGCTGCAATGAACATTCGTGTGCATGTGTCCTTATAGTAGAATGATTTAT
>CM052661.1:100582222-100699621 GCA_028533165.1 Leontopithecus rosalia
GTCTCTGAGTAGAGGCCCAGATTGTTGATGATGAAGTATTTCTGTTTCTTAGTTTTCCTTCTAACAGTCTAGCCCCTCTGCTGTAAGACTGCTGAGGTGCACTCCAGGCCCTGCTTGCCTGGGGTAAGCCTGTAGCAGCTGCAGAACAGTGAGGGTTGCTACCAGTTTCTTCTTCTATCTTTGTCCCAGAATGATGCCCGCCAAATGTCAGTCTGATGAGTCCTTTTTGAGGTGACTCTTTGGGTATACTGGGGTCAGGGTGCTGCTTGAGGAGATGGTCTGTACTTTATAGGAGCTCAAGTGCTGAGCTGTGAGCTCCATTGTTCATTCAGTGCTGCTAGGCAAGTACGTTTAAGTCTGTTGCAGCAGAACTCATAAAACCCCTTTATTCCCTTAGATGCTCTGTCTTGGGGAGTTAGGGCTTTATTTATTAGTATCCGTTGCTCTGTCCTGCCCAGCTAGGAGGCAGTTTAGTCACTATTTGCCTGCCGAGGCTCCACCCTGCTGGCATGGGGTCTGCCCTTTTTCTGTGGGCTCTACCCTGCTGTTGTGGGCTCTGCCCTGCTGCCATGGGCTCCGTCCTGATGTTTTGGGCTCTGCCCTACTGACGTGGGCTCTGCCCTGATGACGTGGGCTCTGCCTTGTTGGTGGAGTCTCTCTGTTATGGTGGGTTGCCTTGGCAATGGCAGGCTGCATCAGCAATGGGTGAGAACCTCAGTAGGGGTGGAAGGTCTCGGTAATGGCTGATGCCCCTCCCCCACTGAGCTGCACAGCCCTGGGTTCAGCTGTGCCTGCAGTGAAACTCTTAGCCCCGAGCGTTTTGAATCGCCGTTTTGTTTGTCCCTGTGGGGGTGGGACCCATCGAGCCTGATCATTTGGCTCCCTGCCTCAGAGCCTTTTTGCTCTTTTTTTTTTTTTTTAAGTTGTACAGTTGACTGTCTCCCAGGTTTTTCAGTCGCTGGCTGAAAAAGCACCAGGATCTGTGTGATTTCCATGCAGCGACCTGCTGCGCCAGCTCACAGTTCACCTCCCGGGCATCTCCTGGCCTGGCTCACTGTCCAAATCCCGTTTAATCAAATGAATATGCTAATCTGCCTCCCAAATCTCAAATTGCTGGTTTAACAGGGCGCCCAGATCGGTGCATTTTGTGCGGCGTGCCGCCGCGCTGCAGCACTGGCCTTTTGGCTGCACTAGTGGAGACTGCTGCGCTGGTGTCCCGTGTCTCTCCTACACCTGGGAACTTCCCTGTTCTGTGGGCAACAATGACCCGTCTGGAAATGCGGCGTGAACTCACCATCTGCATCTTGACTGAGAGCTGCAATCCTGAGTTGCTTCTGTAGTGCTATCTTCCCCCATCTCCTGGTCCTTTTATTTCTGTATCCCCAATGCCTAATGTAAGTCCTGGAGGCAGAACATGCTTACTTCTCTGCTACATGATAGTATGCAGTGTGTGGTCTGTATTGGTGGGAAGGTGAATAGTTTTTACTGAAGTGAATAGAGAAAACTTAAAATTCTTCACATATTCTAATAACAGCATAAAATTAGAACTAAGGAGCAAATTTAGAGATTGTTATTCTGTGTACTGAAGCCAGTTCTCTTGTAGTCAGGGCAAGAGCCTGCTCTAGGTCCTTATCTCTAGTGCTGGGGTTTTCACTTTCCACATTCACTCTACTCCCTCAAATTCAATACCAAATCTTCCTTCAAAAAGGCAAAAAAAATCGTTAGTGGGGATTTGATAGTGGACTACTTCATCCATATGAATTTTCTTCATAAGCATTCTCACATGTTATAAAAAGCAATCTTTCCCTACTTAAAAAACTTGAAGCACAAAAGAAAGTAATTTTATGGGTTTTTGGAGTAGGTTTCATATTCTTTCTAGTCTTCACATGTTTCTGAAGTGTCCAAACTTGATTGTGGGCTTTTCAATCCCCTAGAACGTATTTGCATAATAAAATGAATAGTGGAACACCTCTTTGTCCTCATAAGACATAAAGAATACTATTGAATGACATATCGCAAAACATCATAGAACATGGATGATTCATTCATTCAATACATTTCAGCTGAGTGCTTTTTATATGTCAGGCAATATTCTAGTCTCAGAAATAACAGTGAATAAAACAGACATAGTCCTCGTTCTTGTGAACCTTATGTTCTAGAATGGGGAAGTAAAAATAAAGAGATACCTGTTGTTCATATGGGATAAATCTATAAAGAAGATGGAAGAAAGACTGGGGTAGGGAAAGTATTAAAGATATGTCACATACACAAATATAACATTTTATGTAGTCAGAATATTTTATGATTATATCCGTATAATTAAGTCGTTTTAGAATTTTTAATATAAACACGCAAGTACATGAACACTTAATTAAATGATCAATACCAGTTTATAATGTGATTTTATCAAATGTGTACTTAAGTGTGGTCAACTCCAAAAATAAGATGAATTGAGGATTCAAAAGTATTGACATTTATAGGCAGATATAATTCCTGGAAGGGACACACTTCAGTATAAAAATATCTCATCAATGTGTATAGATCTAAAATTCTTTTTGGTGTTGAATTCATATAAAATCAAATGCCTCATTGTGGATAACATGTCTTTGTGTTGACCCTGATAATGATAATAATAAAATTACCATTTATATTTAGATAATACAGAATTTTTGAAGCAAAATTTAAATTTTGATATAGCTCTGTGCAGTAGCTATTTTCTCAGTTGAAGAAACTGAATCCAAACATTATACGTGAAACTTAGAGCTTGGTTCTCCTGCCCCTGTCTAATAACTAAGCTAGAAGACATAATTTCCTCATGTTAACTCCTAAACATATGACAATACATGGACAAAAACAAGAACATCATCAGTTGATGGAGTACTTGAAGCTAAAATTAGCAAAAACCACATTCAGTATTTTCCATGTACAATCATTAGCTTAATAATTTTGCATTGATTTTTTTATTCAGTTATCAAAGCAACTTGAATAATGATGACTATTATCCAACTTATGTAAGAAAAATTGAGATTTAGCAAGGTTGTTACTTGTAAAATGTTGAATACTCAGAAAGTAATAGAGCTGAGATTTGAATGCAAAGGTAGTCTGCTCTTGAGCTCGTGCTGTGGACTTCTGCCTATAATAAAGAAGTGAGGAAAAGAATATAGGTGGAGGAGTTCAGAAAAGGTGGATTGTACTTTATTGATTTTATAGTCAAAAGGCCTGACAAAGTTTAAGGATATATAATATACTGGAATATATGCATTACAAATTCAGTCCTTATACACTGGTTTTATGCTGTGAATACATACTTACCCTCTGGCTCACATCTAGCAATATATTACATGTGTTCCATTGCTCAAAAAGATAATAAACTTGGAAGAGGATAGACTTTCAATAAAATTAGTGAGGGAGGTTTCTCTCCAATATAACATCTTGCCTCAAAACCTCTGGAGCCAAATAGCCTAGATTCAGATCCTAGCTTGAAAGAATTACTAATTGTGTTGCCTTGGTCAAATTTCTTAAGAACTTAGAGTCTCAGTTTTTTCTTCTGAAAAATGGGTATAAAAAGTTTCTATATCATAGGATTGTAGCAAAGATTAAATGAGTTACCTTAGGGCAATGTTAAGGCCTAGTAAGAAAAACCATTAAAATTGCTAGAGGTCTTTGAAAACTACTTGCATTAGTTAGCTTAGGTTACAGTAACAAAATACTATAGACCAAATGGTTTAAATAACAAGAATTTATTTCTCACAGTTTTGGAGGCTGGAAAGTCCAAGATTGGGTCATAGTGTTGGCCAATTAATTTCCTGGTGAGGGCTCTCTTTCTGGTTTGCAAGTGGTCACCTTCTGGCTGTGTCCTCATATGGCAAAGAGAGAGACAAGGAAAGAGAGAGAGGCTCTCTGGTGTCTCTTCTTATAAGGACACTAACTCCCAAATGAGGGCCCCATCCTCATGACTTCATCTAACCCTAATTAGCTCCCAAACACCTCATCTTTAAATCCCATCACATTCAGGGCTAGTGCTTCAACATACACATTTTAGGAGAACAGAATTCTGTAAATAGCACTATTATTTATGACTTATGTGCCAGGCACTTGACAAATACCATCTCATTTAATCATCACATTAATTATGTGATGTTGAGTATTATTATTCCTGTTTTATACAGGAAGAACTTGGGCCAAGATAGTCCGAAGGGATTGGGTCTGGTCACTACCTCTTCTTCACTGAGGGAGCCCAGTGATGTCGTGTACTTTGACGTCATTACCCATTGTTGTTTCCTTGTTTTCTGCCTAAACCCATGTCAACGTCCTGCTATTAACAGCCTCTCAAATTACCACATGGAATTGTGCTGGTTTCCTGTTATGATTCTGAGTGATATAGTAATTGGGGGAAGAACATGCCTAGAAACTTACCCTCAAAGTGGGATTCTGGGATTGGATGCCTCACATGTTTGAAAAGCTAGCCGTTAGCCTCCCTACAGGAAAAAGACAGGGCCAGCACGATACAATGCATCTGGTGGCATCTTCATTTCTCAGAATCTCATCTGTGCTGGCCCAGGGCAATGTGCAGCTGTAGAGTCAGTTATCAAGATGGCCAATGGCAGTGAACCTTAGTCACTATGGTGACTATACGATGGGAAAGATGGTAGAGTTAGCTGACTTCATATGAAGCCAGATAGCTGACAGAAAACAGAGGAAGCAAAAGCTGTTTGTGTCTAATAGAGAAAGCAAGAGGATAACCAGAAACTCATGTTGATGCTATTGAAGAACTTTTCCCTCACTTCCAGTATCTGCAGGACATCCCTAAGTATCACACCAAGAATCTGAATATAAGGGTGGAAGAGTCAGTTTAAGTGGTCACACCCCACACTGGTGTGTAGAAGTGGGATGCTAATATCTGCCAAGAAGACAGACAGGCAGTAACTGAGGACTCTGGTCCCCCAGACCCTCTGAATCTTCCTTGATTAGAGGAGATTCTCCATATTCCTAACTGGGGAACCAGCTTCCTCTACATAAAGTGGAGTCAATAAATATGCCTGGGTCAGATTCCCTAGTGATGTGCCTGGTAGATTTACTCCCTCCTCTACTACCTGTCGTTGCTAGAACTCATAGCTAGAATTATATGCTATAGAATCAGGCTTACAGCTAGAATTATATCCCAATGCCTGAATAATAGACAGTACAAGTCCTGCCCCAAGAAGAGAACACATGAAACAGGAAAGGATATTTATTGCCAATATGCATTGCCATGATACTCTTCACTGTCTAAAGACAGTTTGCAACTGAGAATGGCATATAGATTGTCTGACCTCTGAAATATAAACTGTTATGAAGGAAAAAAGAAGAAGTCCTGGAACATGTGTTCATGCTCCATCAAGGCAATAAGCCTAAAGCAATACCATGTCTCTGAGGGAAAGGAGGAAATTAGTGTCATTTTCAAAGGCTTCACAGATTCAGGGTTGTACTTCCTACCACATCCCAATTTAAACTGCTTCTTTGGTTATGGCAAAAGCCAGATGGATGAGGAAGAAGGACAGGAAATTATTGCATCTTAATTAGATGGTGTATCAATTTTAGCTGGATTTCTGGATGTTTTGTCTGTATTCTCACAAATCAGCACAGCCACTGGCACCTGTTATTCTGCTCTTGATCTAGCAGATGCTCTTCCTCCATTGTTTTCAGTAAAGAAAGCAGAAAGCAATTTGCTTCTCAAAGAGAGAAGAGTATACCTTAACTGAAAAGCCTCAGAGCTTCATCAATCCTTCTGCTCCAGTCATAATAAAGTCCAGAAATACCTAGATTATTTTGAAATACGACTGAACAGTAAACTTAAAAAAAATAAAATAAAAGCATTAAGCTAATTGGACCAGTGAGTAGAAAGTAGCAAGCATGGTAGATGGTTTAGAAAGACACATGCCAGGGGCTATGAGGTAAATCTGGCAAAGTGTCAGGGATTCATCACATTGGTAAAGTTTCTAGGAGTTTAATGGTTTTAGACACATTAGCATATCTTTTCAAGGCAAGAGACAAATCACCACTGTACTTTCCCACCCAGCAAGCCCTATCTACCAGATAACCCAGTAGGTTGAGGGGAAAGGGTTGCATAGTCTGAAGAATATAGCTGACCTGATACTTGGGCCAAATGACATCACGTACTCAATGCTATTGGCACTGACTATGGCAGAGATGCAATATAGAACACCTGTCACACCCCAATTCTCCCAATAGAAGGATAATAAGAACATCTTGGTTTGCTACTGAGCATTGGTAGAGCTTCAGCAGCTGACCATGGGATACCAAGAAACTATGCCACCTTATGGCAATTCAGGTCGCAGATCCCAAAACAAGATTTAAAATGCAGACTTGTTGGGAGAAATACTTGTACGGGACAGGAGTAGGGGGAATCTGTGAGTAGGAGTAACTAGGGAGAGCATTCATTCAGATCACAATAAAGATGTAATAAGGAAAAGAGAGAGAGGAGGCAGGAGGATTAAATAGAATAGCCCCAGATTGTAATGCAACTCTGGGAAATTTTTTTTTCTTTTTTTCTCCCAGGCTGTTGGGAGGCTCAGGACAAAAATTTGCTATTAGTGTCCAGCACTGAGCAGAAATGACTCAACTCTAGTATTCCTGCTGTGCCCAGTCATCCACTAGGAGCAGCCCAGAGTCAGCAGGACCTTGATGTTGATGCTGAAGCGATCCTAAGGTGTGGCAAGCATCTAGGGGAGATCTGAGGGCACACCACCCCACCCACACTTCCTTTCATGAATTTGTGGTTATATTTTTTATCAAAACATACACCTTCCATTATAACCTGGAAATAGTGAACGTGAGATGGGCTCCTAACAGGTCTGGAAGGCTCTGGTAAACTTTAAGAGCAGGTGGCTCAGATGTTCATGGTAATTGATCATTTTGTTTCAGCTTTGAGGGAGTTCTTATAATCTGATAATGGTTCACTAAAGAGATTTCATAGTAATCTGGTGCCAGTTAAAACTGGGAGGCTGTAGAATTACAGCCTCACTCAGATTGGCACTGTAAGACACTGATGAAGAGAATGCCATGGGCAGATGTTTGGGTAGTGTATCAGCCCACTTTATGTGGAAAGAGAAATAGCCTGACACGTGTGTTTACATTGATCTGTGGGCAGGAGTTAATTGTTTGGCTGGCTGGACAAAGACTTTGAAAGAATAATATTTTAAAGCTAGTGACGGCTGGGCGTGGTGGCTCAAGCCTGTAATCCCAGCACTTTGGGAGGCTGAGGCGGGTGGATCACGAGGTCAAAAGATTGAGACCATCCAGGTCAACATGGTGAAACCCCATCTCTACTAAAGATACAAAAAATTAGCTCAGCATGGTGGCGCGTGCCTGTAATCCCAGCTACTCAGGAGGCTGAGGCAGGAGAATTGCCTGAACCCAGGAGGCGGAGGTAGCGGTGAGCCGAGATTGCGCCATTGCACTCCAGCCTGGGTAACAAGAGCGAAACTCCATCTCAAAAAAAAAAAAAAAAGAAAAAGCTAGTGACAGACATTTAAGAGAAAGGTGAAAGGGGAATAGAGTATAAAAATATTTGCATCTCACACAAGATGCCTACCTGAGGATGTAGATCCTCAAGAAGAGAAAGATGCCACCTATTAGGTGCACAAAATGACTTACTGGTGCATGGGAATCAGCTTCTCTGCCTGGTCATCCAGGTGTTTCTCAATGGACCATTTCACAAAAAGGTCATGTTATCAGAGATGGTGGTTTTGTATTGGCTGAACAATGCTACATTTTTTAAAATCAAAATTGTATGCAACTGCTACAGCTCAGTTTTCTGTCTGCTGAAAAATAAGTCTACCCTGAGCCTTTCCATGAGAGAACCAATCATTTTGAATAGAGCTTCATTACTTTGATGCCCACTGTGGCAGTGAGCCTCTAAAGAAATGGCTCCTATGATCTTGCCTCTTGTAATTCATGACTTGTGTAATCTCTTCTTCTTGAGAGTGTGCTGGGCAAAGTGAATTCCTTCTAACTAATGGATTTACCTGTTAAACTTCCACAGTAGATATGTATGGCATAATGATGAGATTAGGTTATAAAAACACTCTGAATTCTCTCCTTTCTCTCTTTCTGCTCTTTTCCTGGGGGAAGGAATTTGGAATCTACCACATCATGAGTAGCCATATTGAGAGCTCACATGATGAGAAACATATATCCCATCAATAGGGAACTAGAACTTGTGTCCTACCAACAGCTATGAGCTTGAGTTTAGAAGACTATCCCTCAACTGAGCCTTCAGATGATGCAGCCCTAAATGACATCTTGATTGTGGCCTTGTGAGAAGCCCTGAGTCAGAGCTCAACCAGTTACCTGAAACTCTGATTCTTAACCCACAAAAGCTGTAAGATAAAATAAATATTTGCAATTTAAGCTGCTAAGTCTTGTAATCCAATGTATAGGAATGGAGAACATACAGATTTTAGTACTGGAAGTGTGATGCTGCAATAAAGAATACCTAAATATACAGGAGTGTTTTTGCAACTGGGCAGTGGGCAGAGGCTGGAAGGACTTTCAGAGCAGTGTTAGTGAAGGTCTTAGTTGCTTTGAGCTTGAGTGGATATCCTAAGGTCTACCAACAGCTTTATTGATGATTCTAGAAATGAATCCTCACCTTAAGTCTTGTTGACTTCAGCCCTGGCCAATTCCTGGTTGTAGCCGCTCCAGGCATATGGAACTGTGAGTCAATTAAACATCTTTTATTTATAAATTACCCAGTGTCAGGTAGTTCTTTATAGCAGTGTGAACATTGAATAACACAGAATATTGTTACTGGAGTTTGGGGTACTGCTATAAAGAAACCTAAAATTGTGGAATTGAATTCAAAACTGGGTAATGGGCAGAGGTTGGAACAGTTGGAGGGCTCAGAAGGAGACAGGAAGATGTGGGAAAGTTCAGAACTTCTTAGAGACTTGTTGAATAGTTTTGACCAAAATGCTGATAGGGTAATGAACAATGAAGTCCAGGCGGAGGTGGTCTCAGATGTAAATGAGGAGCTTATTGGGAACTAGAGTTAAAAGTTACTCTTTCTATGCTTTAGCAAAGAGACTGGTGGAATTTTGCCCCTGCCCTAGAGATCTGTGGAACTTTGAACTTGAGAGAGGATTTGGAGTATCAGTCCGAAGAAATTTCTAAGCAGCAAAGCATTCAAGATTTGTCTTGGCTTGTTCTAAAAGCATACAGTCATGTATGTTCACAAAGAGATAGTCTAAAATCAGAACTTATGTTTAAAAGGGAAGCAGAGGATAAAAGTATGGAAAATTTGCAGGCTGGCTATGTGGTAGAAAAGAAAAACTTATTTTCTGGGGAGAAATTCAAGCCACTAGCTGCAGAGATTTGCATAAGTAAAGGGAAGCTGAATGTTAATAGCCAAGACAATGGGGAAAGTTTCTCCAGGGCATTTCAGAGATCTTCATGGCAGCCCCTCCAATCACAGGCCTGGAGACCTGGGAGGGAAAAATGGTTTTGTGGACCAGACCCAGGACCCCACTCTGTGCAGTCTTATTACATGGTGCTGCTCCAGCTCCAGCCATGGCAAAAAGGGGCCAACATAAAGTTTAGGCCACTGTTTCCTATGGTGCCCCAAGCCTTGGTGGCTTCCACATGATGCTGGGTCTGTGGGCACACAGAAAACAAGAGTTGAAGTTAGGGAGACTCTGCTTAGATTTCAGAGGTTGTATGGAAATGCCTGGATGTCCAGGCAAAAGTACACAATAGAAGTGGAGACCTCATGGAGACCCTGTACCAGGTCAATGCAGAGGGAAATGTTGGGTTGAAGCTCCTACACAGAGTCCCCACTGAGGCACTACCTAGTGCAGCTATGAGAAGAGGGATACCATCTTCCAGACTCCAGAATGGTAGATCTACTGATAGCTTGCATTGTGTTCCTGGAGAAACTGAAATCACCCAATGCCAGCCCATGAAAGCAGCTGTAGGGGCTGTACCCTGCAAAGCCACAGGGCCAGAGCTGCTCAAGACCTTAAGGGCCCACCTCTTGCATCAGTGTGCCTTGGATGTGAGACCTAGAGTCAAGGGAGGTTTATTTTGGGGCTTTAAGATTTAATAACTGCCCCGTTGAGTTTCAGACTTGCATGGGGCATGTATCCCCTTTGTTTTGGCCAATTTCTCCAATTTGAAAAAGGAACATTTACCCAAGCCTGTATTCCCATTGTATCAGGGAAGTAACTAACTTGGTTTTTTTTTATTTTGTAGCCTCAAAGACAGAAGAGACTTTTGCATTAATGCTTGAATGGGTTAATACTTTGGGGGACTGTTGAGAGGGGAAAATTGCATTTATTAATGTGAGAAGACATGACATTTGGAAGGGGCCATGGGAGAATGATATGGTTTGGCTCTGTGTCCTCACCCAAAACTCATGTCAAATAGTAATCGCCGCTTATCAAGGGAGGGAGCTGGTGGAACATGATTGGATTATGGGGGTGGTTTCTCCCATTCTAGTCCCATGATTGTGAGTGAGTTTTCATGCAGTCTGATGGTTTAAAAGTGTGGCACTTCCACCTTCATGCTCTTTTTTCTGCCGCCATGTGAGACATACTTTGCTTCCTCTTTGCTTTCTGCCATAATTGTAAGTTTCTTGAGGCCTACCCAGCCCTTCAGAACTGTGAGTCAATTAAGCTTATTTTCTATATAAGTTACTCAGTCTCAGGTAGCTCTTTATAGCAGTGTGAAAATGGACTAACACAACCACCATGGCGTCCTGCAAATGTTGCTTCAGACAGAGGCTGTATTTTATGTTATTGGATTTATAGCCACTGAACTCACTGGTATCTCTATGTTCCCATTGACCCAGGAGCAGCTCACTTGACCAAATGTGGCTCAGTTTGAATGTCAGTTTGAAGACAAAACTGTGTGATGTTGGAAAACTGGTTCTATTGAGCTCCTTATGTGCTTGAACACTACCACTGATATTTAGGTCTTTCTTTGTCATAACCGTAGCACACAGATCTAATTGAAAGTTGAAACTTCTCCCTGATCATTCTGTGCTCTTCATATGGCTGACCCAGTAGAAAAAAGATAATTCTATTGCTTGGAAGAGCTCAGCTTAATTATTTGGGAGAAACTGGGTTGCTTCTATAAAGAAGGGAAAAAGAGGAGTATGTCTAGATTCCAGTTCGGGTTCAATTTGGTACTCTTCAATAACCCCTTGGCTAAAAGTCCAGGTCAGGCAACAGATATACAAATTTACCTACAGCTTACTGCTTTGTAACATAAATTTGCCAAATTGCCAGTTAAGAGTAATTCAAAGGACAATTCAGGCCCTCCATGCTGGCTTGGAAGGCAAGGTACAGCATATTTTTCCTAGAATGTGCTAGTTTTTGGCTTACTTAAAGACAATCCCACGTGTTCCCTTCTAAGGCTCATTCCTTAGAGTCCCTGGAGTCAAAAGCTCTGATAAGCCCTCTTGAGGTTGGAAGCATTTGTCAAAGTCACTAAAACTCTTTACTTCAGAAATAACTAACACTTCTCTACAGTTTCACCAAAGCTGAACTTTCTGAAAAGATTGTTTGCTCACAACTTTTGCCAGCAAAGTCATTTGACTAGAGCTTTGTCTCTTGCCAGTATGGTATGGGGCCTTCCTAAAGCTGTGTTGGTTTTCAAAGGCAAGGACAGATGACCATTGTACTACTATAAAAAATATCAGAGACTGGGTGATTTACAAAGCTTATAAATTTACTTCTTATGGCTCTGAAGGCTGGGAAGTCAAAGATCAAGGCACCAGCAAGAATGGCATCTAGTGAGGGCTGCTTTCTGCTTCCAAGAGGATGCCTTTTGGCTGCATCCTCTGGAGGAGAGGAATGCTGTATACTCACATGACTCTGTCTTCACATGGAAGAAGGGATGGAAGGGCAAGAGAGCACTCCCATCAACCTTCAGCCCTTTCACAAGGATGCTAATCCTCTTCATGAGGTCAGAGCCCTCAGTGTCCTATTTACTCCCCAAGGCCAGTCCTGTTAACACTGTTTCATTGGGGATTAAGTTTCAACATGAATTTTGTAGGGAACACCATCATTGAAACCACAGCAATCATTCCATCAGTTCCCACAGCCCCCCACCATGCATCTTCAGTCTATGTGTGGGAGGGCAGTGGTGAAAGCCCACCATTGCAGCAACAAAATGGAAACAGGTTTCAGTATTTGCCACTTCAAATCCCACCCACCACCATGCTCCTTCACTTGCGTGATTCATTATGGGGCAGGCAAATGCTCTGAACTCATGGTTTCCCTTCTCATGGTGATTTTATCATGCAGATCCCATTTCTACTCAGCCACAAGGTCAATTTTGAAAGGTTTCAATGTCTGTATTTCACAAGTAAGGGATTCAAATTTTCTCTTCCCCAGGAACCAGGGGTTTCATGTTCAAATACACCTGCCCACTCCTAAGTGAATTTCCTCATCTTATGCCAGTATCTTCTTCCTTAAGAAAAGACAAACTATTCTTAAGTCACAGACCATACTTCCCCAGATAATTCTGTTTTATTTGTCTTTTTAATATTTATTTTTAAGGGTGAAAGTACTGACATTTTTAACAATGCATTTTTTTATTATGAAATGCAGTGCTATTCTCTCAGTAGGATTCTTTGATGCAGTGAAAGACAGATGGGGATCTAGCAAATTGCTCATTATAACCCATGAAGCACTGGCTATAGAGCAGTAAAGACAAAATAATATCCATTACTATTAGTAGAAATAGATTACAATTGACTAATATTGATCAAATATATTTAATATACTATTAGCATCTGCAGAGTGATACACTAATGTATTAAAATGCCATTGATCAGGGGTGATAATTAGGTGTTGAAAATTTAACCGTATTGGATTGTCAAAACCAAACAGTGATTTCATTAATGTTATAAGCTCTTATTGTAGTGCCAGTGTTCTCTTCATGGAGTCATTATTAGAGAGGATAATTTGCCAATAACATGGCTTCCTACACGTATCAGTCAGTAGTACCACTATTTTATATATGTGAGCCTTTACAGAGATTAGTGAATAAATTTCTACTAAGTCAAAAGGTACTTTTGGCATCAAACTGTTTTAGCACTGGGATTTTGCTCACGGGCTGGTATGATAGCACACAACTGTTCTTTGTTGTTTGGCTACCAGCTTTGAACAGTTGAAAATGACAGCAAAGAACAGAGAGTGAGCAAAGGCTTCCACTTAAAGATCCTGCTATGAACTGTCTTTAAGTGTCAGTATTAGCTAATGGTAAATGATTAATAGTAAATGCAAAAGTGTTTGGTTTAGAATCTTTTTAGTCGCTATTAGAGAAAAACAATGTGCTACTTGTGTTCTGTCCTAGGTGGGAGAGGAATTCATTAGAAACCAACTAAAATAAAATGCAAAAAAGCTTGAGTCCAAAGACTAGACTAAGTCTAGATGATGTAGGAGAGTGGATACTTATTTTCATTGTGGAATGCAGAGAATAAGATGAGCGAATGCTTTAAGATTGCTAGTCGAGTTTGAAGTCTCGTAGTGTGATGCATGTTCTGCACATGTACCCCAAAACCTAAAATGCAATAAAAATTAAAAAAACTTAAAAAAAAGATTGCTAGTTGAACTACTTACAGATTGAATTGCTAAATATGCCTAAATGCTGTGAGTCAAACTGTAGTGGATCTCCCTTTCCATCTGCATTAATAGTTCTCTTATTGGTCTGTTTTAAGTCCAATAACACCAGCGCTGGCTTGTAATCTTATTTTACTTTTGCCGTTCAGTCTCAACAATAGTTATTAGTTAAATATCCTTATGAATATTTTATATGTTGACCTTTATTGAAAAATTCTAACTGCATGAACTGCTAATATTATAAAGTATTGAAATATGCATGTATATTTACAAAGCCTTTATAATATGTTTTTAAAGTAAGCTGGTCTAATCTGCAGCCCATGCACCACATACAACCCAGGATGGCTTTGAATGCTACCCATCAAAAATTTGCAAACTTTATTTAAACATTATGAGATTTCTTGGGGGATTTTTTTTAAATCTTATCTGCTCTTATTAGTGTATTTTGTGTGTGGCCCAAGACAATTCTTCTTCCACTGTGGCCCAGGGAAGCCAAAAGATTGAACACTCTTGTTTTAAAGTTTTGGTCTTATAATTTTAAAAACCTTAATAATAATGGTTTGATATTTCTTAAATTATCCCAAATGACAAACTTTGACAATATTTATAAAATGTATTTTCAGATCATGTGTGTATTTCAAACTATATATTTATATATTTTAAAATACATATATGTGTAAGTATGTAGATATAGATAATATAGATACAGAAAGTAAGTTCAGACATTATTATTATGATACCTACAGGAGAAAAAAAACAGATTTGGGGAGAGTGAGTTTTATCCCAATTTAGTATTGCGAGAGTAAACCTCAAGCCTTTGCTATAGAATGGAGGTATTCATTCAGAGATCTACATCATCTGTTATCATGAAGCTCTTTTTCTTTATCTTTTTCAAGTAAAACTGGGAGAAAATTTATTTGGAATTAGTATAATTTGTAAAAGCAAGAGATTTTGGAGAAAGATACTATAGCTTTCCCAAGAAGTGGTTTGTCCTTAGGAGAGAAACTGAGTAACTTTTTAATGTAGATGGGACACGTAACTTTTCTTTGCATTCTACTTGGTCTACCAAGTGACCATCACAAGCCATCTTATAATAGATGGTGCAAAATCATTCTTTCCCTTGTGTTATCTAATCCCCTGCTTTCTTCATGAATTGCAACTAGCTAAGAACTAGTTTATAACAACTAGCTAAGAAAAACAAGCTAAGAAAAAATAAGCAATGATGCAATCAAGTATAGATTCAAGTAATCAATTCTACTTTCTCTGAACTTAAAAATAACTGCCACAGATAGTGTAACGGGACACAGAAAACAATATGTGACTTTTACTTTTTCATTGGATTGAATGAATACAAAAAAATTTTGTAGGCTTTGAGTTTATATAATTTTACATCTGAGATATATCTAAAGAAAAAATGCTTTCTTTTTCAAAATATATTGAGTTTTCTCTTAAGCAGGACTCTAAAATTTAAGAAAATTATCCAAATGTTACCATGCTTATGAATATTTATATCCATAACCTCTCATAAGCACTTGCTGATTCTTAATCTTGTCATCTGGAGGCTTTGATATTATACAGCAATAAAATATTGTATGCACTTGAGAAATTATAATAATAATAGTCTTCAGTGAAAGCATTTGTGAGACTTATATTTTGGGTAAATTACACTAACTTATGGAAACAAAGTTACAGAGATATATAAATTATTCAAATGTGAATTAAATTTTTCTTAGTTTATCATATCTCTGGAAATGGAAGCAATTTTTATCATTATTCTCTTTACCTTACATACTAATTTGGGCATGGGCTATATGAATCAGTTAACTGTGAAACTATTTTATTTAAAGAAAGCTAAACATGAATTATTTTAGAAAATAAGTTTATTTTAAATATGAATAATCATATCTAAACATATTAATTAAAATCCTTTGAAATTTAAAGTATTAGATTATTTAAAATAGAGAGCTATTTATTGTTTAATTTAGCAATTACTTATCTCAAATGAAGTTTATATGTATAAATTTCTGAAATTATTGTGATTTAATAATTAGCTATTTGTAAACACAGTTCTGGAACTGTAGTTAGTATTAAATAGAAACTGATTTTTTAAGTATGTAATTTTGCTGTGATACAACACAATGGGTTTATATATAAGCCTCAGATGACCTCATTTATTTATGAAAATGATGTAGCATCCTATAATATCTTTCCAATGAAATACTTGCAGCTGAACTTATCAGATGCACTTTAAAAGCACGTAAATATAGTCCATATAGTCAGTAAACTCAAAACTTATTCCTATGATACATAAAATAAAACATATTTCAGATTATGGACCCTAAACTTCTTACAGTGAAATTTGAGTATTGTAAAAAATACACACACTTCTGATAGGAAAATTTGTTTTCATTTCTCCCTTTGACCTAACTTTCAAAATATGTAGCTATACCTGAAGTGTAAAGGTTACGCTTATTCCAGGGTTCTTACCTTCAGGAAATTTATAAAGTTTTAAAAGCACTAGATATTGGCAGGATTATGTCACCATAGCAACCCGTATCCATGAATAAACTCTAAATATCTAACCCAAAAGACAATGATTAGGTCACTGCTATGAGATGCAAAACAAAGCCAAAATTATTCATACAGAATTCCAGAAAGTAGGTGTTGGTTATAGATACATATTTTATTCTTCTTACTAAGAACTTGAATTGCTTCAATCAATTAAATCAAATGATTTGTTAATCATTTTAACAAACGCTTACTAATATTGTTTGGCTGTGTCCCCACCCAAACCTAATCTTGGATTGTAATTTCCATAATCCACATGTGTAGTGGCAAGGACCCGGTGGGAGGAATTGAATCATAGGGATGGTTTCCCCCATGCTGTTCTCTGATAGTGAGTAAGTTCTCATGGGATCTGATGGTTTTCTACGAACCTCTCCCCTTCACTCAGCAGTCATTTCTTTCTCTTGCCACTATTTGAAGAAGGACATGTTTGCTTCCCTTTCTGCCGAGATTATGAGTTTCCTGAGGCCTCCCCAGCCAAGTGGAACTGTGAGTCAACTAAATCTCTTTTCTATATAAATTATCCAGTCTTGGGCAATTATTTATAGCAGCACGAGAATGAATTAATACAGTAAATTGGTACTGCAGAGAGTAGGGTGCTGCTGAAAAATACCCCAAAATGTGAAAGCAACTTTGGAAGTGGGTAACAGGTAGAGGTTGGAACAGTTTGGAAGGCTCAGAAGAAGGAAAATAATGTGGAAAATCTTCGAACTTCCTGAAGACTTGGAGGGCCCAGAAGACAGAAAGATGTGGGAAAATTTGGAATTACTTAGAGACTTGTGGAATGGCTTTGGCCAGAATGTTAATAGTGATAATGCACAATGAGGTGCAGGCTGAGGTGGTCTCAGATGTGGATGAGAAACTTGTTGGGAACTGGAGTAAGGGTCACTGTTGTTGTGCTTTAGCAAAGATATTGGTGACTTTTTGCCCCTGCCCTAGAGATCTGTGGAACTTTGAACTTGAGAGAAATGACTTAGGGTATTCTAAACTTCTAAGCAGCAAAGCATTCAAGAGATGACAGAGCATGAAAGATTGAAAAATCTGCAGCCTGACAATGCAATGGAAAAGAAAATCCTATTTTCTGAGGAGAAATTCAAACTGGCTGCAGAAATTTGCCTAAGTAGAGAGGAGCCAAATGTTAATCCCCAAGACAATAGGGAAAATGGTCTCCAGGGCCATGTCAGAGGTCTTCACCACAACCCCTCCCATCACAGGCATGCAGGCTTAGAAAAAAGAAATGGTTTCCTGGGCTGGCTTCAGGGTCCCCATGCTGTGTGAAGTCTAGGGAGTTGGTGCCCTGTGTCCCAGCCACTCCAGCTATGACTAAATGCAGCCAAGGTACAGCTCAAGCCATGGCTTCAGAGGATGCAAGCCCCAATCCTTGGCAGATTCCACGTGGTGTTGAGCCTGCAGGTGCACAGAAGTCAATAATTGATTTTTGAGACCCTACACCTGGATTTCAGAGGATGTATGGAAATACCTGAACGTCCAGGCAAAAGTTTGCTGCAGCAGCAGGCCCCTCATGGAGAACCTCTGCTAGGCCATGCAGAAGGGAAATGTGGGGTCGGAGCTCACACACCAAGTCCGCACTGGGCCACTGCCTAGTGCTAGGCACTTCTCACTGCCTAGGAGCTGTGAGAAGAAAGCCAACATCCTCCAGACCCTAGAATGGTAGATCCTCTGACAGCTTGCTTCATGTGCCTGGAAGAGCCACAGACACTCGATGCTTGCTCATAAAAGTAGCCAGGTGTGGGCTGTACCCTGCAAGGCCACAGGGGTAGAGCTGCTCAAGGACATGGGAGCCCACCTCTTGCATCAGCACACCCTGAATATGAGATATGGAGTCATAGGAGATCATTTTGGAACTTTAAAGTTTAATGACTGCCCTATTAGATTTTGGACTTACATGGGGCCTTTAGCTTCTTTGTTTTGGCCAATTTCTACCATTTGGAATGGGTGTATTTACCCAATGCCTTTCCCCCTTTTTACCCAGGAAGGTATTAATTTGCTTTTGATCTTACAGGCTCAAAGGTGAACGGGTGCCTTGTCTCAGATGAGACTTTGGACTTCTGAGTTGATGCTGGAATGAGCGAAGACTTCAGGGAACTGTTGAAAAGGCATGATTGGGTTTTGAAATGTGAAGATGTGAGATTTTGGAGGGGCACCAGGGACAGAATTTGTGGTTTGGCTGTGCTTCCACTTAAATCTTATCTTGAATTGTGGTTCCCATAATCACTACATGTTGTGAGAGGAACATAGACGGCGGAAATTGAATCATGGGGACGGTTTTCCCCATGCTATTCAGGTGATAGTGAGTAAATTATCGTGAGAGCTGATGTTTTTATAAGGGGCTTCCTCCTTAGCTTGGTTCTCATTCTTCTCTCTCTCCTACTGCCATGATTGTAAGTTTTCTGAGGCCTTCCCAGCCATGCTGAACTGTGAGTAAATTAAATCTCTTTCCTTTTAAATTACCCAGGTTCAAGTATGTCTTTATCAGCAGCATGGGAACAGACTAATACACTTCCAAAGCATCTGCCTTACATTAACTTATTCATTCAGGATTGGGAGACAGAACTAAAATGAGATTTCTGAATCTTTTAATCCAGTTAAAGAATCAGCTTACACAGCTGAACTACTGTAACCTAAATCAGAATGCGATGGCTGTCAACTCTTTTGTACTGTGTGCTCACATAGAATGATGTATGTCGGAGCCTAGTGAACAGGCTCCACGGAGATGATGACAGGCACTTCTAAGGGAAAGACCAGTGCCAACAGAGGCCAATATGTGAAATGAACAGGTCTCAGGATTATTGGAGACAAGGAGAAGGAATGGGGTAGGTCAGAACAGGAGCTGAGATTGAAGACACTGGGTAACGCTGGATGGTAGAATTTGTTAAATGCCGTGCTAAGAAGTTTTGAGCTTTTGGCATGGAGCATTTAAAAGTGGAAAGATAATTATAAAAATAAAACTTGAAAATCACTCTTCAATAAAAGACCATTGGTTACAAGTCAGAAGGTTTATTGATGAGCAGATAAAAGTTTGAGGTTGGTCTGTAGTTCTCAGGCATAGGAGAGAGGAATGGAAAGGAGATTTAGAATTTGGGTGTGGATAAATAAACAGCAGGGAACTGAGAATGTTGCTGACAAATTGATCTATGTGGTTCAGTCTTCAGATCTTCTATACTGAAAAAAATGGAATGCCACTTTGGAGCTAGAAATTAGTGAATTTGGTATGAAAAAGTTTGGGATTGATAATTTAGAAACACTGCATTGTGGTAGACATCAGAAATATCTGTCTGGGTCCTGGAGAAAGAGGTTGCTGATCTGGGAGTCTCTGTGCTAAGGCGATCTGTAAAAAGGTGGGAGTGAAGCGAGACAAGAAGAAGCTAGACCTGTGTGGCCACCTGCGTCCCAGGCAGGGTAGGGGAGAGGATTCTGATTAGGGGGATTGAGTGTCAGTAATGACTCTACATCCACAGCCTTTAGGCCATGAGACAGATTTTTTTTTTATGCCTGTAATCTTACACATTTGACATGAAAATTGGTGATAAGATTTACAACATTAACTGTTCTAACAAATAATGTTACATGGGTACTAGGGAAGGGAATTTCTTAGATTAAAAATGAATTCATTAAGATTTACTGTTTAGCATTTTATGTTATTGAACATTGAGGTACAAAAATTTGTTCATATTTTCTTCCAAGTAAGCATTGGTGCTGTTCAATTTCTAAGTCCAATTTGGTAAAATAAAGGACTTAATTTATATTCTCACCAGATAAATGCTGTGTGTTTTCTAGACATACAAACATTATCAATAAATACACTCACTCTTTCACATGCAATGATGATATGGTATGCTGGGTTTCACTCACAGATTGACTAATTATTATACTTTATTGAGCACGAATTCTTGTTCTTACTAGAGTTTGGTGTTATGTACATTTGATTTGTTCAGTTTTTAATACCAGAGATGGATACTTATAGACTCTGTTGCTGTTAATAATCCTGCCATTATGTTTAATGTCTTTCATTAATTTTTGCTTCTAGAAGCATAAGCCCGTCTCTACTTGCATTCAACACTATGCTATGTAACTTTACATGGCTTCATCCACTCACATTCATGTGTGCTTAGGAAATGTAACATGTTTTATTTTAGGCTTAAGAGGAATATGTTACTTTATTTTATAAAACATTGTACTGGTTGATACAGTAACTTGTCTGAGTCTGATTTTTTTTTGTTTAATGTAGCCAGTCTTAGAAATTTAGTATAACATAGTTTTGCTAAATAAGCGATTTGACTGTAGCAATGTGATTTGACTGATGAAATAATTGAGGATAGATACAATATGCAAGGGATCTCAGAGGGAGGCATACTTGAACCTGGCTTCTTCTTAGAGTCTTGAACAGGGAGACAAAGTTACTACAAAGTTTGTTCATGTGGCGTGAGGATTCCCTCAGTTTTGAAAATCTCTTCTTTGCATTTTCAGAAGTGTATACATTTCTTTGGATAAACCTACAGCCTCCTCTCCTATGTCTGAATGCATAGCTGCCCACACACCAAGTATAAGTAATGGAAACAAAATAATTTTGACATATTTATGTTGAAAGATTCAGTTGGGGAAATTCTAACTTCAAAACATATTACTCAACAAGTCCAAGGTCCAAGCAAATCTGAGATCCACTCTTACACAAACACATAACATGTAACACATGCACATACACACACACACAGACACACAAACCCAAAAAATATCCATAGCAATTTTCTAAATATTTCTCTGATAAGGCATACTTCCTTAATGAGTTAAGAAAAACGATTGAGAGTCAAGGCAGTGAAGAAATCCAGTTACCTCAGGGCTCAGGCATCCAAGTGCTCTGAGGCCAGCTGAGTGACTAAAATGGCTGCTGACCTCCTCAGAGGTGAGAGAATTTATTTCGGAGCTAATGTAGCCTGGATTGCGCAGGAGGACATAGGACTGAAATGTAAGAAACTGAGTGGATTTTTAAAATCCTGAAATGTTTCTAAAAATGTGATTTTCTGACCCCTAGTTCTGGAAAAACACCTACTTTTCTTCCTTGGTCTTTTGCTCCTATGAATTGTTAGCCACAGCACCTCCAGAGCAGGTGCTGGCTGTCCCTGCTTAGCCTGAACCTGCTCCCTGGGAGCCTAGAGCCCTTGTCTACCATTGCGGTGAATTCCTCAAGGGGCTGGAAAGGAAGGTATCATGTCCTCTCTCTGCTTTCAGAAGCAGCCTTGGGGAAAGGGCCCTGGCAGACAGGCCCTCAGATGTCTGTGTAGATGATAGGGCAGGGTTAGGTTTTGAGCAGGGCAGTGGCAATGGTGGTGCTTATAAACTTCTAGGCAATAACCAACGTATAACAGTATGTACTAACATCTATCACTTAAATTAGAGATTCATTTGCTAATCATAGGAAACACATCCAGACCAGATTCTTTTTCTTTTAAATGAGTAAAAGTCACTTGCAAATTATGTAGGTTCACAAGGAATTGGCAAAATAAAAGCAAGCTTGAATCTGACTGCTCATCTCCCGTAGCCCCAGGAAGTCTAGATGACATATTTTAGACTACTGTTTTCAAATTGAGTGATTTGGAATGAACTCTAGACAAGCCATAGTGGTGTTTTTTGAAGCTGGTCTTATTCTCTTACAATCTGTTCTTCATCAACTAAGGCTTAAAAAAATCCTTTGGATTACCTACCAGTAGGAGTTTGGGAATATGTCATCATCAAAGTAGGATGCAGGCATGGAACTACCTTCATGCTATTTTTATCCAAATAGAAAATGGCAAGTTACCATTACTAATATCTTAAGTGTTTCTTTTTCTTCATGTTGACTCAGGAGAGTGAAATATGCTGTAAATCAGAGACTGATGTAGGCTGTCTCTTCTTCTGAGTCACATGCTGTCAGCCATCATTTACATTCATCAAAAAGGGTCTTGATGCTAAGAGCAGAGATCCCATCTTGAATTCTGCAAAGAACAATGTAAACATAAATTTCAGATGTAGAGGCATGATTTTAAAATGCTCAGCTTGTGCTGCCACAGAGAAGAAAATTGCTTCTCAAAGTGGTAAAATATATATATTATTGACATATCTGTCTCCATCAGCATTTATTGGAGAAGAGAAAAAGATTCCAAATAGCTACAGCTGAGAAGTTATGTGAACAAAAGTTAACGTGCAGGAAAAGAACAAAACGAAATCTATTGTCATCTAACTCCCTATCCTTTCTAGCATCTGAGAAATACATTTCCCCAGTTCAATAAACTGTTTCAAAATGGCTGAAGCAACTTTGCTTATTGGGCACTTTTGGGAGTCTTGCATTATAACTTAGCCAATTTACAATTATTCTGAGGCTAATGGTTTTCCTATATAATTACCATTCATGACTGTTCTTTGCTTATTCCTCTTCTTCTTTCTGTTCTGCATTTTGTTTGTTCTTTTTACCTTTCTACCAGGTGCTTTGTGGGAAGGGAGAGAGGCAAAGAAAGCAGACCCCACCATCTAGCAAAGAATCTTTCACGTAATAACGCTTAGTAAAGTTGCCATCTTGAGAAGGTAGCCCCTAATTGGTAGCTACTGGCCTTGGTCAGGAGGATGTTTTACACTACTGACAAAAATGAGATTTTAAACTTACATATTTAAATAAAATGATAATTGTTCAGATCATTTTATAAACCCGTGTTGTCTGATGCAGTAGCCAATAGCCACATTGGCTATTTTAATTTTAATTTATGTTAAATCAAAGAAGTGTTTCAATCTTGAGCCTCACCCACCACATTTTAATTGCAGAATAATAGTTAATGCTTCTTCATTGGATTTCTAAATATTTGCATATTTGAAAAATACTCATAAAATATCCTGTCAGTCATGTTATTATAGAATATTTTCATCATCATGCAAAGTTTTATTGGACAGTACTAAAAAGATTAAAAATTGATCTCTGTATACAAAGTTCTTACGAGTATTTCTGGTGTAAATCTATACATAAAGTTTTATGTTTACAGGTGCCAGAAAGAAACAAAACATGGAGAGTGGTAGAGTACCAACATTTGTTTTAAAATACTTATATAATTTTTTTGTTGCCTTATGTAACAAGAAAAAATAAAAGTATTTTAAACAAATCGTATTATCATTGAGAAGGGGTTATAACAAGGTGTCACTCACCCAGTCACTGAAACTGAGGTAGGAGGCAGGACTGGACTCCAGAGGCAGAATTCAGACAGGAGACCATATTGAGAAGTACCTTAAACAGGGCCAGGGTGGAAGCAGCTTTTCAATCAGACACACCCAACTGTGTGCCATGTCAATTTATCATTGCCATGGCAGCACCTGGGAGTTACTGCCCTTTTCCTTAGTGATAACCCAATGAACCAAAAGCTACAACCCCTTCCCTAGAAATTTCTCATAAACCACCCCTTAAGTTACATGTACTTAAAAGTGGGTATAAATATGACTGCAAAACTGCCCTGAGCTGCTGCTCTCTGCCCACAGGTTAATCCTGCTCTGTGGGAGGAGTCAACAGAGTTGTAACACTGTGACTCTTTAATAAAGCTGATTTCTTCTATCTCTGGTTTGCTCTTGAATTCTCTCCTGGGCAAGTTCAAGAATGCTTGTATTACAAAGTATGCCTCGTAGACCAAGCTGCATTTTGGGGCTTGGCTGCCCTGAATCAAAACTGTAACAGGGCAGCTCAGAGCTGAGCCACTACTTTAAAATGAAGAACACAATGATATGTTTCTTTGGGAAAAATGCAGTGGGAGTTTCCATAAAAATGCCATTCCAAGTCAAATAGTCACACTGGATGATGGTGCCACCCACACTTCTTTCTCTCCCCACTGAAGGTGGTTAAGCCAGAATTCTACAGCCCAGCCCTGACCGATGCACACACTGTTCCTCTCTGGAAGGAGGAAGTCAGCTCCTTGCATTATTCTGGTCGTGACTTTTGATGGACCCCAAATGCTGCTTTGTCTGACATAATGGGAATTGTAATGCTGTGGTTGTACGCCACAGGTGGAGAACTATGTCCCTGTTTTGTTAAAGCGGAGAGGAAACATCATGGTACCGTAAGAGACGATGCAGTCATGTACCAAGGCTGCAGAGCTATGTCTCCATTTGGTTAGTCCACAGAAAACTTTATTGAACTTTAAGAGAGGATATGGAGAGTACTGTAGCATGGCTTCTTGAGACCCTGAGCGTTCCAAAAGGTAGTGAACAAGAGTTTATTTCGTATAAATGACATGGTTTGGCTCTGTTTCCCCAGCCAAATCTCATGTCAAATTGTGTCCCCAGTGTTGGAGGAGGGGTCCGGTGGGAAGTGATTGAATCATGGGGTGGACTTCACCCCATGATAAGAGTTCATGATTGAGTTCTCATGAGATCTGGTTGTTTGAAAGTGTGTAGCATCTTCCCCTTCTTTCCTCTCTTCCTCCTGCTTTGGCCATGAGAAGAGATGCCTTGTTTCCTCTTCACCTCCCACCATGATTGTAAGTTTCCTGAGACCTCCCCAGCCATGTGGGACTGGGAGTCAATCAAGCTTCTTTTCTTCATAAATTCCCCAGCCTCAGGTAGTTCCATAAGCAGAGTGAGAAGGAACTTGTCAATGAAAATAGTTAAACTCTGTAAAATATTTGAAAAGAGATTTATTCTGAGCCAAATATGACGGAGCATGGCCTATGAAACAGCCCTCAGGAGACCCTGAGAACATCTGACCGAGGTGGTCGGGGCAGTTTGGTTTTATACATTTTAAGGATGCATGAGACATCAATGAAATACATTTAGGGAATACATTGGTTTGGCCCTGAAAGGCGGGACAACTCGAAGTGGAAGCTTCCAGACAATGCATACATTTCAACATTTGCTGGTTGTTAATTGGTTGAGTTTATCTAAAGACCTGGGATCATAGAAAGGAAATGTTCAGGTAAAGATAATGGATTGTGGAGACCAAGGTTCTTTTGAAGCCTTATAGTGACTGCCCTAAGAGACAATAGATGACAAATATTTTCTATTTAGATCTTTAAAAGGGCCTAGATGTTTAGTTAATCTTTTTAGGAATGGGAGGTCCTGGAAGAAAAAGATTTAGCTATGTTAATAGAGATTTCTTACAGATGCAAGGTTTTCCCCACAAAGGACAGCTTTGCAGGGCCATTTCAAGATATGGCAAAAAAAAACATGTTTTGGGGTAAAACATTTTTATTTTCTTCCTTGTCTTGTAATGTTATGCCAGAGTCCGTTTGGAAAGGAAGTCATAATATATAAGGTTAAAGAAAACCCATCTAATGATAATTTATGATTTGTAGGGCATGATTCCCCAGGCCCCTTAGATAGGAATTTAGGCAAGATGAAAAAAACAGAGTTTAGTTCTCAAATTAATACAATAAGTTTCTACTTTCTCTCCAAGTGTATCCTGTTTCTGAGTGGGAGGTGGAAGTTGTGCTTCCCTTCCTTCAACCACAGCACCCAGCCCAGAACCAGCCTTCCCTGCTATCCACTGGTCTCTGGGTCTTTTTGTGATGGTCTCCATCCCTCTCCTTAAATTCTTCCTCAGGATTCCTTGGGTTACCCTGAAATCTGAATTCAGTTTACCCTTCCAAACCAAGAAATGCTGTTTATATCCATGTTGTGATTACAAACAGGGTTCAAGTCTCTGCCTACCACCCTCAAATATACAGGAGGTTCACAGTATTCACCTGTGACCATGTACCTGGTCCACCTGAGGGAGCCAAGAACTTTGCTTCCCTCCCTCCCCCTGCCTTTCTCCTTCCTTTCCTGCTTTCTAAAATCATAACGTATAACTTTTTTAATTCGGGGAGCAGGAATTCACTCAGTCCTATTCAATCATCTCTTCTGGCCCATGTGCTTTTTCCCCTTGATTTCCAGTTTTGGGAGAACTATTTATGTTAAAATAGCATCCTTTCTATCTGAATCTTCCATAATTGAACATCTTTTGTTAACTGTTCTGATAGACAACTAATTTATGTGAACATAAATGATTAAATTACATTTTATTCCAACTTTAAAACAAGCATTGCTAATACTTTTCAAATTAGATAATTTCTTTTGATATTAGGAACTAAATATAATTTAAACTGCCCTCTAGACTTAAACTCTTCAGAAATGCCGTAAAAGAAAGCTAAAGATAGATTATAATAACTTGAGGCTTTTGAAAAATATTTGCCATTGGTAGAATATCAAATGAAACATTTTGAAAAAAGCATACTGAGAAATTCGAAATGTTTTGCATGTCTCTTAGAAACACATGCCAATGTAAGCCAGGAAGCAGATATCTTTTTTATCTTCTTTTAGTTAAACATACAGCTGATGTTGAAAAATTAAAAACTTTATGTTTTTATTTTAATCTCATATCATCTAAATCAGTCATATATTTATAAGAAGCCACAATGCTTTTCAGTATTTTCCTGTTACTATAACCACATGAGTTATTAATTTGCCTTTGGAAACATATCTTTCTTTCCCTCAGGGTGAGTTTTATTCGACCATTAGAAACAGATGGTTCCATTTAAATAATAAAGTTTCTCTAAAAGTAAAGGCAAATCTTTAGAATTTTTTCAATTCATTTTTCCTTAATTTCTCAAAAAAATTGGTTGAGTTATAAAAATGGAAACCAAGGGATTATTTTTAAAATGCTTAAAAAGTATATAGCTCTCAGCATTATAGTATCTCCTCAGGAAATATTTCCCTTCTTCTTGTTAGCAAAACCATATAGTTTTTCAATTGCCTATTGTTCTACCACTCCAACATATCAACTGTTTTCACTATACATTTTTAAAGTTTTAATTAATATGCCTATGTATAGTCTAATCAACTATTTTTAGAACAGTTTTAGATTTTACAGAAAATTTGAGAAGATGGTAAAGAGGGTTATCATATACCTCTCACCCTGTTTCCCTATTATTAACATCTTACATTAGTATGGCATATTTGTTATGGCTAGTACACCAATGGTCATATATTATTAGTAACTAAAAGTCCACAGTTGATTCTGATTGTCTTTTTTTTTTTTTTGCTTAATATTCTTTTTCCGTCTTAGGAGCCCATCCTGGGTACCACATAACATATAGTTATGTCTCTCTTAGCCCCTCTTGACTGTGATATTTTTCAGACTTATTCTCTTTGTGATGACCTTGATGGTTTTGAGAAATGGTGGTCAGATGTTTGTAGAATGCGCCACTACTGGAATTTGCCTGATGCTTTTTCTTGCAATAAGCCTGGGGTTGTGAACTATGGTAAAGAAGCCTACAGAAGTAAGTATTATTTTCATCAAATTGTACGAAGGACACGTATTATCAACATGATTTATGATTGTTGATGTTGACCTTGATCATCCCGCTAAGGTGTGTTTATCCTATTTCTCCATATTTTTTGCCTCCTTCCCTTTAACATACTCGCCTAAAGAAAGTCAGTAAATGCAGCCCACATTTAAGGAGCAGGGACTGATGCTTCCTGTCCTGGGTGGCAGAATATCTACATAAATGGTTTGGAATTATTTTGCATGGGATTTTTGCTGATTCCCATTTGGTGGTTTACTCAATGATTTATTCATATCATTATGAACTCATGAATATTATCTTAATACTTTGGGTGTCAGTCTAGTGCCACTTTGCTTATTTTGGTGCCCAAGGTGTCTTAGGTTAAGCTACTGGGAACTCTTTCAGTAGGCTTCTGTTTCCTTTGACATACCCCTATAAAAGTATATGTCATTTTTCTTTTGAGCACTTCCTTACTTTCTGGCACTATAAGGTACTTTAGGTTCATCTTGTGTATTTCTTGTCTCTGTCCTAGAATCAGATAACTCTTCAAAGATCCCTGATTTATTTTACTGAAGAATGGGATCTTAGAAAATAAGATTTGTGCAATTGGTGTGCTTGCGACTATTGGTGTCATTGTCAATAGGGCTGCCTAGATGACAGTGCAAGTAACTAAATGTGTGTATCGTAAACCATATCTATACATACACATCTCTAAATATACTTTTATATGTAACCATCTGTAGCTATATTAAGCTACACATGAGTACATAGTAATGTATCCAACTATAATCAAGTACTACCTGGAATATTCTACCCTCCCCCACTACATCTTTGTAAATTCCCATTCCAGTAGTGAGAAATCTGTCTCCCATCATCCACCACCTATATACTTAATGGTTCAATTCCAGTCTATATGTGTATGAGGACCAACATGTTTACCTGAACCCCCATTGCCTATATATTGTTGCATGATAAGAACAATAGGGTACATGTAGTTTTGCATCCTGGCTTTCTAATAAAAAATTGACCCTAAAGTTAAGTGAATGGTCCCCAGAAATCTCTGGTTAAGTGACTTACTCCTTTTCCACAGTTCTGGGCTCAGGAAGGTGTCGGACAAAGCCTTGGGTGACTAGAGAGGCTAAGAGTGTTGAATGAGAAGTTTAATTACATCTGAGTAAACTTTCTCACCCTGTAGTTCCAAAGTCATGCTGTGCATTTTGTAATTCTGAAGTAGATGTGGTGTATCTAGCCCAGGTCAGAGGATCTCAATGAATATCTAGGTTTGGGATCATTTAGAACTTCTCTGTTCTGAGAGATAAAGCCTTCAGAATTTCCGATGCAATTTTCTCCGTCTAGATTTTATCATCCATTTTGCAAGCCACTGGTGAGATTTTGGGGGCCAGGAAGTTTATGTTACCTTATAAGAATATTGCTTATCTCTCTGATAGATGTCTTGACAGGACCAGCCTCTTTGTTTAGTTTACACAGTATTGTCTGTGTCAGGTCTTTCTGCCCCTATTGATACCTGTCAATACTGGTATTTGTGTATAGATATAGTTATGTGACTATAAAATAGGGCAATAAAAATTCAGGTTTGTTGTTCTCTTATATGTGTGCATTACAAGTCATTTAACATTTTCTCTATTTTTGATCACTTAGGTATTTTCTATTTTGTAAAAATGTATCAGGCTTGAAATTGGCCCCTTGTTGGCATTCTTACCAAATTTCCTATGATTCTCTTATCAGCTGCATCACTGAGCCAGATATTAAAGAGACTGTCCCTGTAAGAAAAATGTTCGATTTAGAAAGCCTGAGACTAATCATACGAATCACAGGAACATTATGACCCTCCCTTTTCTTTGTTTATTTGTTCTTATTCTTTGTGTACACAATTGTTTCTACTCTTAGAAGTTTTTACCATCCTCTGATGACAGAAATAATGTCTTATTCAAGTTTATCAAGCCTAGGTTCTCCCAGGACTTTGCAAAATGCTTCCTGTATGGTAAGTACTCAATAAATGTTTATTAAATGGAATATTAAAGGTAATCAGAATGATACTACTGTTCTGATAACCTCAAATAGTCCCATATCCAACCTTTCCCTCTTGAGAAGCTTTCCAGGAATTCTCCAGTCCATGTGACGCTCTGTCTTTCCATCACTCTGTCAGCATTTTATAACTCTGCTTCATAAATGCAATCTAATACTTCATGAGTATTAAATTTTCAGCTTATCCATGGCTCAGTCTCTGACACATTTTTTCCCTTTGGAGTCCTTATGACTATCTGGCATAGCGCTCTCCCTACAGTCCAAGTCAATAGAACTTATAGGTTGATTACTAAGCTGGGCTCCAGCAGATTTTTTACTGAATCAAAATGACAATCAAAATGTTCCTGTTGAACAAATGAGAAAATAAGTCTAATAGGTGAGGAAAAAAATCAGAGAAAGTATACTCCAGTGGATTGTTGCTCATTATTTTGGCCATTCACTTGTAAGCTTTTGGGGGAAAATCATTAACAATTTCAACAGTGTGAGGTATATTATTTTGTTTGTTTCAAGAATAAGCAAAGCAGAACAATTTTTTTTAACAACGATAAAAACCCCCATGTGGATTGACATGGAAAGTTCTCAGATACTACAAGGTACTAGAAAAAATATATCGGAAGCCTTCAGCTACAGCTAGCAACAATTTATAAGTGCCATTTCTTTCATCTATTTGACAGATTATCTCAAGAGACATAGTTCTTTAGTCAGCCAGTTTGGAAAGCTGTTAAAAGTATGGCAGACATCCTGCTTACTTTAAATTAATTTTTATACATGCTGTAACCAGATATTGCTATATACTTTGCTACTTAGGAAATAATTTATTTGTAATGAGTGATTTATTGTCACCTTTGCCTTAATCATTTTGAAGAAGATTAATACTAGATTATTCCAAATCATTTTAAGGATCTAGTCAAGTGGCCATATTTGCATTCCAATTATACCTGAAGGCTACAGAGTTTTTGAAGGGACCAAAAATGTATAGTATTGTGTGTGAAGCCAAGTTTCCTATTAAGATTTTTTTTTATAGAGAGTGTTTGGTTGAAAGGAACATAAACCCTATCAAGCTAACTCAAATAAAGAAGAGACAGTGAAATGAGAGGTACATCTTAGCGTAGCATCCTGAGACACAGAACGGGAGACAAAGCGGCACAGGTATTTTTAGCTACTTCCAGTAACGGTTTCTCTTTTAACTCAAACTTATTTGATTGCAAGGAGAAGAAATTTTCTAAAATCAGTGTAAAAGGGAGGGCTTCTTTTATTTTTTTCTTTATCAGTATGTATTTCTTGGTTTATCAGATTAAGTTTTATGATTTTTAATACCTCTGTTGATAACTTCTTAATTCCTCACTTTATTGGCAAGTCTTTCTCAGATCACTCTTTTTTTTTGAGATGGAGTTTGCTCTTGTTGCCTGGGTTGGAGTACAGTGGCATGATTTCAGCTCACTGCAACCTCAGCCTCCTGGGTTCAAGGAATTCTCCTGCCTCAGCCTCCCAAGCAGCTGGGATTATAGGTGTGAGCCACCTCGCCCAACTTCTCTTATTACCCTTTATAAAATTGCAATCAAATCCAGTTGCTAGTTCTCTTTATTCCTGTGACCCCACTTTGCTTTGCAACATTTAATATATTCATATCTTTTTTACTCATTCATTGTTTGCTTCCTCTCTCTTTCCCATTAGAGTATACGTACCTGAGGGCACATATTTTATTTTGTTCATTGCTGTATTCTTAGCATATAGAATAGTGAATGCTATAAAGTAGAAGCTCAGTTTTATTCATTCAATGAATAGATGATTCAAAACCTAAAATGTTCCTAAGGCCCCAGATATCTGATGATTACTGTTATTCTAAAATCAGTTTAATTTTACTTTTTAAAATTCCTTATTCATCCCTTGTTACTATCAATTAATACCAGGGGACTACTTACTTCTGTTGCTGCAGGAAAGGCATTTTCCTCAGTATTGACACTGTTTATTAGTAGGTTTCTAATAAGGACCTGGTTATTGTGAATATTAATTTTAGATATTTGGTGTATGTGTGCATGTTTGTGTGTCTATAAGGGTTTAGGTAACCGTAAAGTGAGGTGCTCAAATTAAATCGTTATGAACTATAGTGAGTACAGAAAGGAAAAGGTAGAGTCAAATTCCAAGAAAATATATCCATGATAAGAATTTCTAGCATTTTATTATATCTTGATATTATTTCTTTTTTTTGCTTAGTTTTTAGTTGAAAATATTTCAAATGAGAAAAACTTCCATCTACCAATGTAATCAGATATAACATATATTAACATTTCAGTATATCTGTATTACATCTTTATGTTAGATGCTGTTTAAAAGTTTCCTGAGAAGATGAATGATACATTTTCTACTTTGTTTTTATTTTTGCATTAAAATTTATTTACTCTTACAATTATTAAACCATTTTTCTTGGTAATTATTTATATGATACATAATTTTTATACTTTTATCTCAAACTTTTCCATTTTCTGTTAGATATATTTCTGGTTAAGTGTATATAGCTGAGTTTGTAATCTGTATTTAATTATTTACGTGATTCATAATTTCTGTACTTTTCTCTCAAACTTTGCCATTATCTTTTAGACATATTTCTGGTTAAGTGTACATGGCTGAGTTTATAATCTCTATTTTGAGAATCTCTGTCTTTTAAAAGGTCAAGTTATGTATTCATTTATTGGAATAAGTGGTATATTTAAACTTATACCATTATATTAATTTATGTTTCTCACTGGCCATTCTTTTTTGTTTGCTTCTATTTGAAATTGAGGTAGAATTCACATGCAGTACAATTCATCCTTTTTGGTGAATTTTGACAAATGCACAAAGGCCTATAATCACCCAGTCAATCAAAATATAGAGCAGTTCTGTCACAGGTAGTTAGATAGGCATGAGTAGGGCAAGAGAGGGTTTTTCTGCCACCAATAGGAATGTTGGGCGATGGTTCTGCATTTATCACATTGCCTTTCTAAAAGTGGTAAATTGGCAGCCAGTGCCAGGAAGAGGCCATTTCCCGATGGGCCACATCTGTTACACTTAATTGTTCATTGAATGCCGGCAACAGGGAGATGCAATTTCCCAGGCAAGTGCATTAGGAGACAAAATGGCAGAGTATGATTTTCCGGGGGCACCCCACTGGAAGAGGGAAGAAAGCCTCAGATGGGCATGTACACAACTTCTAGAACACACTGCCTCCCACTGTGCATGTGGGAAGCTCACCCTAAGGGAAGAATCATGGGAAAGGGTCCAGCCTATTAAGTCCTAGCCTAGGACCAAGGTTCAATACCACACTTGTCCTTCACGTTGCCTGTGTAGGTCTCTTTGAAGCATACTTTCCTTGCTTTCTTGTTCTAAAGGCTTTTTGAATAAACTTCCACTCCTGCTCTGAAACTTGACTTGGTCTCTTTTTTGCCTTATGCCCCTCAGTCAAATGCTCTCTTTTGAGGATGTGAGAATGGAGGTTGCTACAGACCCATACAAATTACCACTCAGTAACTTGGATACCTTTTATTGGTAACAGTTCCACCACCCTACAGAGTCCTCTTGCTGCCTTTTGTAGTCATTGCTACACATTTGACCCCCACCCTTACATCAGCTGCTCTCCTTTCTCTTCCTATAGTTTCATCTTTCCTCAAATATCACATAAATAGAATCATACAGTATATAGGGTTTGAGTTGTCCAATTGGCATGATTAATCTGAGCTTTATTTATGTTGTTGTAAAGTCACTAGTTTATTCCTTTTTATTCTTTATTAGTATTCCATTGCAATGGTATATTGTCATGTTTATCCATGCACTGGTTAAAGGATATTTGTGTTGCTCCTGGTTTTCGATGATTATAAAAAAAAAACGCTATAAACTTTCACATACATGTTTGTAGAAATGTAAGTTTTTGACTTGAGTAAATACCTAGGACCGGGACTGCTGAGACTCATGCTAAATGAATGGCAATCTGTATAAGAAACTGCCAAACTGTCTTCCAACGTGTCTGTTCTATTTTACATTCACACCAGTAATCTGTGAACATTTCAGTTGTTCTGCTTCCTGGCTACAGTCCATTATTGTTGGTTTGCATATCTTTTTTATAATTTTAGATACCATAAAAGATATGTAGAAGTATGCCATGGTGGTTTTGATTTGGATTTGCCTAATGGCTATGCAAAAATCTTTTTATGTGCTTGTTCTCTCTATTTCTGCTTTGGTGAAGAGTTTGTTCAAAATATTTGCCCAACTTTTTAATTATTCTTTTTCTTGATTATTATTTACAAATACTAAAAGATTCACAGAACGTTGAAGAGATGATACAAAAGTTTTGAGTGCTGTGCCCAGTTTTCTCCATTGGTTGAGTAACTATAGCACAATATTAAAACAAGTAAATTTACATTAAAATATCATTTTATCCCATCTGTAGATCTGTGTTATCACAATAATCAAGCTCTTTGTTAAATTAATTTTCTCACTTAGGCAGGGTCTCAGCTCACTGCAGCCTCCATCTCCCAGGTTTAAGTGATTCTCCTGCCTTAGGCCCATGAGTAGCTGGGATTACAGGCATATGCCACCATGCCTGGCTAATTTTTGTGTTTTTAGTAGAGATTGGGTCTCACCATATTGGCCAGGCTGTTCTCAAACTCCTGACCTCAGGTGATCTGCCCGCCTCAGCCTTGGAAAGCGCTGGGATTACAGGCATGAGCCATGGCACCCAGCCTAAATTCACTGCTTTCTGATCTTCTTTATTTTCTTTCTTCCACTTGCTTTGGGTTTGTTGTTCTTTTCCTAGTTGCTTGTATTGAGAAATTAGATTATTGATTTGATATAGTTTTTCCCCATGTGCAGATCATGCAGCATTGTTGCATAGGTACACACATGGCAATATGATTTGCTGTCTCCATTTCCCCATCAACCACATCTGGTATTTCTCCCCATCTTATCCCTCCTCGAACCCCTCACCAACCTGCAGTCCCTCCCTTCCACCCTCAACAGATTCCAGTATGTGAAGCTCCCCTCCCTGCATCCATATGTTCTCATTGTTCAACACCCACATATGAGGGAGAACATGTGGTGTTTCTGTTCTTGTGTCAGTTTGCTGAGAATGATGGTTTCCAGATTCATCCATGTCCCTACAAAGGACACAAACTCTTTTTTTACGGATGTATAGTATTCCATGGTGTATATGTACCACACTTTCCTTGTCCAGTTTATCATCAATGTCCATGGGCATTTGGGTTGGTTTCAGGTCTTTGCTATTGTAAACAGTGCTGCAGTGAACATACATGTGCATGTGTCTTTATAATAGAATGATTTGTAATCCTTTGGGTATATACCCAGTAATGAGATGCGGGGTCAAATGGAATGTCTATTTCTAGGTCCTTGAGGAATTGCCACACTGTCTTCCACAATGGTTGAACTAGTTTATACTCCCACCAATGGTGTAAAGTTTTCCTATTTCTCCACATCCTCTCCAGCATCTGTTGTCTCCAGAATTTTTAATGATTGCCATTCTAACTGGCATGAGGTGGTATCTCAACGTGGTTTTGATTTGCATTTCTCTAATGACCAGTGATGATGAGCATTTTTTCATATGTTTTTTGGCCTTGTATATGTCTTCTTTTGAAAAGTGTCTGTTCATCTCCTTTTACCACTTTTGGATGAGTTTGTTTGTTTGTTTTTCTTGTAAATCTGTTTTAGTTCTTTGTAGATTCTGGATATTAGCCCTTTATCAGATGGGTAGATGGTGAAAATTTTTTCCCATTCTGTTGGTTGCTGGTTCACTCTAATGATTGTTTCTTTTGCTGTGCAGAAGCTCTGGAGTTTAATTAGGTCTCATTTGTCTATTTTGGCTTTTGTTGCCAATGGTGTTTTAGTCATGAAGTTCTTGCCTATGCCTATGTCCTGAATGGTTTTGCCTAGGTTTTCTTCTACGGTTTTTATGATGTTAGGCCTTATGTTTAAGTCTTTAATCCATCTGGAGTTAATTTTAATGTAAGGTGTCAGGAAGGGGTCCAGTTTGTGCAGAAAGCACAATGGTCCAGTTTCTGCACAAACTGGACCCCTTCCTGACACCTTACATTAAAAAGGGCTAGCCAGTTTTCCCAACATCACTTATTAAACAGGGAATCCTTTCCCCATTGCTTGTTTTTGTCAGGTTTATCAATGATCAGAGGGTTGTAGATGTGTGGCATTGCATCAATGGCCTCTGTTCTGTCCATTGGTCTATATCTGTTTTGGTACCAGTACCATGCTGTTTTGATTACTGTAGCCTTGTAGTACAGTTTGAAATCAGGTAGCATGATGCCTCTGGCTTTGTTCTTTTTGCTTAGGATTGTCTTGGCTATGCAAGCTCTCTTTTGGTTTCGTATGAAGTTTAAGGTGGCTTTTTCCAATTCTGTGAAGAAGGTCATTGGTAGCTTGATGGGGATAGCATTTGAATCTGTAAGTTACTTTGGGCAGTATGGCCATTTTCACAATATTGATTCTTCCTAACCATGAGCATAGAATGTTTCTCCATCTGTTTGTGTCCTCTGTTATTTTGTTAAGCAGTGGTTTGTAGTTCTTCTTGAAGAGTTCCTTTTCATCCTTTGTTAGTTGTATTCCTAGGTATTTTATTCTCTTTGTAGAAATTGTGAATGGGAGTTCACTCATGATTTGGCTTTCTGTTAGCCTGTTATTGGTGTATAGAAATGCCTGTGATGTCTGCTCATTGATTTTGTATCCTGAGACTGCTGAAGTGGCTTATCAGGTTAAGGAGATTTTAGGCTGAGATGACAGGGTCTTCTAAATATACAACCATGTCATCTACAAATAGAGACAATTTGACTTCCTCTTTTCCTATTTGAATACCCTTTTTTATTCTTGCCTGATTTCTCTGGCTAGAATTTACAATACTATGTTGAATAGGAGTGATGAGAGAGGGCATCCTTGTTTAGTGCCAGATTTCAAAGGGAATGCTTCCAGTTTTTGCCCATTCAGTATGATAATGGTTGTAGGTTTGTTGTAAATAGCTTTTATTGTTTTGAGATATGTTCCTTCGATACCTAGTTTATTGAGTTTTTAGCATAAATGGCTGTTGAATTTTGTCAAAGGCCTTCTCTGCATCTATGGAGATAATCATGTGATTTTGGTTTTTGGTTCTGTTTATGTGGTGGATTATGTTTATAGACTTGTTTATGTTGAACCAGCCTCGAATCCCTGGAATGAAGCTTACTTGGTCATGATGGATAAGGTTTTTGATGTGCTGTTGCAATTATTTGCCAGTATTTTATTGAAGATTTTTGCATCTATGTTCTTCATGGATATTGCCCTGAAGTTTTCTTTATTTGCTGAGTCTCTGCCAGGGTTTGGTGTCAGGATGATGTTGGTCTCATAAAATGATTTGGGAAGGATTCCCTCTTTTTGTATTGTTTGGAATAGTTTCAGATGGAATGGTACCAGATCCTCTTTGTATGTCTGGTAAAATTCAGCTGTGAACCTGTCTGGACCTGGACTTTTTTTGGTTGGTAGGCTATTAATTACTGCCTTGATCTCAGCCCTTGTTATTGGTCTATTCAGGGTTTCAGCTTCTTCCTGGTTTAGCCTTTGGAGGGTGCAAGTGTCCAGGAATTTATCCATTTCTTCCATGTTTCCTGATTTACGTGCATAGAGTTGTTTGTAGTAATGTCTGACTGTAGTTTGTATTTCTGTGGAATCAGTGTTGATATCTCCTTTATTGTTTTTTTAATTGCATTTTTTTCATTCTTCTCCTTTTTCTTTTTTATTAATCTGGCTAGCACTCTGTCTATTTTGTGGATCTTTTCAAAAAACCAGCTCCTGGATTTATTGATTTTTTTGAAAAGTTTTTTTTGTGTCTCTATCTCCTTCAGTTCTGCTCTGATCTTAGTTATTTCTTGTTTTCTGCTAGCTTTTGAGTTTGTTTGAACTTGCTCCTCTAGCTCTTTCAATTTTGATGATAGGGTGTCGATTTTAGATCTTTCCTTACTTCTTATGTGGGCATTTATTGCTGTAAATTTCCCTCTAGACACTGCTTTAAATGTGTCCCAGAGATTCTGGTGTGTTGTGTCTTATTCTCATTGGTTTCAAAGAACATCTTTATTTCTGCCTTCATTTCGTTGTTTATCCAGTTGACATTTAGGAGCTAGTTGTTCAGTTTCCATGAAGCTGTGTGGTTTTGAGTTAGCTTCCTAATTCTAAGTTGTAATTTGATTGCCCTGTGGTCTGAGAGACTGTTTGTTATGATTTCTGTTATGATTTCCAACTATGTGGTCAATTTTAGGGTAGGTGCAATGCGGTGCTGAGCAGAATATATATTCTGTGAACTTGGGGTGGAGATTTCTGTAGATGTCTATTAGGTCCAGTTTGTCCAGATCTGAGTTCAAGTCCTGGATATCCTTGTTAATTTTCTGTCTTGTTGATCTGTTTAATATTGGCAGTGGAGTGTTAAAGTCTCCCACTATTATTGTGTGGAAGGCTAAGTCTCTTTGTAGGTCATTAAGAACTTGCTTTGTGTACCTGGGTACTCCATTTGGGTGTGTATATATTTAGGATCGTTAGCTCTCCTTGATGCATTGATCCTTTTACCATTTTGTAATACTCTTCTTTGTCTTTTTTGATCTTTGTGGTTTAAAGTCCATTTTATCAGAGACTAGAATTGCAACTCCTGCTTTTTATTGTTCTCCATTTGCTTGATAAATCTTCCTCCATCCCTTTATTTTTAGCCTATGGGTGTCCTTGCATGTGTTTACTGAATACAGCACACCAATGGGTCTTGACTTTTTATCCAATTTGCCAGTCTGTGTCTTTGATTGGGCATTATCCCATTTACATTTAAGCTTAATATTGTGATTTGTGAATTTGATCCTGCCATTTTGATGCTAGCTGAATATTTTGCCTGTTAGTTGATGCATTTTTTTTTCTTTGTGTTGATGGTCTTTACCATTTGGTATATTTTAGAGTGGCTGGTACTGGGTGTTCCTTCCCTTGTTTAGTGCTTCTTTCAGGAGCTCTTGTGAGGCAGGCCTGGTGGTAACAAAATCTCTCAGCAATTGCTTGTCCATAAAGGATTTTCTTTCTCCTTTGCTTATGAAGCTTAGTCTGTCTGGATATGAAATTCTAGGTTGAAATTTCTTTTCTTTAAGGATGTTGAATATTGGCCCCCACTCTCTTCTGGCTTATAGGGTTTCTGTGGAGAGATCTACTGTGAGTCTGATGGACTTCTTTTTGTGGGCAACCCAACTTTCTCTCTGGCTGCCCTTAGCATTTTTTCCTTCATTTCAACCCTGGTTAATCTGATGATTATGTGCTTTGGGGTTGTTCTTCTTGAAGAATATCTCTGTGGTTTTCTCTGTATTTCCTGGACTTAAATGGTAGCCTGGGTTGCTACATTGGGGAAGTTCTCCTGGATAATATCCTGAAGAGTGTTTTCCAGCTTGGATTCATTCTCTCCATCACATTCAATTACACCTATCAAATGTAGATTAGGTCTTTTTATATAATCCCATATTTCTTGGAGGCTTTGTTCATTTCTTTTCACTCTGTTTTCTCTATTCTTGCCTTCTTATTTTATTTCATCGAGTTGATCTTCAATCTCTGATATGCTTACTTCTGTTTGGTCGATTTGGCTATTGAAACTTGTCTATGCTTTGTGAACTTCTCATGCTGTGTTTTTCAGCTCCATCAAGTCGTTTATATTCTCCTTTAAGCTGTTTATTCTATTTTGCACCTCATCTAACCTTTTTTTCTAGGTTCTTAGTTTCTTTGCATTGGGTTAGCACATGTTAACTCTGAGAAGTTTGCTATTACCCAGCTTCTGAAGCCTGTTTCTGACAATTCATCAGATTCATTCTCCATCCATCTTTGATCCCTAGCTGGTGCAGAGTTGTGATCCTTTGGAGGAGGAGAGGCATTCTAGTTTTTGCCGTTTTCATCCTTTTTGTGCTGGTTTATTCCCATCTTAGTGGCTTTATCTATCTGTGGTTTTTGTAGTTGGTGATTTTCAGATGGGGTCTCTAAGTGGATGGCCTTTTTGTTGATGATGAAGTTATTTCTTCCTGTTTCTTAGTTTTCCTTCTAACAGTCAGGCCTCTCTGCTGCAGGACTGCTGGACATCTACTGCAGACCCTGCTTGCCTGGGGATCACCTGCAGGGGCTGCAGAACAGAAAGGGTTGCTGCCAATTTCTTCTTCTGTTATCTTCGTCCCAGAAGGGTACCTGCCAGATGTCAGCCTGAGCTCTCCTTTATGCCATGTCTCTTTGGCTATATGGGGGGTAGGGAGCTGCTTGAGGACATAGTCTGTCCCTTATAGGAGCTCAAGTGCTGTGCTGGGAGCTCTGTTGTTCTGTGCACAGCTGCTGGGCAGGTACTTTTAATTCTGAGAACTTGTAACCGCCTCTTTTCCCAGGTGCTCTGTCCTAGGAAGGTCAGCTTTATTTATAAGTTTCTGTCATACTGCTGCCTTTTTTCATAGATGCCCTGCCCCACACGGAATAGACTAGTCACAGTCTACCAGCAGAAGTGTTGCTGAGTTGCCACGGGCTCTGCCCAGCTGCTGTGTGAACTGCCTCAGTAGTGGCGGACTGCCTTTATAATGGTGGATGCCCCTCCCCGCACTGAGCTGGACCGTCCTGGGTCCCACTGCACTTGCTGCAAAACTTTCAATCCATAGCATTTCAGATTGCTTGTTTTGTGAGGGTAGTACCTGCTGAGCCAGATCACCTGGCTCCCCTGTCCCTGCCCATTCACTTCCAGTTGAATGGGCTGCTCTGTCTCCCAGGCGTTCCAGTTGCTACTTAGAATGGCCATCTAGATTTGTGTGAGATTCTGTGTGCCAGTGCAGCACCGGCTGAAACCACTATGCTTAAAACTCATGGTGCTTTTTGGCCCAGGAATCTCCTGGTCTGTGGGCAGTGAAAATTTGTTTGGAAATGTGGTGAGCACTCTCCGTCTGTGTTGTTCTTGCTGGGAACTGCACTCCAGAGCTGTTCCTATTCGGCCATCTTGGATCCTCCAAGACTTATTCTTTGACCCATGGCTTAGTTAGAGGATTTCTTAGTTTCCAAGGGTGTAGATAATTTTGTTTTGCTACATTTCTGTGATTGATTTCTAGTTTAATTTTACTGTGGTTGGAGAACATACTCTATATTATAGTTACATAATGATGTTTCAGTCACTGAAATGGTGCATAGATGATGGTTGTTCCATAAGATTATAATATCTTATCTTTACTATACCTTCCTATGGTTCAATACAAAAATAGTTATCATTGTGTTACAGTTGCTGACAGTATTCAGTGTAATAACAATAGGCTAAATCATGTAGCCTTAGTGTGGAGTAGGCTATTCCATCTATGATTTTGTAAATACACTTTTTGGTGTTTATACAATGATAAAATTTCTTAATGATGCACTTCCCAGAATGTGTTAATGCACAACTCTATTTCAATTATTTTAAATTTATTGAGGTTATATGATCCAGTAAATGGTCTATACTGGTGACTTTTCCATGGACACTTGAAAAAATATATATGCTGCTGTTGTTGGTTAGAGTGTTCTATAAATGTTAATCCTTTGATGGTTTTTCTTGAATTCTTCTGTATCTTTATTCTTATCAACTTCTGTTTCATATGTTTTGTGCTTCTGTTTGTTGCATACATATTTAGAACTAATACATGCTTGTGGATTGATTTTCTAAATCATTTTGTAATGACCCATTTGTCTCTGTTAATATTAAATTTCTTGATATTTTATTTAAGGTTTCTGCATCTATATCCATAGGGATATGATTGATTTATTAATTATCTGTAAATGTCTAAGTCTGCTTTCATTATCAGAATAATACTGTTTCCATGAAATAGGCCTCCTCTGATGTTGAAGAGCTGAAGTAGAATTGCTATTATTTATTAACTGACTTAATTTACCCATGATGTCCATTTAGCCATGGAATTTTCTTTGTGGAAAGCTTAACTACAAATTCAGTTTCTTTAGGAGACATAGGGCTATGTGGCTTATGCATTTCTTTTTGAGAGAGATTTGGCCATTTTTACATTCAGTGATCTTTTCAATTTTATCTAAATTGTCTAATTATAGGCATAGACTTTATAATATTTTTTTATTGTACTTTTAGTGTCTGTAGGATCTATAGTGATGTCTCTTTTATGGTAATTAGTGTGTTTTCTTTTTTTCCCACTTGATCTATCTGGCTAGAGATTTATCAATGTTATTAATCAATTCAAATAACTTGTTTTTGATTTTGTTGATAAGCTCCATTCATTTTTCTGATTTCAATTGCATTGTATTTTTATTTTTTTCTATTTTCTATGTTGCCATGAGTTTAAGTTGTCCTTCTTTTTCTATTGTCTTGAGGCCAACATTAAAATTATTGTCTTGAGAAGTTTCTTATTTAATAATATAAGCATATAATGCTATAATCTTCCCTTTAAGCATTGCTTTATTTGCATTTTACAAATTTTGCTATATTGTGTTTTAAGTTTTGTTTCATTTAAAATATTTTCATTTCTATTTCCTCGTAATAACATATTATTTAAAAATGTGTGTGTTTAAATTCAAAATTTGATCTTGATGTAGCTTAAGTGACTAATAACTATACTTTAGCAATGGAAGGTATTACAGTCAGTCTGATCTCACCGATTCTCATTCTGATCCTAAAAATGATGGAATTTCCCTTGACTTTCTTCTTGCAAGCAAGGATGAAGTTTGTATAATCACCAATACATCTGGCTGCACTTTTACTATTACCCTGTGTCAAGAGGGAAGGGTCAATACAGAAACTTAAGAAAACTTCCTGGTTTTCTAAGATGGCTTATGGGATTGTTCCCCTGTTTTGTCTTGGTTTATTAGGTGCATAGTTGAAGTTAATGTTGTAAATTGGCTTTGCTAAAGAATGACTAGCTGCTTAAGCAGTTTGGTAGTACTTCATATAAAAAATGATGATAGCGTTGACTAGGATATTGGCAATAAATGTGAAGTTCTCTTATAGATACATTTGGAAAGTAAAATTGACAAAAAAATTTGTCATGGAATTGATATGCACATGAAGGAGATAATGCTTTTATGTGTGGTCCAAATATTCTGCTTCATGCCAAAAAAGATTTTTTGTCCAGACAGAGGTTCCAACTAGGCAATCAAAATTAGTGTGATGAAGTCAGGAGCTCAGGACTTCAGGAGGTCAGGAGGTCAGATGATCCTTACTTTGGTCTTGAACATTCTTAGTTTGAGTTGTTCTCATAACATTGAAAATCATGAGGTCCAAGAAAGTCTGATGCCCATCTAGTATCAAAGGAGCAGGAAATTATACTCTTAATACTGAAGTAAATATATTCTATCAGTGATTTAATCTACTCAGGTACAATAAGATGTTATGTAGACAGTCAAATATATAGGTTTCACCTTAAAGAAAAAAATATATTTGTACTTCTCTGTGTATCATTGAGGATGGATGGTATTTCCTGAAGTGAATAGAATAGAATGAGAAGAAAAGAACCTTGAGGAATTCTAACCGCTAATAAACAAGTAGGCAATGGTGACCTACAAATGAACAGAACAATTGTGGACAGAAATGTTGGACAAAAGTAGGAATATATATCATTAAAGCCAAGGGAAGGGAGTGAGTATTTTAACCAGGAAGTGGAGATCAAGATAAAAACCAAGAGTTCTGATTGTTACTGAGCCTGTAAATATCATGATGTCTAAAATGTAACTACTTGATTATGTGGCTTATATGTAAAGATATCTCCTAACATCCAGCATTTCCTTATCTGTAAATATCGCTTTTTGGCTTAGGGTATTCACTGCCTTTTTTTTTTTCAGATAATGCTACATATTTTCTGTAATTGCTATGCTGAATTTTTATAACTTTGGTGTTTTTATCTGATGGATAGATAAGGGAGGCAGAGAATTTAAATAGTTATCTTTAAATAATGATGAAAGGGCTGTTCATATAATTTAGAGATATTTATAATGCTTACTGGCAGGTGCTATGTAAGATGCCAAGAATCCACTGGAAGGATATATAAGAACTTTGAAATTGTTTTTATGGTACTATAATGAGGCTGAAATTTTAAAATGTTGAAAATATGTTAGAGTAATGAATAATAAATCTTATCTTTCAGTATTCCGGAATACGATTCTTCAAAACTACTTGGATTGAAACACCATTATGTGCTGCAATCGTTTAAATGTTTGCCCTCTTCAAAACTCATATTGAAATTTGTCATTGTAAAGCTATTGGGAAGCCTTTCTTTTCTTTCTTTTTCTTTTTTTCTCTATTTTTTTTTTAAATTTGAGATAAAGTTTCACTCTGTCTCCCAGACTGGAGTGCAGTGGCACGATCTTGGCTCACTGCAACCTCTGCCTTCCAGGTTTTTTCAAGCGATTCTCCTGCCTCAGCCTCCCAAGAAGCTGGAATTACAAGTGTCTGCCATGACTCCCAGCTAATTTTTAGGAGAGATGGGGTTTCAGCATGTTAGCCAGGCTGGTCTTGAACTCCTGATCTCAGGTGATTTGTCTGCCTCAGTCTCCCAGAGTGCTGGGATTACAGACAGGACCCACTGCACCTGGCTGTTTTGCCTATATCTAATTGTACCTTGAGACTCACCCATGTAGATGAGACTATGGACAATGGACTTTTGAGTTGATCCTGGAAGGAGTTAGGATTTTTGGTCTATTGGGATGGAATGGATATATTTTGTGAGATGGACATGAGTTTTGGGGGCCTGGAGGCAGAATACCACCATTTGAAGATTTACTCTAAAACTCATGTTGAAATTTTATTGCCATTGTAACAGTATTAGGTTATTTAGCCTTTAAGTAGTGATGAAGCCCTGAGGTCTTTACTCTTATGGGGATGCTTTGTGCCATTATGATAGGGCAAGTTGGCCCACTCTTGCTCTTGCTTGCCCTCTCACCTCTGCCATGTATTGACACAGGAAGAAGTCCCTCCCCAGATGCCAGCAGCATGATATTAGACTTCTCCGCCTCCAGAACTGAGAACCAATAAATTCCTGTTTATTATAGGTTACCCAGTGTCAGGTGTTCTGCTGTAGCACCATAGAACCCACTAAGACACGGGCTTACATTAAATCCTTATATATTTCCTTGGATTAAAATTTCATAAGCCCATGATCTGAGAGGTCTCTTGCAACAGCACTTATTTTAGGCTAACTCTGAAGCCTTTGCATGATTAGAAAGAAAATACTTGGGCTAATCTCAACGTTTCTCCGTTCATATTCTGTAATTTCTATTAGTAATTGATGAATCCCTTATCCACTATAATTAGATCAGAAGTTGGCCTTATATGAAAGAAGAAGAAATTTACTGATCTTTGAGTTTGCCTCTGATATTTCAATAGCTGAATACTGTGTTCACTTTTGGACTAAATCTTCCCATTAATTAATTTGGTTTTACATCACTGAAACCATAGCTTCTAAGACCAATGTAGAATCAGGCTTTTCCAGGAGAACATATATGGCCGAGGACTACTAACCTCTGAGTAAGTGAAATTTGGGACATTCATGCAGAGTTCTGTAATTGCGTACTGCACAAGGCACCACATCTAAGTGTGAGTCATTCACATTGTAGATATCATAGATGTATATATTCATTATGTAAAATTTCCTGGAACATGGCAATAAAGTATCATTTTAAGAAAATCGATACATTATAAAAATTTTCCTGTAAGTGGAAGTAAAGTATCTGGAGGTAGTCATGCTTTTTAGTAATTTTTACAAATGGACCATATGAGCAACTGGTAACCCTGAGTACCTACAAATGACTCAGTAGCACATGATGTCCATCTCAGCCAGAAAGCTTTCTTTCATAAGAAACCATAGGCTACTTAGCAATAGAAGTCTATCCAGAAGTCATTCTTATGCTAATCCTAAAAAATACAGTTCAACTCTGATCATAAAAAAGATTCCAGAAAAAATATCTATATTGTCACAACCCTAAGCTTACCCTTTTTAGTTGCTAATCGTTGGAAGAACAATTATACCACATACTTAGATTTAAAAATGAGAAACTCAGAGCAATTTAAATGGCAAGCTAAAAGTTCTGCAAAAACTAGAAAACTATAAAATTGACTGACCTAAACTAAATGACTCAGTAGGGTGGCTAAGGAAAGGACAATAGAACCAAAAGTTCCCTCAGCAACCTCTTGGGTACACTCTAGCAGTCAGATGCTAGACCAATATTAGCCATTTAGCAGTGTGTTAAGAGATACGGCTCAGGTGACTGATAGTGTACAGAATTCACATCTTATATTCACCTTTACTTGTAGTATTTTATCATTTGGGATGATAGTAATGGAGTTTTGTTTAATTTGAGATGCTAGGAATTATTGCATAAAGATAAGACATTGGAATAAAAAATATAGCTTATCTCTGAACATTAGTTCAGAGTTGGTAATTGCCAACTTAAGGCATGTTTGAAAGCCAGAGAGTCTCTATGGCAGCTCTAATGTGTTGAATTTTCTCCTGCAATTGCAGGGTGGAGTGTGCTTAAGACTGGGCCAGGATCATATTTTAATACTGGTCCAGCTACAAAAGAAGCTTTATTTGAAAACTTTCATGTTTACTTTGTCCAACTCATGGTTCTAGAGAAAATGGGACCTGAGACTTAGGATTGAAATATTTGCATTAAAAAAACTAAAAACAAATTTACTCCAAAATACTGTAAGTTCTTCAATGTGGCAAAAGTGACTCTATGTTTTTCCTGGAGATTGTCTTCTCACTTGAAGCAATGTCTAAGCAAGAGGATGCTTGCTTTCCTTGGGAACTATTCTCACCTCTCTTCAATGTGTTTAGGTCTCATTATAGCCTAAACAGAAATGGTCAAGCTCTTTCCAACAAAAGGGTTTCAGGTCTGGCTAATATTTACTGGCAAAAACTAGAGAAATACATTTGGGAGTGAATCAAGAGAAATAGGCTGAAGGGAGGAGATTAATAGAGGGCTAAATAGGTGTGTTAGTTTAGTATTGGTGCTGTAACAAATGATCACAATAACGGTGCTTTAAAATAGATATGTCATCTTACTATCCTGTAGGTCAAATGTCTACAATGGATCAGTAAGGCTGTGTTCACTCTGGAGGCCCTGAGTGAACAGAAATTGCAGCTTTTAGAGGCCACCCACATTCCTCAGTTTGTTGTTCCTTCCTTGAATCATTTCAACCTCTCCTTCAGTTTGTCCCATCTTCTGTTCTGACTGATACTCCTGCCTCCTTCTGACCCTGTGATAACATTAGACCTAATCGGATAATATCCCCATCTCAAGCTCCTCAACATAAACTTATCCAAAATGCCCCCTATCCAAGGAAGAGCAGGGGCCAGGCTCCTCCCGACTGCAAATGGGGCAAACTTTTGTGACTTTCCCAGTGTGTGCTCCTCTCAGTGCATAGTCCGTTGGAGTCTAGAATGCCCCCTATCCAAGTAAGTTAATGTGTTTGTTCACAAGTTACAAGAATTAGGACATGGGCACATTTGGGGAGCTATTATTATGCTTACCACAATAGGAGAAAATTGTTAGCATAGATCTGCTCTCTCAGGTTTTAGAATTCGATGATTTGCAAGGACACTTGGAACTCATTCTAATGATGTTCTGGGATAGCCATGAAATATAGACATAACTGTTTCTACAGTGAACAAAATAAAGATGCCAGAGCATCTTGGCATAGCAATAAAGGCATGTGAACTCAAGTGGTTATGTATATTAATATGGATATCTTAATGGCAGCCAAATAAACTATCGCTTGACCGTGCTCTGCAGGAGGGTCCAGAGAACATTTTTTTCACTAATGTGCTAAGAAAGCTGTTGATGATATGGGCACCTGCATTTCTGAGAATCCCAGTAATGGCTTTCCTTTGTAGGTTTGTGTTCTCAGTGGGAGAAGCTGCTGTGCAACTAAGTTTTCTATTATCAGCAGGAATGCTTAGATCCCTAAACGGCAGAGGCCAAGTATCAGTAGTTAAACATGAGCAGTAGGAAGGCCATTACTGCCACTACAGAAGTCAAGGCTACAGTTACAATCAGTAGGCTACAACTGTCAATAATAATAGCTATTTTGTAATAGCCAATAGGCTGTGGTGTTCCTAGAAGATAACTGGACAGCTGTGTAGGGTATTGATCAAATTATATGATCAGAGAAATGTTGACAGCTAAGTAGCAGAAGACTGACATTGAATTGCAGAATGGAAATCAGGATTCCTAACTTAGGTCCTAGATGTCTACCAGTTCACAGATCCAGAGACTACTGTTTGAAATGAGCGTGAGTTTCCTTGAGGAAGGACCCTGAAAATCCTCTACAATCACATATAGTAAATGTTCTAATACCTCTCCTAGGAGTCCTGCAGCAAACCATAGGTTAACAGTACAAAAGAGAAAGGTAAATACTCAGGACTTCCAAGGACTGTTAGGTGTAAGGTCTTGTGATACTGATAGCAGGAGACACGAAATAGCACTGTGGTTTTAGGTTAGAGTGGGCGTTGGAGGCCAAGTAATGTGGGACATTTCCTTCAGCTAAGGACGGGGTACTTGTCACATAGCCATGAAAATTTAGGCTTGCAGATGATTTGAAGGGTGATTAAGGCAGGGTTTTATTGGGTGAAAAGGAAGAAAAAGGGGAACAGGGACTCTCTGCAAGGCAAGAATTCCTCTAGTGTCCTTTCCGCCTTGCAGCTTGAATGCCAGGTCCCACCCAGGAAGAGCAGGGACCAGGCTCCTCCACACTGCAAACGGGGCAAACTTCTGTGGCTCTACCCCAGGGTGCGCTCCTCTCAGTGCATAGACTGTTGGAGTTTTGCCAGGGAACCCTTCCCACCTGGTTGTCTCAGTAGTAAATACAGTTTTGGTCTGAGTCAGTGGGTTAAACAGAAGCCTGGAGCCACCCTGTAATTATGTATCTGTTTCCTGGATATGTAATGGGCACAGACACCTGCAGAAGTGGGGAGAGCATTCACATTGCTTCCCTAACCTACAGAGTAAAGGTCATTATGGAAGGAGGAGCCAAATGGAAGCTTTGCATGTGTTTACTGTTTTCATCATCAAGGTTTTAAACTGAAGGGGAGGAAAAAAATCCTTTTCCTCTACTCTTCTAAATCTTTGGCTGGGACTCCTCTATTAAAAGACAAATTAACTAGAGAAAAACAAACAGAAGCTTTTTAACATTTATATCTCATATGTACGTGGGAAACACCCAGGAATATTAGTAACTTGAAGAGCTGGCTCAGGACTTTGACAAAGAACAATGCATTTGTGGAAAATGACAGGACAAAGGAAAGTGGATTTAGGCTTCCAAGTGTGGCAAACTGAGAAGAGAAATCTATGAGCGGAAACCAGTGGAATAAGGTTTGCTTGCCAATTTCTCTGGTGCCATATTGAAACTGCCTTTACAAAATTAGGACCGGGAGAGTGAAAGAGATCTAACTTAACAGACTCCATCTTGCTTCTAACCTCCATCTAACCTCCATGCTGTCTTTATTCATTCCTGGGCGTAGGCTGAACTAACTTTGAGAGAAAGTAGTTTGTAGTTTATAGTTTAAACAAAGACTGTAACAGTCCTTTCCCAAAGCAGACCTCCTGCTCGCCCTAGGGAATAGATTAACACAGAATTAGAAATTCTGGTTTAGGAGTCACGTAGCGGGAGGCTACACAGTTCTGACTCTCCATGTACTGCTCCTAAGATCAGTGCTTGAGATATTTTGCAGACCCAGCACTTGATAGATCAGCTGACATTACCCAGATGGATAAACTGGGTTATCTGATCTTGTGACCCCGGGAACTGACAAGAAGACAGCTTCGAATCCCTGTGATTTGATCCCTGACCAATCAGCCCTCCTGATTCATTGGATCCCTTAAAAACTCTGCAACCCAATGCTTGGGGAGACTGATTTGGGTAATAATAAAACTCAGGTCTCCCACACAGCCTGCTGTGCATGAGTTGCTCTTTTTCTATTGCAATTCCCCTGTTCTTGATGAATCTGCTCTGTCTAGGCAGCAGGCAAGGTGAACCCACTGGGCAGTTACAGTATCTCTGGACTGATGAGACTGGTGTCTTCTCTATTAAGAGGTAATTTATATCCTCTCTTTAGGCATAAATGGGAGAGGATAGAGAAAGCATTTCCTGCATTTGCTTCATCTTAATTGCTTTTAGCTCAAAATAATTTTTATGTCAAAGAGGCATATGTTGCGGTGACACATTCCCTTCAATACCATAAGTAATTCTTTATTCAGGTAAGAATTAGAGAGATGAAAACCACCATCAAAAATGCAGAGGAAGTCGTCCTTATTCATCTAGCCTTTGTGAAAACAGATGGTTCAAGGTGGATGATGGTTCCCTACCATAAATGTAAACTGTGTGTCAGGGTCTATGATTTTATCCTTCTTACAAGCTAGTATGAGCCTGTTAATATTTAATTAATGCTAACAGAAAACATGAAACTCCTCGGTCAGAGACAAAATACCTTTTTATTAATGGCACAGAAAGCTGTAGGGGCATTACGCGGGGCTGGTTCCTTCCGCTTGCAAGTCCTCAGGAGCAATGCAGAGTGGCTTAGATGAAGATCGTGCACGCAGTGCATTTGCACCACACACAGATGGGGAGATGCAATGTCCAGAGGGAGGCATTATCTCTTCCCTCAAGGTTACTTATTGGAGATTGTGCCCTGACAAATGGCCCCGGAAAGTATGTCTGATGAGGACCTTGCAGTCTTAGCATACCCAGAAAGAAGATTCAGGGAGATTTAGTTCCAATGGCAGATTGCCTCTCTCAATGTTGTGGAAGCTCCAATCACAGACGCTGTGTCAGATGTAATATTTTCAACAGAACAGACCAACACAGCCTCTGGCACTTAGTTTATGGCCTTTTATCTGGCAACTGCTTTCTTTTCCATAACCGTCATCAGGGAGGATTAAGAACAGTTTGCATTTAAATGGCAAAAATAGCAGCAGCACACATTCACCGTCTTGCCCCAGGGCTATTTCTGCTGTCTTTCATAATATTGTACATAGAGACCTCAGTAATCTTGATAGTCTAAAGAAAATCATGCTGGTTCACCCAATTCATGACATTGTGCTAATTAAATCTGGTAGCTGGGAAATTATAAGTCTCCTAAATTTTCCATCAAGGTACATGTATACCACAAAGCGGATGATAAACTCCATGAACGTTCAGGAGAAGGCCATACCAGTAAAACTTAGTAAAAAATAGAGGGCATCAGTTAGGCAGGGACATCTCCCTATAAGGTAAAGAGAAAGTTGCCATGCCTTGCAACCATTACCACTATGACAGAAGAGATAAATGGTTGATTTCGGAGGCCACATATACCTACCTTAAAAATAGTTATGACAGAGGGATTGTTGCAGCTTTTACTATACTGCATCATTTTGCTCTGTTCCCAGCCCTTCTGCTTGTTAAAAGAAAAACCTGAAACAATTTAAATTTAACAGAGTTTAATTGTTCAAAGAAGAACTCGTGAATTGGGCAGCCCCTGAAACAATAGGTTACTGGAAAGGGGTTTTCATCCAGACCCCAAGAGAGGATTCTTGGGTTTCCCTCAAAAAAGAACTTAAAATGAATCCATAAAGTGGAAGCAGTTTATTAAGAAAGTAAAGGAATAAAAGAATGGCTACTCCATAGCCAGAGCAGCAGTGTGGGCTGCTCAGCTGATTATACTTAGGTTATTTCTTGATTATACGCTAAATAAGTGGTGGATGTTTCATGAGTTCTCTGGGAAAGAGGTGGGGCAATTACTGGAACTGAGGGTTCCTCCACCTTTTGGACCATGTAGGGTAACTTTCTGACATCGCCATGCGTTTGTAAACTGTCATTTTGCTAGTGGGAGTGTCTTTTAGCATACTAATGTATTATAATTAGCGTATAATGAGCAGTGAGGATGACCAGAGGTCACTTTAGTGGCCATCTTGGTTTTGCTGGGTTTTGTCTGGCTTCTTTACCGCAACCTGTTTAATGAGCAAGGTCTTTGTGACCCATATCTTGTGCTGACTTCCTATCTTATTCTGTGACCAAGAACACCTCACCACCTGGAAGTGAAGCTTTACTTCACTCAGTCCCTATTCAAGATGAAGTTGCTCTGGTTCAAACGCCTCTGATAGGCTGAGAGAGGCTCCAGTGCTAAAACCTGGTTTAAGAAGGTTTATAGGGCTGGACGCGGTGGCTCACGCCTGTAATCCCAGCACTTTGGGAGGCCGAGGCGGGTGGATCACGAGGTCGAGATATCGAGACCATCCTGGTCAACATAGTGAAACCCCATCTCTGCTAAAAACACAAAAAATTAGCTGGGCACGGTGGTGCGTGCCTGTAATCCCAGCTACTCAGGAGGCTGAGGCAGGAGAATTGCCTGAACCCAGGAGGCGGAGGTTGCGGTGAGCCGAGATCGCGCCATTGCACTCCAGCCTGAGTAACAAGAGCGAAACTCCATCTCAAAAAAAAAAAAAAAAAAAGGTTTATGGACAGAAAAAGTAAAGGAAGAAAAAAGAAAGTGCCCTACAGAAAACACAAGTGAGGTACAAAAACAGCATTTTTTTTTTTTTTGGCATTTGCCTTACTTGAACCTGGCTTGACCAGTTGGCCGCCTTTGGCTGAAACTCAGTGATAGGCACAAGGGTAGGTTACAGTCTGTTCACACCTCGAGTTAGGCTACAGTTTGCACTGTACCTTTAAGACATCTCAAGAAGCAGCCTTGGGCTAAACTTAACATTCTTTCCCTGCATTCTCACTTTCCTCCTTTGCAGCTCTTTTGTTTGTTCCTTTTTTCCTGAGCCCCAGTCCATTTTGGATTTCGGGCTTGTAATGGGCAAAGCCAGGGCTTGGGGAGCCAGCGGGGCTCAGAGAGCACAGATGACTGAGAAACCTGCAGGGCCTTCTCTGGGGGTCCAGACTGGACATCATAAGACCTAAGGCTTGGCTGGGCGGGTAGCTCACGTCTGTAATCCCAGCACTTTGGGAGGCCTAGGTGGACCAATCACCTGAGGTTGACAGTTCGAGACCAGCCTGATCAATACGGAGAAACCCTGTCTCTACTAAAAATACAAAATTAGCCATGCTTGGTGGCGCATGCCTGTAACCACAGCTACCCAGGAGGCTGAGGCAGGAGAATCTCTTGAACCTGGGAGGAGAAGGTTGCGGTGAGCCGAGATTGCGCTATTGCACTCCAGCCTGCGCAACAAGAGCGAAACTGCGTCTCAAAAAACAAAACAAGAATCCAGGGTTATCAGCCAAAGCTGCCGGCGCATGTGACCTTGGGATCACATGCCAGACCTGGATAGGTACAAAAGCAGCACGGGATTCTGGGAGAACCACGCGCAACGCGGAAGCTGACCAGCCAGCCTGCGACTGCTCTTGCAAGACCCTGCAGACCCACGTGACAGTGTGGGCCAGAGCATTGCTGCTCACGTGGGGCCTGTTGGCCTAGAAGAGATTCCTTGGACCTGTGAGGCAGCTGCGCGGCCGTCGTCTCAGTCCTTGGGATGCAGCTGCCGCTGAGGGCTGCCCTCGCACTCAGCTGCCTGCCGGGTCCACAGGCTCCTCCTCAGGATCCCTGCGTTTTCCCCTGGCCCTGGCATCCGCAGTGCTTCCCGCATTGCCCCACGCCCCAGGCCCGTCCTGTTTATGGTGGAAATGGCAGCAGGACTCCTGCAGAACTTAGCAGTGGCCCCAAAGAACTCAGACGAACAGGGGCTCTAAAACGAGATTTGCCATCTGCCATAGACATGCTAAATAGCCACTTTTGTGGTAAAGGAAACGCTACTGACCGCGGCCTGATGATTGCTTTTGTCACAAGAAGTGCAAGTTACTGTGTCCAACTGCTGAACTTTTTTTGTAAATTATCAGACGTACTTATTTTCTCCAGTGCCAGCACCAAGGAAATCAAGACTCCATGGCTGACGGCAAAGCAAGCGGATAAAATATACATTTCTGTTAATGGTAAGCTGATAATTATGCTCTGTGATGCCACCGAACAGGCATACTTTTGTTTTTTTTGGAGACAAGGTCTCGCTCTGATGCCCAGGCTGGAGTGGTGTGATCATGACTCACTGGACTCACTGCAACCTCCGCCTTCCAAGATCAAGTGGTCCTCCCACCTCAGCCTCCTGAGTAGCTCCAACAATAGGTGGGTGCCACTGTGGCTGCTAATTTTTTAAATTTTTGTAGAGAAGGGGTCTTACCATGTTGCTCAGGCTGCGCTAGAACTCCCAGCCTCTGGAAGTCCTTGGCATCACCCACTGTGCCGGCCTGGGCATAACTTTCAAATAATAACTCCAGCAAGAAAGAGACACACAATAAGCATGGTGAAACAAGCCTCTCGGTTTAAATCCTCCAAGTCCTTCACTATGTCCAGTGCCAGAGAGCGTTTCTGTAGGAATACAATATGAGCAGCTTCAGTAGGGCATGTCTGCCGACTAGCTTGGGGGTAGAGGTGAGCACTACCTATGAGTGAAGTGGCAAATTGACTGTGATAAGAGGGTTCAGTATCAGCTACTCTCAATGAGTAGTAACTCAGGTGGTGATTCTGGAACCCTGTCATTCTTCTAGTCTTCCATTTTGGAATGAATGTAAGGTCTACCTCGTTTTACACACAAGGAATTCTGCTGAATTCAACTCTTCCCAATGCCAGAGACCCCAATTTTAAAGCTGTGACTCACTGAGAGCACTTTAAGCCACTATTGGAAATTCTTACAGTGCTGAGGAAGATGTTCAGTTGACAAAGGCATTTTTAATCATCACATATTGTGAGTCCAGGCTTTCAAATTTGAAGGTGACAGTTTTGGATGTGTGGAAGAATGTCAGCTGGATGAAAATAATGTGCTGGTCTACAGTGCAGTTTGCAGCCTCTGGCAAGACTGGACCTGTTGTCCGGGTGGCTTACCTCATGATCACGAAGAGGAGTCATGCTGGCCCTCAGATATGTAACACCCCCACTGTGGGCCATCCTCACAGATCAAAAGCACTTGCAAGAGCTCAACATTCACTTCTCTGAGGTTAAATTGGTGTTGACAGGGAAGCACACTTTCTTGTAAACTGTTTTTCAAATCTTTATCAAACATAAATGAACTTCATCTTGCAACATTTGCAATGCACAGAAGAATAGCTATCATAATGCCTTGTGTTATTTTTGCTAACCGGGTTAAATACTTTGCTAGCTGGTCAATCATTAATATTCAGCAACATGGAACTCTAAGAGAGGGTAAGTTAAGAGTACTTTTTAAAATTGTTACTGGCTCCGTTGTGATTGGACTTTGTAAGACTTTTGTGTTTGGTTTCTTTATTCTTTACTCAGGTTTAAACCTTAGGATGGGAAATCTTTGGTCTAAATACTTGTAAGTAATGAAGATTAATTAAATGTTATGTTGAAATGTTTAAGAAATTTAAGATAAAAGAGGAAACAGTCTGATCCAAGAAAATGAAAATACGAAATGCTTAAATTAAACTTTGAAAACCAGGTCAGGCCTGGCCCATATAGAATGAATAGTTAAGCATTTAAGCATTACAAAGCTAATTGGGTATATCCTTTGATGTTTTTGATGCTCTACCATTTAAGAGCTGGTACTTTAAAAAATATAAAATTGGGTGGTGTTTTTATTTCTTTTGTAAAGTGATTTTTCAATGCTCTGTTTGAAGTTTAGGATGATCCTATTTCTATATAGTATGATAATAGATTTCCCTCTATTGATCTGTCTACTTACAGCTTGGTAGGGGTTGTACATTCTAAGGATCAGTTCATATGTGATACATTGCCTGTAACAATGCTCATACAAAGTCTCTTTTCTAAAAAATTACTTCTATGATACTTTTGTTGGATTAATAGATATATTCAAGTTTTACACGAGGCCTAGGGCAAGAGAGAGTACTATGGCAAGTTCAAGCTATGGTTCAAGATGCTCAAAGAATAGATTGTGATCTAAGAGATCGGATTGGGCTAGGTGTGATGATTCATGCCTGTAATCATAGCACTTTGGGAGGCTGAAGTAGGTTGATCACTTAAGGTCAGGAGTTCAAGACCAGCCTGGCCAACATGGTGAAACCCCATTTCTATGAAAAATACAAAAAAATTAGCCGGGTGTGGTGGTGCGCCTGTAATCCTGGCTATCAGGAGGCTGAGGTAGGAGAATCACTTGAACCCAGGAAGTGGAAGTTGCAGTGAGCCCAGATTATGGTATTGCACTCCAGCCTGGGCAACAGAGCAAGACTTTGTCTCAAAATAAATAAATAAATAAACAAATAAATAAATAAATAGATCTGATTGTGCTGAAGGTATAAATGTCATACCTGTAAATGTGAGTAGCAGCGTAGAGTTCTTACGCAGAGCCGTACCCTCTACGGTACAAGGTAACTTTACATTTGAAAAACATCTCTTAATATGCTACTGGTCATTGATAGAGCCTGACTGCTGACAGTGGAACATGGGACAGAGGCTATGCAATCAAAATTTTGTGACATGAGCTGGATATTACTAATTTATAAGGACAGGTGATAGTTGAACAATCCATTATGTGAAGGACATAAGTATTTGGAACTAGCTTGAGTGGTTTCAGGAGGAGTTAGTAAATTACGTGAACAAGTGACTTACACTCCCACGTTACCGCCTTTGCGGTTCACTTCATACTGGGGGCTTGCTGAGATTCCTCCTGACCAAGAGGAGGAGACTTGGTTCTTACTTACAAATGAATCTGGATGATATATTAGAGCTAGCTAGCCAGAAGTGAACTGCTGTTATCACACTCCCAAAATAAGGCTGAAAGGTCAGTGGTGGACGGAAATCCTCTCTGTTGACCAAGGTTCATCTCCCAGTTTATATGGAGCAAAGGCAGCCTGAGGTAAATATTACTTCAAATGGGAAATGGCTTGGTGAGCTGTTCTGCAGCCTAAAAAATAAACCTGAAAACTCTGTCAATAGCAGTGATTGATGCTGAGCCCCCCATATGTTGCTCGGTCTGGAGTTTAGTTACTCAGCCAAGGTTGGTTTCTAAGTTTTCACAAATGAAATGTCATAAGATGATACTAGTAACTGAAATTGGGTGGAAGGCATATAGGAACTCTCTGTACCATCTTTGTAACTTGTCTATAAATCAAATATTACAAAATAAATCGTTTATAAATGGCATGAATAAAATGAGATTAAACTTCATTTAGTAAAATATATATTTCTTTTTGAGATAAGTATGACTCAAATACTGAGAAGGCCCATTGGCAATTTTCCTTTTACTTTTTTGTCTTTTAAAAATTTCTGTTTGGTTAGCCAAGTACTGTTTAACCAAGAATTGTCATGGTTTGAATATATCAGCTCATACATTTAGATATCCAAATAATTTTTTTCTTGATATTAAGTTCTTTTCTAGAAAATAATATTTTCATCACAAAGTACATTAAAATAACCTAAATATTTCTGAGAAAAGAATAGAAATAAGCTCAATATTGCATAGATTTCACTATGCAATATTTAGCTTATTATCCTCAAATGTATATTTTTATGCTGTCAGTGAAATGAAATAAAAACAAAACAAAATAATATACTCATTATTTTTGGCACACAGTCCTGCTCTACTGCTTTCTTTCTGATTGTCAAATGCAGCAAGGAAGAACTGAGTAAACCACTTCTTTTCTTTCTGATTGTACTGGGTGGGTGATGGAGCAGATTCTAGAGCTGGGAAACTTGGATTCTGTGTTTTGAATATATCACAAAACCTTGTTTAGTATGGGTGTCTTCATAATGTAGTACCTATCTCATAGGCTTTATGACCAGGACTAAAAGTTAACGTATACGTCGTTTGTAACAGTGCCTAACATTTAGGAGAGTGCCGTAGAAGTAAAATTTAATGTTTTGGAAATCCATTGTAACCGAATCCACTATTGCTTAGGATCTGTCAATTCTGTCTATATGAAGACCACCAAGAACAGACCTGGACCTGAAGAAGCTGGGTTTATTGCTTCTTGCAGAGAGGGAAAATGCATTCCAAGGGGTCGGGCACCAGTTTTCAAATCTAATACTCTTTTCATAGCATCTTTCTGACTAGATGGTGTTTAGAAGCACATGATTCAGTTGCACCATGGTGTTTAAGGAACTCTTCGAGCTGCCACCTGAAAACTTTCCTTGGAGTCAGATGTAGAGTTGAGTCTGTTACACACCTGATGTAGGATGTGTGTGGTAAAATTGTGAGTATGGGACAGACATGATCCTGCTTACGTGGTAGAGTTTCAGTGTATGAACTTTTGTAGATACAAGCAATTCTGAACACCAGAGCAAAAACATGAATTCTGCCCTGCCCCAAGAGGTGTGGTAAGTGACAGGTATATAGTGCTTCTTTGCTTAAGAATTGAGGCGCTGTGTTTGTTATTTACAGGTCTTAATGAATGATAGTTGGGAAATTTCTTTTTTAATGCTTTCAGTCTGTTGCATAGAAGTCAGCCCTACTGATAACTTCTATTTTCCATTCCCTTGTCCCCCTCTTTCTCTTTGATAGTCATTTTCTAATCATCATTCTCGTGGTTAGGTGGCTATTGATTTTCCAGTGATGACAACCTTTAAACAGTTTACCTTTCCCAGGCTTTAGGTAATTCTGGAGCTATGTCCACCTATGTGAGCCCAGTACATATTTCACATGCCAAAGCTCTAAGTAAACTCTAAATAACAGAATATATGATGAGTGAAAGTGTGCTCACAAGTAGTGTCACTCAGTGAATATGTAAATACTAAAAGGGACCTTCTGGAGGCTTTGTATTAAAGCAGTGACTGTACTGTAGGGAATTTGAGACAGAATGGCAAACAATGGGTTATTTTGAAACAGATAGGATCTTGTGCCCCCTCCAACTGCTGATAAGATTATGATTAAATATTTTCTGTCAAGAAATTGCTGGAGAAAATTGCTGAACGGTAACTATACTCCCGAGGCTATGAAGAACAAGCAGCCTCCCTGCTGATGTGAATTTGCCTCTGCCTTTATGGCATACATCTACTTCAGTCTTGAAAGATTTGCTTGAATTATCTTTTCATCCATTTCTTGATCCCCCTTAATTTTTGTCTCTAAATTACATCTTCATACATGTTCTCTTTCTGAAGATATAACATTCCCTTATTTCAAATAGTAAAACCAGTAGAATATCCCTCCTTATATGACTTTTTACACTTGTAACTACTGTCATTCTCTGTAGACAAAAAAGTAGTCTTCTTAGTATTTTTTTTTAATATTCTTGCAGTAGTTTTACAAGGTTAGAAATCTGAAAATGATTACGAGGAATGCCTATCTCTGCCTTGGGGTGTACAATTGACAGTGAATATTTACCATATAACCAGTGGTTTTAATTTATCCACCACTGCATATTTAATAATATGAAATTAGAAATGCCTGTATTCTATGGTGACAGTTTTGCTTCAATTGCTATGCGCCCATGTAAGTAATTGAAGAGACTTACAAAGGCGGTTATTTTCTATGTTCATTGTGAAAAATATTATCTAGTAAGTGTGATTTTTCTAATGATAGTATGATATCCCCAAATTAATACTGGAGAAACTAAAGAAGCCAGAGAGACATCCTGATTTTAGGAAGCAGCTGTAATAGTATGAGAAATTCCCGGGGATATGAAAAACTATCTTAAGCTGACATATGAAGGGTAGGGGAGTTTGTGGGTAGTTGGGCAGAGGACAGGTTAAGATGACAGTAAGGGCTTTGATAGGGTAACATTTTTTTTGGTGTGAACTTAAGGTGCAAATTGCCCTCATACCCTTTCTAATCAGTCCTTCTGCCTCACAAGATAACCAATGTTCTGATTTTTATCACCATAGATGAGTTTGACCTATTCTTCAACTTAATATACACAGAATTATGAAGTATATACCTTTCCCTGCCCAGTGTCTTTTACACAGCATGTCTGTGAGATTCATCCAGGTTGTCAAATGTATCTAAGTTTATTCCATTTTATCGCTAGATCATGTTCCATTATGTAAATAGAGCACAACATTTTTTCCTTTTCTTCTCTGGATGGACATTTGAGTTATGTCTAGTTTTAGGCTATTGTGGATAAACCATGCATGGATATTCCTTTGTGTGTGATTCTTTTTGTGGATATAAGCCTTTACTTTACAAAGGAAACTGTTTGGAGTGGAAATTCAGGGTCATAATATGGGGCCCAATGTATTAAATTTTATCAGAAACTTTCAAACAGTTTCCCAACGCGGTTGTACCATTTGTTAACATTTATCAGCAAAGTATGAGAGTTCTAGTTGCTCCACGTTTTTTTCAATATTTGGTATTGATAGTCTTTTTAAATTGAAAGAGTATACTGAGGGTGAGGCAGTATCTTCTGGTTTTCTATTTTCAATTCTCTGGTAACTGAATTTTGAGTACTACCACATATGCTTATTGGTCATTTATAGAAAATTTTTTTTGAATTGCTAACATCTTTTACCCACTTAAAAAAATGGGATTGTCTGTCTTTTTATTTTCAATTTAAGCCAAGATTTTAATATTTGTTAAATATTAAACAGATATATTTATTTTTTTGTCAGATATATTTATTGTAAATATTTTCTGCCCTTCTGCTGGTTTACCTTTTCATTTTCTCAACAGAGTTAGGGTGAACAAAAGTTTTAAATTGTGATGAAGTTTGGTTTATCCATGTTTTCTTTAATGGTCAGTGCATTGTGAGTCCTAGCTAAAGTATTTTCTTAAACTGATTTTTCTACATTTTCTTTTAGATGATTTGGAGTTTTCCTTTTATGTTTAGGCATATAATGCAATTCAAATTAATTCTTTTCTGGTGTGAAATATAACAAGTCTTTAATACATTTTATGTAGATATCTAGTTTTCCCACACAATTTGTTTAAAAACTTCTTTTCTCTTATATACTACACTGCTAATTATTTTAAAGGTCAGTGAACCCCAGTCTGTTGATGTACCTTTACAATCTATTCTCTTCTACTGACAGATTCAGTAATCCACATTTTGATACCGCACGATTTTAATGCAGCACTTTGGAGTAAATCCTAAAATCAGATCTGCAACTTCTCCAACTCTCTTCTTTTCCAAGGCTATCTTTGTTATCATCATTTTGTTGAATTTTCAAACAAATTTTAGAAGGAGCTTTTCAATTTCTACAAAGAGGAGAAGACTGGAGATTTAATTGGGGTAGCATAGAATCTATACAACATTTTTAAGAAGAGGTGTTGTTTCAGTGTTTAGTATTCCAGTTCCTGATAAGATTGTGATTAAATGTTTTCTGTCAAGAAAATAATATATTTTTTTATTTATTGTTTAGTGTATTTAATTTCTTACAACAACGTTCCCTAGTCTCCACTGAAGAGGTTTCTACAACTTTTATTAAAATGATTACTAAAAGTGTATGCTATATTTTGGTGCTCTTCTAAAGGGCATTATTTACATTTTATCTTCTACTTTTTATTGCTTCCACATCGATATAAAACTGATTTTGTTCATATTTACTTTGTATCCTGCAACTTTGCTAAATTTCTCTATAAGTTTCAGTAAAATAATTTTGTAATTTTCTTTGGAATACGTATCATATTATTCTCTAAGAATAATGATAGTTTTATTTCCTTATTTTCCATCTTGATGCTTTTATTTTCTTTTTGGTTTTCTTGTTTGATTGGTTCTGAATACACTATTTAATATGAGTGGTAAGACGGAAGACCTTTGTCTTCCAAGTGATTAATATTATGAGACTGATGTATGACTATAATCAAATATATTAAAAAATTTATACAGGCATATGTGTTGTATTGTGCTTCACTTTATTGTATCTTTTATAAGTTGAAGATTTATGGTAACCCTGCATCAAGAAAGTTTATTGACTTTCTTTTTTCCAGTGGTGTGTGTTCACTTAGTGTCTCCGTGTTACATTTTGGTAATTCTCACATTATTTAAACATTATTATTATGTATATATGTTACAGTGATCTGTGATCTTTGATGTTACTATTGGAATTGTTATGGTGCACCATGAACTGCCCCCATATAAGATGTGGAATAATCAGAAAGCTGAGAAAAGCAAGGAAGGTGCAGAAGAAAAGTTTGAAGCTAGCAAGCTTGGTTCATAAGGTTTAAAGAAAGAAGCCATCTTCATAACACAGAAGTACATGGTGAAGCAGCAAATGCTGGTTGAGCTTCTGCAGCAAGTTACCCCAAACATGTAGCTAAGATAATTAATGAAGATGGCTACATTAAACAACAGATTTTCAGTATATACAATCCATTCTTCTGTTGGAGGAAGATGCCATCTAGGGCTCTAATAGCCGGAGAGAAGGGAACAGTGCGTAGCTTGAAAGCTTCAAAGGGCAGGCTAACACTAATGTAGCTGGTAACTTTAAGTTGAAGCTAATGCTTAGTTACTATTCTGAAAATTCTAGGGACCTTAAGAATTACACTAAATTTACTCTGCTTGTACTCTGTAATTGAAACAACCAAGCCTGAAAGTCAGCATATCTGTTTATAGTATAGTTTACCAAATATTTTAAGCCCACCATTGAGAACTATTACTCATAAAAAGAGATTCCTTTCAAAATATTACTGCTTATTGACAATGTGTCTGATCACCCAAGAGATCTGATGGAGATGTACAAAGAGATTAATGTTTTTATACCTGTTAATGCCACATCCATTCTGTAGTCTATAGATCAGGGAGTAATTTTGACATTCTAACCTTATTATTTAAGAAATATATTTCATAAGGATATTGCTGCTAAATGTACTCATTCCTCTGATAGATTTGGGTGAAGTAAATTGAAAACCTTTTAGAAAAGATTCGACATTCTCTATGCCATTAAGAACATTTGTGACTCATGAAAGGAGGTCAAAATATCAACATTAATAGGAGGTGGAAGAAGTTGACTCTAGCACTCATAGATGACTTTGAGGTGTTCAAGGCGTTAGTGGAAGTAGTAACTGCAAGTGTGGTGAAAATAGCAAGAGAACCAAAATTAGGAGTAGAGCCTGTGATGTTACTGAATTGCTTCAACCTCATGATGTAGTTTAATGGATGAGGACTTGCTTGTCCTATGGATGGGTGAGAAAGTGCTTCTTGAGGTGGATTCTACTCCTGGCAAAGATGCTGTGAACATTGTTGAAATGACAGCAAGGATTTAGAATGTTATATAAATTTAGTTGATAAAGTAGCTACAGGGTTTTAGAAGATTGACTCCAATTTTGAAAGAACTTCTACTGTAAGTAAAGCACTATCAAATAGCATCATATGCTACAGAGAAATCTTTCATGAAAAGAGGAGTCAATCCATGCAACAAACTTCATTACTGTCTGGATTTAAGAAATTGCCACAGCGACCTCACCCTCAGCAACCACTACATTAATCTGTCAGCAGTCATCAACTTTGAGGGAATTCTTTCATCAGCAAAAAGATTGCAATTCAATGAAGGCTTAAATGATTGTTAGCATTTGATAGCAATAAAGTATTTAAAAAATGATGTACTTTTTCTAGACATAATACTTTTGTTTCACAGAATGAGGTATAGTGTAAACATAACATTTGTATGCCCAGAGAACCTTAAAAATTTGTGTGGCTCACTTTTTTGTGATGCTTGCTTTATTGTGGTGGTCTGGAACTGAGCTTCAATATTGCCAGGATATGCCTATATCCAAAATAGCTACTAGTTCTGTATAATTGTAGCTTGATGGAGCTAGCTAAAAATTGATAAGAAAAAAAGATAGATTAATTAAGAAGCAGAAGTCAGTGATAATAAAAGTATTACATGTAAAAAGTTGAATATAATTGAGATAATGCTATCCTTAGAAAAAACTTTATAGTTTTAAATACATACATGGTGAAATTAAAATTTAAAAATAATTAATCTAAATATTAAACTTAATAAGTAAGATAATAAAGGAGCAATTTCCAAATTTCAAAATGCACATTTACTCACATCTTAACATTTCTGAAATCAGGATGTATCTTGCTATACATAAACATGAATTTTTCCAAGTTTTCATAGATAGTGGTGATATTTGTAATAAATATTGTTTTTGATTCAATGAAATGTGATAATTATAAACTGAAAATTAGTGAAATACCTAATAGAATTTGCAACATTTTAACGAGACCCGAGATTACAATGAATGAACTAAAATAAGGAAAATACTGAACTGAAAATAGATAAATAGCTCCAGATATTGTAAAAAATAACCAACAATAGTTTGCTAATAAATTTGAACACCTAATTGAAATAAGTTTCAGAAACATAGAAGAATGCAAGAAGATTTAGAGAGTTTAAATATATCAATAAGTACTGCAGTGGAAAATATTTTCGTATAAGACAGTCCCTCAAAGACTCTAAAAAAGTAGTTAATTCTAATATTTTAGAAGTTTTTCTAGAAAATAAACAAAGTTAATTTCACCTAGTTTTTGAAGGGACTGCAATCTTAATGCCAAAGTTTACTAAAGACGATTAAATTTAAGAAAAAGTTAAGTTCATTCCCTTAGCAAACTACATTAGAAATGACTGCCGCAGGCTGTTACCAATTGGAGAATAGTGGCTTTGAAGAACTGCTGGACCTGCAGCAGAATGTGCATGAGTAACAATTAAATCTTACCATTTGCATTCTGGTTTTGTTTATTACTAGATTATAATTGTGTATGACCTGACTGACACACACGTTTAGATAATAGACATATTAAATAAATTGTTATCCAAATGCATTCAACAGTTTAAAGAAATTTGTGTCAGGACCTGGAAAAAATTTGCCTGAGGAATGAAAACATGGTTCCATATTAGAAAATGTATCAGTGCAGCTTATCACAGGGACAGACTAGAGGAGAAATCCCACATGATTATCTTAAATGATGCAAGAGAAAGCGTATTAGATCAAGGACAAGGTGAGGATGCAAATATGTCTCTTCAGTGCATAGACTTTGTTTATACATTTTCTGACCTATTGTGGATACTCAATACTGTGGCTATTATTGTCCTTAAAGTTTTAGCTCACATGATGCCCGTGTGAAACTTTTTGATACACTCCATCTGTAGTGATTCGGTTCGACACACCTTTATCTCTCCATTTCCTGGTAGTGTTAAAAACTTTATCAATATATGATGAATTTTTTTAGTTTATTAATCTATTCAATCTGTGTAAAACTACTAAGCAAATTCAGGATTGGTCAGTTCTTAACATTCAGATGAAATAGAAGTAGCTTCAATTATAGTCTTCTTGGGGTTTCCTTTTCGACATACCATGAAATATAAAATCCAAGAACACTGCATAAATTTCTCTGCATATTTAATTATTGTCATTAGTATCACATTATTTGTAGTTATTATTAGTTTTTCTAAAGGAAATGGAGTTATCACTTTTAATATAAATGTAAATAAATTTAGTTATGTCATTTTTGTTGCCACTTTCACTCCCTCTGGTCTAGGCCACATCAAATTTTGATCATGGTAGATGGAGGCTAAGCTTTCTCCCCAACCGTCACACCCCCATCCTTCTATTGTCAATCTATGATATTGCTCTACAAATGAATTTCTTGTAGAAAGCATATAGTTAGATCATATTTTGATTAATCCTGTCAATCTCTGCTTTTAAATTGGTATATGTAGACGAGTTATACTTAAAGTCATTATTGCTGTGTTGGGGCTAAATCCTTCTTTTTTTTGGGTTTGTTTTCTGTTCGATTCCTCCTTTGTCTTTCTTTTTCCTTGTGGGTTACTCAGACATTTCTTACAATTCCATTTTATTATCTATATTCTTTAGTACCCTTTATTATCTATATTCTGTGGTACCTATATCTGTATATGTTCTGACACTGGTTACTCTAGTTATAATGTGCAATATGCATACACAACTTTTCACAGTCTACTGGAACTGACACTCTAACACTTTGAGTGAAGGTTAGAAATCTGTCTTCTATGTATGTCCCTTTACACTCTCCATTTTGAAAACATAAATGTTTTTATATTTTATAAATGTTTTCAAATACTTTTTTCTATATACATTCAGCACCATATCAGATAATATTATCATTTTTGCTACTTGATATTAAAAACTCATGAGGAGAAGGACAGTTTATTTTATTTGTGTCTAACTTACCCATTCCATTGTTCCTTCTTCCTCCCTCAAGTCTCAGCCTCTTTCCATTGGCATTTCCTTTCATTTCCAGTAACTTCTGTTAGACATTCTTAAAGGTAAGTTTTCTAGCAAGACATTTTCTTAGTTTTATTTTGTGGGAGAATGTCTTTCTTTTCCCTGTTTCTGAAGGTTATTTTTCCAGAAGTTTTCAGACATAGAACTCAGAATTGACAGTTGTTTTTTTTCAGCACCTGAAAATGACCTTCACGGTTTCAGATGAATTACTATCAAATATTGTTTTCATATAGATTATTTGTTATTTCTTTCTGGCCTCTTTCAAGATTTTTTCTTTACTTTTCGGAAGATTGGTTGTGATGCATCTTGAAATAGATTTCCTTGGGTTTATTCTGCTTGGAGTTCATTTAGTTTCTTGAAACTGTAATTCCATTGAAATCGTAATTCTTAATTCCATTGCAAACTTTGCCAAATTAGCTATTATGGACTTGAGTACTATTTTTAGCACAACTCTGTTTCTCTTCTTTTGGGACTTCAGTGAAACAAATGTAAGATTTTTTTTTTCTCGTGTATCTGTCCTTGAGGCTCTGTTCATAAGTTTTTATTTTCTTGCTCTTGGTCAGATTAAATAATATCTATTGACCTGTCTTTGAGTTAATTCTTTCCTCTGTCAACTTCAGTTTACTACTGAACACATCCAATGAGATTTTAATTTTGGTTGTTTTGTTTTTTAAATTCTTTAATTTCCTTTTGCTTTTATTTTTTTTTTACATATTTGATTTATTTGCTATCTTCTATATTTAAAACGTGGTTATAGATTTTTTTATAATTGTACAGTATGGTTAGGATTGCTGCTTTAAAATGTCAAGTGACTTGACCATATTAGTTATATTAGTGTTGGTGCCTGATGATTGTATTTTCTCATTTAGTTTGTGGTTGTCCTGGCTCCTGGTATAAGAAGTGACATTTTATTGTACCGTGGATATTTTAGGTATTATGTATCTTGTTATTCTTAACAGGCAGTCTCTGTGTTTAGCTGTAATATACCAGTATGAGAGGGGAGAGAATGTTTGGCTTCCTTCTAGGCCTTACTGACACCACCCTGGGAAAAGTGGACTGCTGTCTCTCACTACCTCACTGCAGTTGGGTGGAGTAGAAGCTCAGCTCCCCTCTGGGGCCACAGTCAGGAAAATAGGAGAAGCAGAGGCCAACTCATATCGCCTTGCTCCACTTCTCGTCTAAGATATATAGGAAAAAAAAAAAAAAGGAAAACCCTGGGAACCCATCGCTGTGTCATCTTCAAGTCCCAATGTCCTTAGGCTGTTCACTTTCTTATACCTCTTAGAATTTTTCTATGGTTGTTTGTTGTCATATCCAGGGGTTTTTTTAGTTACAAGAAGGAGGACCTGGGAGGAATAGAGTTATTCTATCTTGGCTAGAACTGTAAGTCCATTTAAGATTGCTTCCCCACCTCACAACCCAAAGGTTTTTGTCAATTTCTTACAGCTGAACTCTCTCCTTGTCCTACCTGTCATTTTCTTACTACTATTTTTCAATTTCTTTCCTAATGTTTTCCATAGTTACATTAATTCAGTTATTTGCTAATTATACCATAATTGTTATGAAGTACTAACATAATTTTATATTAAGATAATCTGTCTTATTTAGATGCGGAGAAACTCAAATTTGAAATTTGGGAGTCATGTTGAAAAATAAGTCATAATCTCTGAGGGGGGCAGTAAGAAATTGACTACAATAATTCAAATGGTTCCATATAAGAGATGGTATTAAAGATAGTCAATGAAGGATGGTCCGGATGTTAAGGGAAGCATGTTGTGTGTACATAAATCAGTCTGATAAAAAGCGTGTAGAGAATGTGAAGACCTCTTCAGACAATAGCAAGAATTTCACTCTAGCTGAAGAGAAATATTAATGTAGATGAACAAGAGATGATTAAAAGTTTGATTATGTGGTAGACAATCTTTTTTAGAAGACGTTAGACTTAATTCAGTAGGCAGTGGGAGTCATCAAACATTTTCATCATTGGGGGAAGATGATTAGAATCTGATACTGGTGTGCTAATGGAATCTACTATCTGTATAAATAATAATCCTGCAGGTCTTTCATAGAGATTACTTCATTAAATTCTATATAGATTTGAGGAAAAAGATGATTTTACTATTAAAAATCAGAATAAGAATGTAACCCTCCTCATCCTCAAATTCAACTATTCAATTATTGTTCTCTAGCAGCACACATTTTTTTGCATATAATAGAATATATGTTTTTTTTAAAAAAAAAATAAGTGATATATAACTTAGGAAACAGAAATGACATTTAATTTACAGAATATATCTCAGTAAAATATGATTATCAGAGAAGTAAAATTCTAGATGATGATCTTTGTTTTCCATCTTCATTATCTTGCTTAGTTTAGTATTCCTTAGTGGTACCACCTATCCTGTTTCTAGGGAGATACTCAAGGCCATTGCACAGTGGACTGAATCAATGCAAATTTTCCCTTTCATTGAAAGTGATTTCTTACTGTCACCAAGAAAAAACCAAATTGTGTTGAAATATTTCTGCTTTATTATTATAAATAGTTAAAAACTGTCTTTTAGCCAATACACATGATACAGGGAATATAACATAAATAGAGGGTTTTTTTTTTTTATTTTGTAGACTGGATAGGAGACAGAGTTACCTAGATAATGGATGAATATTTCCTTTCCATATGTGCATAATGGGGCACATATGTAAGGAGCCGTTTGTGTAAGTCCTCTCACTGGTAGGATCTAAACGTGGTAACAATGGAGTCTGTAAAATGCAAGTTGCAGTCTTCCTGTTCTTGACATTTATGGACACAGTAGAGAACTGAGATGCTGTTGAATACAGATGATAATCTCTGGCAGAGGAAAATAAAGATAATTAAAATTTCACTATCAAAAATTTATTTTTTCATTTCAAAAATTCAGGTTTTCCACAAAGCAACAAATTAACATAGCACATCTTGGTCTGTATGTTTTATGTATGATGCTTAAAATGAAGTGGAAAGGTCATAAAATTAGTTAGAAAGGCTATTCAGTGCATATAGCATGGTGTGGCACGCAAAGTGCTGGCTTTGAAGGCAGGCAGTGGTTCTAATACTAACCCTGGTAATTTGTAGCTGTGGTTTCCTCCTATCATTTACTTTCTCCTGTGGTGAATATTAGCTAGAAATAAAGGTAGACTAATTCATTCTGTACACTATCTTAAGAAGAGTAGAAGAAATTTGGAACAAACTAATTGGACAGAGGCCTGAGGGTCTTTGATATATTAAAGTTTCAAAAGTCCTACATATTTTCCTTAAAGTAGAAAAGAAAGCCAAAGTTTAGTTACATAATTATTGATTAAATTAAATAATTATTGGATTTTGGGGTAAATATACTGGTATACCTGTATGATTATATCTCTGTCAAATCTACTCTAAAACTAATGTATGCCTTACCACATTTATAGATTATATATAGAGATTGTAATCTATATTATAGATTATAGTTAAATAATTCATACTGAATTGAGAAGCATTGTATTTTATAGAAAATACCATATCTGTTCTCCTCTGGGGAGCAGTTAAAATGAGAGTTAGACTAAGTTATCTCTTCATGCAATACCCTCTTAAAGCTTCATACCTCACTTTAAGTAAAAACCCAAGTCCTGACAGTAAGTTATACTTAGGAAAGACATTCATATCTGTTTTCCTGGGACAGTCCAAGTTAGTCTGCTACCTCTGTGTAATTATTAATAGCACCCCTTACATCCTTTCATAAGTCCCATTCAAATGGTAAGTAATGGCCACCTTATTTATGAGGCACTCCATAATCTGACCACTATAACCTCTCAGATCTCAGCTCCCACTACTCCACGCCTGCTTATTCTTCTCTAGAAACACAGGCTCTGTCCTCACACAGATAAGGCCCAGGCCTACCTCCGGGCCTTTGCCCTTGTAGTTCCCTCTGTCTGGAATGCCTTATCTTCTACATCCCCACGGCTGACTTCCTCACTCTTTCAGGTCTTACGCAGTGACATCTCCTTGTCTATCATATCAGTCAGTCTACTGAAAACAAAGCTCATGCCAGGTGTTTAGAGATAATTTGATAGAAGAAGTGTTAGGTAGGTATTAAGACTTGTTAACTAAGTGACTGTGAAAGGATCCACGAAAACATGAGAGTATCACAGAAGTAACAGCTGCCTTTCCTAGTGCTGGGGAATGAAAGGGAAAAGGCTGAGATTAAAATTGAAGAGCTTGAAAGATGAGCCTCACAAAGCCTGGTTCCAAATGGCTGAGAAGAGGTTGCTGCTCATCTGGTATTGGTGTCTTTGAGCTTAGAGAAAGGAACCCATTTGGCCATGGCTAGGGAACCTCTGAGGAAGAGCCCTCAGTGACTGGTGAGAGTATTTTACTGGGGATATGGGGATCTGATAAGGCTGTTTCTGTAAGTATTGGGAAGCAAAATGCAACAAAACAAAACATGGGCACAACTGCTTCAACTGCAGTGCCTCACTTCTGCTGGGGTAAAGTGAGGCTAGGAAGACACTGGCAGAAGCAGGATGCATGCAGGAAGCAAACAGGAAGTAGAAAGCCCCTTCTTCCTCCTCCTATTTCATAGTTTCCTTCTAGCACTCTGTACTGGAAGGGCCCTTACAAGACGCTTTCTAGCAAAGCTGAAATGTGGTTTGCAAAGTTCCAGCCCCAGCATCGTCAAGAGCTGTCCAGAAGGATGAGTGAAGCTGAGCCACTGTTTAATACTAGCCATAGCCATCCTCGCTGAAATCTCAATGTCTTCCAACATTTTCTATTTCATATTTGGCTTTATTTTTCCCCGTAGTGCTTCTCACTGAAGTACTAGATATTTTTCTTATTTTCAGTGTTTATTGTCCATCTGCTTAACTAAAACATAAGCCTAATGATAATAGGAATTTGTGTGTGTTTTTTTAAAATGCTTTGTTGAACCTAAAAAAAAGTTCCTGGCACAAAAGAAGTCCTTAATAATTATTTCTGAATATTAATATTATAATAAACATTTATGTAATAGTTATTATGTTCAAGGTTCTAGTCTATGTACTTAACATCTATTTAGCTCCCAAATAGAATTGTTTGCTAATCTATTATTATTCTTATCTCATAGATAAGTAAAGGGATGCATAAAAATGTTAAGCAGCTTACCTTAGATCACGTAACTAATAAGCTCTAAAGCCGGGTTTGAATCAAGGCAGCCTGTAGTCTGACTCATCAAGCTAAATTGAAAATACAAATGTAAATACTAAATATACTCCTTCTATTACCCATACTTCATGAAGTCTAACTATAATGTTTGAAAGCATCACCTTATGTCAGCTGTGTGAACAAGCTTAATGATTAAGAAGCAATATTGTTATTGGACTACCTTTAAAATTCTAATCTTAAAATGAAGGGTAAATACAATTGGCAACAGTCTACCCTTTGAAAGATACTTCCAACTTTAATGAAAACAAATGTCTCTGGGCTTAAATAGCATTTCCAGAGTCAAAATTTTGGAACTAAGCCTCCGCTTGCTTAGTTCAGTAAAACAAGGCTTCAGCCAACAACAGTAGTGCCTTCATTACTGTGATGTCAAATCATTTGCATTATTAGCTCAGACTGCTCAGTATGGTGCACGAAAAACTTCATATGACCCAAACATCTATTTCACTTGTGATTAATATTTCATTAAGTATTAATAAATACAAAAAAAATTCCTAAAAAGAATATAATAACATTCATCTTCACAGTCACAGAGGGAGATAATCTTTCTTGATATACAGCATATATACACTACTGCAATATTTATCTTGGAGTTTTTCCCTCAAATTTTAAAACTGACTCAGAACAAAAAATTGTGAAAAATATAGTACATTTAATTTACAAAATGGAGAAAATAATTCAGTTTCAAATGACCTGAAATCCTTTAAAAACATTCTGATATGTTTCTTCTTTCTTCAAATGAGGATGTGGGTTGTCTTCATGGCTGTGTGTATACTCACGAGAGCCAAGTAGAGCTGTATTGGAGTTGGAATTGTGCATGTGGGTTGGAAGAGTCCAGACCTAGAGGGCCCCCTGCACCCCTATGCCACAACCCAGGACCCTGGTGCTTTCCTTGGATCTCATAACTTCTCTGGTATCTTTATTTACATTTGTACATCATCGTGGATTTTTTCCAGGCTATGAAAGTTTGTATAATTTGCAACAAGTTTAGTAATTTCAAAATCACAGACACTAATGGCCCTTTTAGTAAGAATAGCCCATACTTTAATTAGTGGGCATGTTTCACATTTCAACTTCACAACAAATCTTTGAAGTAAGTGTTCTGCCCTTTGTTTTAGAAAACAATGTATGGGTTTATAAGACTTAAGTAAAGAACCAAGCTCATCAAGATAGTTGTTAGTAGAGAGTATGTAAACAGGTGCTCCCCGCTTACCCTCTACGGTGAAGTCAAGAACCCAAAAACATACAGAGAGAGGCAGAGATAAATTAAATGAAGGTGTTTCACTTACAATTCTATGTTCTTTAATGGTCTCTTATTGTTGTTTTTCTACTAAAATGCTTAATATTATTAATGCCAATACTTCTTTTGTAGATTGGGATTATTTTGTATCGTAGGTCAAGGATAAGCCAACTACAGGGCAGAGGAAGTTGTTGGAGCTATTTTTGCAGCCTCGGCTGGGATGCTTCTGAGGGGCAGTCAGCACAGACAGACATGCCATTTCTTCTGTGTCCTCTGCCAGTGCTCCAGAACTGTGGGTGGGTCCTCCCATCCACTTTGAGAAAGTGGTGAATGGTACTTCCGCTTTCCCAAGACGCTCACACACTTTGGCTTTAATAATTGGGCTTCTTATGATGAATGTGCTGTGCAGCAGTGCACCAGTGTGGGTGCAACACCCAGGTGGAGATGAACATTCCTCGTGGGAATCCCTTATCCACTTCGCATATTCTGAGCAACACGATCTAGTCTGAAGTAACTGGCATATAGTAATGAATATACCAGGAGAGAAGGGTTGGGGAGGAAGAGAGGAGAAAGAAAGGCATTTTAAAACTCACATTGTAAGGATAAAATAATTTATATGTTTGAACTCACTGGAATACTCTTGAAAATTTGGTTTGTGTTGGACGTAGTCATCACCTTCCCACATCCACTGCTCATTGCTCTTCACCAAGAACCCAGGGCTAACACCTCATCAGTTAAGTGAGTCTCTGTTTTGGTTCAAATTAGAAGCTTTCTGTTTTTTTTTTTTTTTTTTTGAGACGGAGTTTCACTCTTGTTACCCAGGCTGGAGTGCAATGGCGTGATCTCGGCTCACCGCAGCCTCCGCCTCCTGGGTTCAGGCAATTCTCCTGCCTCAGCCTCCCGAGTAGCTGGGATTACAGGCATGCGTCACCATGCCCCGCTATTTTTTTTGTATTTTTAGTAGAGACGGGGTTTCACCATGTTGACCAGGATGGTCTCGATCTCTTGACCCGTGATCCACCTGCCTTGGCCTCCCAAAGTGCTGGGATTAGAGGCTTGAGCCACCGTGCCCTTGAGAATCTTCTCAGGTCTGCTAATACTCTTCTTTCTTTCTTTCTTTTTTTTTTTTTTTGTCCTGTGACTGTCTATGCTGGGACTGAATGATTTTTCATTTGAGTCCAATTATTATTGAGTTCTCTGTGTTGGGTGTGAACCTGTTCAAAACTCATTTGAAGTACATCGGACTTTGGTTCTCTCCAAAATGTTGAAAAACAGGTTGTAGGTTGGTTTATTACTTAAATGTAGAGAGGACAGTCCTGTTTCTTTACCTTCAGCTCTGTCTGTATTCCAAGTGTGTCGGGCTGTGTGTGTGTGTGTGTCTATGTGTGTGTGTTCTCTACTAATTTAAGAGCTCTCTTGGCTAGACATAACGTGACAGCTTGTTTGCTCCTTGAATTTTTTTGTCCTGTGATTGTCTATTCTGGGACTTGAATGATTTTTCACTTGAGTCTAATTATTATTGAGTTCTCTGTGTTTGGTGTGAACCTGTTCAAAACTCTTCTTAAGTACATTGAACTTTTGTTCTCTTCAATATGCTGAATAACAGGCTGGTAGCTTGTTTTATTACTTACATGTAGAGAGTATAGTCCTGTTAATTTACCTTCAGCTCTGTCTCTATCCCAAGTTTGCTGGTGTGTGTGTGTGTGTGTGTGTGTGTGTGTGTTCACTAATTTGAGAGCTCTCTTGGCTACACTTAACATGATAGTTTATTTTGCTTCTTCCGTCTTATAAAGATGATTCATAAGTAATGAACCTGAAGAGATGCCCCACTGTACAAAGTCATGACTTATTTCATAAAATTTCATTACAATCCTTTGGAATCAGTATCCTGAGAAGCAGCTCTATGCTCACTCAAGACAATTAAACAATGTAACTTATTTGTCTAAGAATTCTGTATTTTAGGAAGGACCTCAAGTAGAATTTTTAAAATTCCTAAATAGGGCATTTAAAATAATGTCTTTTAAATGAACTTAATTCTGATGGGGACATTATTTAAAAAAACTCAAAAGCATTTAATAAAAATTTCAGTTATTTTATTTCATTCAGTTTTCATAATAACTAGAGTAATTCTTGGTATACGGATCCTAGAAATTATTACAAATGCTTTCCACCTTTTTAAAAAAGTAGATGAATGGAAGTTCTGTGTTTAGGAATTATAGTGTCTGTTAATGACTATCTGTGGGCACTTGCTCTCTCTCAGCATCAGGTTTTTCCTCTGTACCATGAGGTGGTAAGATACAAAGTTTATTATTTATTTCATGTCAATATACTTTTTCTTTAAGAAAGAAGTTTGTAGAGAGTCTGAGAAGTTATAATGGTTGGTGGGGTATGGTGGCTCACTTCTGTAATCCTTGCATTTTGGGAGGCCGAGGTAGGCAGATGACTTGAGGTCAGGAGTTTGAAACCAGCCTAGCCAACATGGTGAAACCCTGTCTCTACTAAAAACACAAAAAATTAGCTGAGTGCGGTGGTGAATGCCTGTAATCCCAGCTACTCAAGAGGCTGAGGAAGGAGAATGGCTCAAATCCAGGAGGCAGAGGTTGCAGTGAGTAGAGATTGAGCCACTGCATTCCAGCCTGGGTGACAGAGCAAAAAAAAAAAAATCCTAATAGTTTACTTAATATTAATCTTTTGAAGTACAGATGTTGCTTGACTGACAATCAGGTTATGTCCCAGTGAACCCATTGTAAGTGTAAATTCCTTTAATAGCCTGATGAGCCCATGGTGACATCCAAATATTGTAAGTCAAAGTATCCCAAATGTAGATGTTCCTTGACTTACGATGGAGTTACATTGGAAAAACCCATGGCAAAGTTGAAAATTATAAGTTGAATTATTTTAAGTAGGAGACCATCTGTATTTCTTTTAAATCTTGCTGTATTTGGGTTTGAAGGATTAGATAGTAGTCATGTTGCCTGGTTTTGCTGTGTGGCTATTTTCTTAGCTTCCTGCAACTGGCTGTCTCATGTCTAAAGTGAATTATGGGACTAGTACTTGGAAACTGTTGTCTTGAAATTGAGGGAGTTCAACTTTCCCCTAAAATATTGGATACATTTTCATCATCAGAATACATGTTTATATAATGATAATGTGAAATATTCTTAATAATTTTTATGCTTTACTTTTCATAGAAAGGAGACTCTTGGCTATCAAGGAAGATAGACTCGTGAAACTTATGTTTATAAATCCAAGTAGCATTGTCTGGTAGCAATATAAAAAACTTTCAAATATAACATTAAAGAGCATGAATATCTGATAATGTTTATCAAAATTTCCTACCTAAGAGATGATATGAGAGCCTCAGATGCAATCTGCTGTAAAAACAAATGTGGCAATATGCCTAATATATATTTTCATTTCACTGGAGGATTCATTTTTAGACTTTTTGCATACATAAAGAACAAAGGGGGCTGGGGGCAGTGGCTCATGCCTATAATCCCAGCACTTTGGGAGGCCAAGGTGGGCAGATCACCTGAGATCAGGAGTTCGAGACCAACCTTACCAACGTGGTGAAACCCCCCCTCTACTACAAATACAATAAATTAGCCTGGTGTGGTGATGGATGACTGGAATTCCATCTACTCAGGAGGCTGAGGCAGGAGAATCAGTTGAACCCATTGAACCTGGGAGGTGGAGGTTGCAGTGAGCCAGATTGTGCCACTGCAATCCAGCCTGGAGAGACTTCGTCTCAAAAAAAAAAGAAAAAGGTCAGTCTCATTTTAAAAATGTAAAGCTGAATAGTTTATTTATCTATAATTTACGTTTAGCAGAATGTTTTGTTAACATTTTAAAAATATGAATAGCTTGAATGTCTTACTGAGTGAATTTTATTTCTATTAATTTTTTGTGATATTTATATCATAGTTAACTGTTCCCAGTTTACATTGTTCATTTCTTCCTATGAAAGTATAAATAATATTTTTGCCAAAATGGACACTGCATAGATTATTGGCTGTGACTGATTCTTTACCTTCTTTCCAATGCCATTTGGATAGACAGTTTCTTCAGTGAACTAGGAAGCATAAATTGGAAATATATTGAGCAAATTGTTCAAGGTGTCTTGTTCCAAAGAAAGAATAATTCCTCTGTTAATATTTTATAGCTTCATGCTAATGAGGAGATTCTTCAGCCAGCAAGAGAGCAATTTAGGCCATAAAGTAGAAGTAACTTTATAACTAGGAGAAGAAATGAACACTGAAATCTTTGCTAGAATGTTTCGGACTGTTTCAGTGTTTTTGGCTTCTGCTAATAAGGCATCCTGCTTAGTTATCAATCTCCTTGGCCCTTGGTAGCTCAAGACTTGATTTTAAAACCTGAAAATCTTCCTTAGTTAAAGGGAGAGATGGAACGAGGTAGAGAGACATTAAAGGAAGCTGTACAAATGAGCTCCGTTAGCAATGATCAAAAGCAAAATGTTAAAAAATGTTAGCAGGAGGAGGAGGGCTATCTTTTCTAACTCAGGCTAATGATTTTTTTCCCTTTAGATTCAGCAAAGGACCTTACCTCAAAGCCCCTGAGTGGGAGGTTTTTATTCTTGTTTTGGTTTTAAATTTTATCCTCAAAATGAAGTTTCTAAAATACATTAACAATGTGGAAAAAAACAATGAATTAGAAATCAAAGAGCTGATCTTCTTTTTCTGTCTATGACCCTAGCTAGTTGTATGACTTAGGAAAGTGACACCATCATCAGCATAAATATCTTCATCCTTAGGATGAGGAGCTTAGAAAACATGGGCACTAGGTTTCCTTGACCTGTAACATGATTTTATAGTTTTTTTAAAATTATATTGCCCTATTAACTGTGTTAAAACATTGTCATTTTTGTCTTGCATGGCTATTTACTTGTGCTTGCCTGGGTCAGCAACATGATGGGATCACTGTGCATTCCAATTCACTAGATACATTTTTTTTTCATCAAATGGGTAGTAGCTCTTCAGCAATCCTTGCTAATCTCATGAACCGTGTAACAGGTGCACCTGTCTTTGGTCACACTTCATATGAAATGCAAATGTTGCTGTTTCCCATTGACATTTATGTTCTAATCATGACCTTGAAGAGAACTAATTTAATATCATTTTGCATGGCAGATTTTGACCTTGCAAGAAAACATACACAAAGGATTTATGTTATATTTCTACAGTCTGCTTTGAATATTTTCACTCAAATTATCTGGGGAGCTCTGTTAGTAATCATGTTGCAGAAGAATAAAAAGGTAACTAAACTTTTCAGTAGCTGTGTTAATAACTCACAGAATGTAAAGATACAGGAATAGAATAGTAAAATATGTGAAACGATATTGATAATATGTCATTGCAATCAATGTTTTATGCTTGGAAATCCTTTGCTTATTAGATGTTGTTCTAGCATACTTACAGATTTTTATAAAAAGCAATTTCTCAAACTCCCCACATGTAGTTCTGAGGGTGGATTAAAATTTTCCCAATTATAGTGAACATGGACAATTTTAAAGAAATGCATTTTCGGATTCACTTGTTATTTGATGTTAAACATACACACACACACACACACACACACACACACACACATATCAACGTAATTTTATATGAATAGTAAATCTTTATTTTCTTTTTCTGGACTCAAGGACAGAGGGTAATAACAGTTGCTTTATGTTCTGTTTCTCTAAGATGCCATTTAGGACAGTGCATATAAAAATAGAAGGCAAAAGTAGAAGACAGCCAGAAAGTATGTTCATTTATTATTATTAATTTATTATTTAATGCAGTGCACACAGATTATGGAGCACATTTTGTAAAGTATCTAGCTATTTCTTGGAAACTGGGGGTCACTTTAGGTGCAATGTATAATATTTGATAAGAAAAGTCATCTTCAAGGTACTTTTTCAGCTTATTATGTGAATAGGAGCAACTTTGACCAAATTATTGTAAAAGCTAGGATCTCCAGCTTTCCTTTCTCCCTATGGCTATTACGCTGAATAAAAGAAATACCCTCTGCAGAAGAGAAGTGATGATATTGCCCTGGTTAGCTGCTTTGGTGCAGAAATATTGAGTGGTTGTTATCCAGTCCCTTTCCTGGTGGGGAGGCCCAGCATATATATTCCACAGATCAGGGCAGGCTAAAGAGGAACCATGTTGGTGCATTGAGCTAGAGGCATGCATTAAGCACGTTATGCTCAAAAGAAGAGACGTCAGAGAAGTATGCGCACCTGGTGATAGAAACAAGGCAGCTGATCTTGCTGTTGGGAGCTGAGACCTAAAACTATTGAAGGGTGAGAGACTGACAAAAAACGGAATGTGTTTCATAAGAGGTAGACATTCTGAGCAATATCCCACCTGTCTCCTGTCCAGAGCCTGGCTAGCTGAGGGGCAGGATGACCTGTATTATTGGTGACTCCCATCCTTTTAATGGATCCTGGATGAAATGGGCAGCTATATCTCAGAAGTTTTCTTCCAACAATCCTAAAGCCAGAGATTTGTTTGGCTGTTTTTTATTCTCTTTTCTTTATTTCTTCTGGAAAAAAAAAAAGCAAACCAGGATACATGTGCAGAAAGTGCAGGTTTGTTACATAGGTATACGTGTGCCATGGTGATGTGCTGCACCTACTGCTCCATCCTCTAAGTTCCCTCTCCTCACACCCCACCCCCAACAGACCTAGGTGTGTGTTGTTCACCTCTTTAAACAGTTTTGTTTTGATCTCAGTTCTAACACTCAGAAGTCATCTGACTGTCCCCAAAATATTTGAAGTTTCTGAGGCTTACAATACTATGATAATCAGACACATTTAAAAGGAATATTGTGGTCAAATGAGAAGATAATTATGTAAAGCATTTTGTACAATTCTTAAGATGAAATGAGAAATCTCATAAGCAATTTGTACACTAAGAGATATTAGAGTAGGTTGTTTACCTGTGTGTGTTTTCACATTCTGAACAACATTCCACATATAAACATGAGCTCCAGTGGAAATGTTACATTTTACCTTATTATGAAGTCTAGTTTACAATACTTTCTTTTTCTTTTCTACTATAAGAAAATAATATAGCATGTTGTTCTTACACTTATTTTAGGACAATAGAATTATGACAGTGAAGGAATCTGATTGTCAAAAAACAAAAAGATTTAGTTACTTGCTCAAAGTTTCTTTAGAGCCTGGTGATGAAGTCATGACAATCAAGGGATTGAACTAGTAGGCTTTTCATCATTCTGTCATCTTCATTCTGTCCTTTCGGCTGTAACTAACTTTTAGGAGTAGTACCTTCATTAAACAGTATTTTCTAAATTTGAGTAGTTATTTGTTTTTCACATATTCTTCAGAATCTCTTTGGAAGTTTTTCTTATTTGCATAGAATTGTATTACGTCACACCCATGTCCACATTGCTTCAAGATTCTTTTCTTCATGTATTCATTCAGTTGCCAGGAATATCAGCAAAATTTTTGCATACATTTTCAGTATCTGTAACAAAGTTAATTTTCCTTTTAAAGACTGCGTGTGAATATTTCAGTTATTGCCACTCACAACTGAACTCGTTTTAAAATACTAGTTCCTGCTATGTGTTTCTTTAAAAACAGTTTATAAAACAAAATTAGTATATGAAGCTAAGAAATAATTGAATAGGGTTTAAAGTCTATTCCTTTTATTCTCATATATTCAGTATTTTAGCAAAATATGTTGACAGGAGTTCTTTTCAAATTGATGTTTTATCCTTCTTGGTGCCACAAACTAGATCGTTTACATACGATTTATAGCAAATTAGTACAAGGTTAGTTTGTTTCAAAAATTTTGAAATCTATGCATAGTCTTTTTATAATGTGCATTTTCAATACTGTTTTGAAGATCCCCCATATTTGTACATATATATGCATGCACATTAAATGACCTTTTAAAGAGAATGATACATTTCATGTTCTATATTCTTACAGTGAAAATGATAGAAAGTGGATTTGTACTAGAGTTACAGACATTTTATGACTGCATGTATCAGTGTGGGTAAATTTCAAAACATAATATAGAAACAAAAAAAGCACATTGCAGAATGATCCATTCAGTAAGATACTATTTGTAAAGAATTCCAAAATCTGAACTCATACACTCTCATTTTGGGATTATACACATGAAGTAGCAGTACATATAAATCCACAGAGTACACAAAGGCCAAGGTCAACACAGTTTCTAACTGTGTACTGTGTGTGTGTGTGTGTGTGTGTGTGTGTGTGTGTGTGCAATAGCCCAAATTGGCTCTTCTTGGCAAGGACATTTAGAGACTTAGAGTATTTCTATTTCATTTATGCACCATCCAGTAAGCCTTGCCCTAGTCTATTGGAAAAAGATGACTTTCAGAGTGTCAGGCTTGGTTGTGTTGCAGCTAAAGAGAGAAAGTTAAAGGCACATGAGTGTCAAGCGGATGCCTGGAAATTGCCCCTGTCATTCTACCATCATGGTAGAATGGCCCTCCTACCATGTGGCCATGTGAGAACCTTGTGACAAGCTTGTGAGGCTGGGAAATGTAGCTTTGTTATGAGGTTGGGAAGTAGGGAAGGAGGATTTAAGCAGACAAGTTAGTCCTCTATCTCAGTAGTCAATTCAGTTTTCTTCCTGGATGGTGATTCTTGACAAATGATATGGACAAATAAAGCAGTTTAGTACAGTTAATTAACTAAACTTTAGCTTTTTCTTTACAAAGTATTGCAGTTATTTGGGTCCTGTTTTTTCTCATTTTGAGATTTTCAGCTTTCTTATCAATTTTTTAATCTCTACACATAAATATAATGCATTCTATTATTCAGATTTGTCAGATTTGGTTTGTGTGGTTTACAAAGAATCCTGAAAGTTAGAAAATTGAATATGTCTTTAAGGAACTAAATTACTTTCTCTAATGTAAAACATAGGTGGGCCCTATGCCTCATCTGTAGGAGAGACATTTGAATTTATATACTCATAGAGCTTCCAACATCAAAAATGTCTAGTTAATCAAATGCTGTATTATATTTGGAAAAATATTTTTAAACCCTGATTATAAGTATATTTTTATTACTTCTTACTCTGTTTTTCCTCATACTTAATTTACTCTTACAACTCAAATAGGTATATGTATATATGACTGAAATATATATGTAAGCACACTTTTTTGATGCAACTTTATTTTAAGTTCCATTGACTCAACTAGATTTTACATTACTGAATTGCAGCTACCTATATTACAGGTTGATTGGAAAATAAACTTTAAAAGAAATGCTTATTTATGTATTCTTAGAAGTGGGCATTTATATTACTCACTTAATGAAATAGATGTCTACTTTTTTACCCAAAGCAAAAGAAACTTATAATTAATAACCTACAAGTCAAAGATACAGGTATCTTGGAACTTTGATGCCACACGTTTTTGAAACATATACATCGTGTTTGTGTGTTTGTGTGTGTATGTGTACAGAGAGAGTGTATATCTATATATCTGTATGTGTATGTGTATACATATATATATATATGTACATAAAGTCACTAGTGGAAATAGCTTCAAAATTAATTAGTAATACTTCTTCTCTCCTCACATTGCCATGATGAACTAAATTATGGAACTATTATAGTTCTCTACAAAGGAAGTTTTTAATTAAAACCTAGACATCATATACATATATATATATATATATATATATACACACACACATGCATACATATATATGTATATGTGTGTGTGTAAATATATATAACTTGTCTTTAAAAATAGGTGCCTAAGATTATTAAGGGGTTATGGACTTTTGATATATCTACAACTTTTATTTTAATTGTCACCTGTCAAATGATTCAAGTAATGCTGCTTTACTGGTATTGATGTAAATGGATACAGATTTGGATATTATTAAGTGATATTTTAATTATTTGCAAATCATTTACACAACAAAGAATTGTAATTAAGATTTATGAAGTCCTATAGTTGATAATTTTTGAGTGTGAATGGGGAATTTGCCATGGTGTTTGTGAATTAAATTCCAAAGATTAAATCAATACTATAACAATGAGAATTTCGATGTCTAGTAAGTCAGGAACATACTTGTGTTTCCCTAGTTATTTTCAATTGTGGAAGATAAGTCTTAATAAGAAAAAAAAACTAGTTAAGTTTATTTCTCTGTCCAAGTCTGCTCTACCTTAGAAAAATAATTTCTGAATTCTGAGCTAATGGATTGTAAAAAGAGGCACCAATGAAAATAGCTTTAAAATTAATTAGTAATAATTTTTCTTCTCTCCTCAAATTGCCATGGTGAACTAAATTATGGAACTAGCATAGATCTCTACAAAGGAAGTTTTTAATTAAAACCTAGGTGTCATTTAAGCAACCACATACAAAAGATTACAAATACACATACTTTTGTTATTTTCAGCATAAATTATTACTTGATTGGATACCCTTATCATGTTACTATATGAAACCACTTTAAATGCAAATTCAAATAATAACTATATGCAATTATTTGTATATTCAGTCCTATTGTATTGTATATTCATTGCTATTCAGTCCATAATATATGAAACTTTGGAAATAAATATTAAGAAATCCTGCTTTTCCTAATACTGTTTTACTTTCTAATATTTATAAAACATAATCCATCAGTTTAACGGTTTTGATCCATGGTTTGGCCCCCCCCAAAAAAAGTGAATAACAACATGTGAGCACATTGATCAATGCTTAAGTTTAGAATATCACTAAAAAATCTTCAAATCCAATATTTATGTGAAAATATTTTGAATATAAATGATAACTATTCAAAGGCTGGGCAACATTGACAAAATGATGGATTGTTAGATATACCACCAATAATGACTTTGACATTTACTTGAATGGGATGTCCTTCCAGGAGTTTACTGAGAAAAATAAAAAGTATTTTAGATGGATAAGTTCATCCATAATTTTTATTTTTGTTTTCATTTAGAGTTTCATAAGAGCTTTAATATTAAAAGCTTTTAGGTGATGAATCATAAGCAAAATCATTTTGCTTTAAAACACAAAGTTTTAAAGATTTTTGTTTTATCATATTTGTATCATTTTTAACATGAATCTCTAATACTTCTAGTTTCTGACTCAATATATTAAAAATCATATAATGTTCATATTTAGTATTTTCCCCAAAGTCATTAACTTCATTTACACCACATCTTTATGTCCTTTCTTCTGGGAAGCATACATGAAAGAATGTCAAGATTATGAGAAGCTTATAAAAGTTCAATGGTGTCTTAAACTCACTGTACCAAAGCTTATCATTGATAGAGAATAAGATATTACTGCAGTTAATAAATCTGGCATAAAATTCAACTTCTATTAGTAATGAAAAAAGAGTTATTTAGTAGAATAGGATTTATATGCTTGGTGTATAAAGAATACTTGAGTATACTCTATAAGAGATAAGAACAATCTTTGCATATTTCTCAATAATTCTCTATTAGAGTTCTGAGATTATATAAAACAAGTATTTTAAATTTCTGCTCCGAAATGTCTCATCGAAACCAGGCTTCCTAAATAAGAACAGAGGACTAGTATAATCCAGAAAGGACACTTGATCACTGTTAGCTCAAGGAAATCCCAGTGTTGTTTCCAGGAATCAGACACCTCATGGTTTTTGATCACTTCTCACTGAAGGCTATAGAGCAGGAACTTCACTCACCAAATATATTTCAGTGTTTGCTTGTTATCAGGCACTAAGCATATCCATCAATCTTCCATTTATCCAAAACATTCTTCTATAAAGTCTTAAAAGGTATCTTTAACTATTGATTTTGAAGATCACCAACTATTCTTCATTTCCGTATATCTTTTTCTCAAAAATAGGTGGTACTAAAAGAGGTGAGAGGTAGGATGGTATGCAGTGTCCTGAATCACCATCTGCTAAGGTCTTGAAGTTCTAGGTAGAAGATAAAAGAATCAGAAATAGATTGTTCTTTCTTATCACCGTCTAGAGAAAGGTTAAATATTTGGAAAAGGAAAGAAAATTAAAAGGAAGCAAAGACCTGTTTTTGTAGGTAGCGTTATAGGATAGAATATGGTTTCCTGGAACAAGCTTGTTTTATTTTACGCAGTGAAAGAGTAAAGTTTCCAAAGATAATGTATTAAACACTATGCAGTTTGAGTGCTGAGGTTTGAACAGAAGAGCTCACAAAACTGGCAGTTCTCAGAAGACTGTAATTGGAAACATTAAGTTTAATGCTGAGATATCCACATTGCTAATACTAACAAAATGCAGAAAAGTGACCTTACAGTTTTATCAGGAGAGTACACATAAATATTGCTAACCTTATGTTAAATGCAGGGTAAAACTTATTTGAAGGAAGAGATAAAGTGAAAATATAGTTCGACAAACATCTGCAAATGTACATGAGTATCTTCAGTTAAGCATAGGTGTTACCGTCTTGCCTTAGTCAAGCTAACCTGAGCCAAAAGTAAATTGTAAGCGTGACTGCTCAGTAGAAATAACCGAGGGATGACCCTACCTACACGCCAAATAACCACTTTACTAGCGTTTTACCGCATTATAAATGCCCATGTGTGGCATTCTGACAGTTAATTAGAAACAAGGTATCAGGGTTCAGGAGTGACTTGGAAATGGAGAATTTTGAGACAAAGGTAAAGTGGTGTGGTTGAAATACAGAGAAAAATCATAAAATAAAGAAAGAATGCCTATAATAAGAACTCAGAAGGAAAAAGCATGCAGAAGGGGAAATGTCAGAGAAGTGGAAAGAGAAAAATTAGGAGGAAGCAAAGTCATAGAAGACCAAAGAGAGCTTCAAAAAGGATGAGAGAAAATATAGACCTGAAGGTCAAAGTACTATTTTTGAGAAATATTGTTAACAACCGATAGAACATGAAGATGAAAGTAGAACTTTCATGCCCTAAAAACAGAAGCATATGTACAGACCATCATGAAGTTACATGGGGAGTGTTCTTAGAAACTGCTATTTTAACAAAGCGTGTCAAAAATGAAGGATAAATAAGAATACTATGTTTAAAAGTAACTTAAATATGTCATCGTAAAGTTTATGAAATTCTGATTATTTGAAAATAAATTTATAACTTATAAAAGATAACAGTATTTTAAAGTTACTTTTAGGACACATAAAAATATTCTATAAAATGCATAAACCAATATTTATTTTAAAAATTCTGTTAATAGATTAGAGAAAGAAAGCAGAAGTCCTTCATTTCTATTTAATTTTAATTAATCTAGTATGGTAATATTAAGTTCCTATTATATGTATAATGTACAAAATATAACTTACTATTAGTGTGATTTGCTCTTCTCATGCTAGAAATACAAGATAAAGATCGTATAGCTGCTGAATAATTTTATGCTCTCAAGGACAAAATTTTACAGTGCTGAAAAGTCATCAGTAATTAGCTCACTGCCCTGCATTAAGTGTATGAATGCCTTTTGTCTTTTATATTGTTTCATCCGATTGTTTTAAGTTGATCAGGTCAAATATTCTAACTTAAACAAAAATGCCATTCAAATCTATGAAGAACACTGTAAACAGGAAATAGTTCCAGTTTACACAAAGGAAGCAAAACTGACCTCCAAGCACTGGTAGTCTTAATGTTGTCGGTTAGCACAATTCCAGAGCAATTATTATGCATTTGTAATGCGTATTTTGACAGTACATTGTAAGTCAGCTTGTTTTCACAAAAAAACAGTTGTCCAGTGGATCGCATAAGTTGATAAGGACATGTGCTAGATCGTCTATACCTTGATGTTTAGCATGATGTTTGACAACGCAGCATGTTTCTTTGTTAAATGGGGAAGTTTAATGAGTTTACAGCTAGTTCTGCTCTCAGGAGTATGAACAGTTTTACCCAAGAATAATAGTGAATGGATCAATTTTAACTTAGGTTATATACCTACTAGATTCTTACACAATTTCTTCAGTACTTCCTTCCATATTTTTGAGATTCAGCTCTGTACCAGACACTAAAAATTTACCTTTTTATGTTCTTATGTTATAAATAAAGGTTACTTTTCTCATTATGTAAGGCAGTGAGCACTCAGATTCCGTACAGTCTTTCATCTGATAGAGCGGTAGGCAGAATCATGGCCCTAAGAAGATGTTCATTTCTAATCCATGGAACCTGCAAACATCTTAGGGTCCATGGCAAAGGTGAATTAAAGTTGGAGATGGAATCAGTTAATAATCTGACCTTGAATAAAGAGATTCTCCTGGGTGGCACAGGTGGACCTAATATAGTTACAAGTGTCCTTATAAGTGGCTGAGGAGGCAGAAGAGAGAACAAGAGATATGGGAGGATGAGCACGCATCACCCTGGTGGCTTTGCCAAGGGAGGAGTGGGACACCGGAAGCTGGACACCGGAAAAGGCAAGGTCATCGCTTCTCCGGTAAAGTCTCCAGGAAGAATGTCATCCCGATTTTAGACCACTGACAGCATTTTGGACTTCTGACCACCAGAAATGTAAGATAATAAATCTATGTTTGAAGCCACAAAGTTTGTGATAATTTGCTGTAGCAGCAACAGAACCAAGACTGACAGATATCCTGATGGAGCTGGATTCAATCCCCGCTTTCTAGACTCCGAATCAGTGCTCCTTCTGCTACATGGAACACTCCCTCTTCTCATCAACTACTTAAAATTCATAGATACCAAATTTACATATGACAGAATGCAGTGAGGAGAATCTGATAAATTGGAACACAGGATAAAGCTCTATCTATCTATATCTATCTATCTATCTCAATCTATATCTATATATCTAATCTATCTGCTGACCTACCTACCATAATAGTAAAAGTAAGGTAAAAAAAGATTTTTTGTAGTAAATGTGAATATTTTATTTATAAATGTTGGTTATGCTGTATCACAGAAGCCTGTTGTGTTTGGTGTCACTTCTACAAACACCAATTCTTCTATGTGTGTGTGATTTTGTTTATTTTTATAACCTGCAGAAAGAAAAACTAGACCCTGAAAAAGTTGGGGTCTTATTATTTTAACAAAATCCCCACATGTCTGTTCTTGTTATTCTTGGCCTGATGGATGTGTTATACATAGTTCACTGAGAAAAGCCCTTTTTTGCCACAAATTTATTCTGCAGTTTAAATGAACTGTAATGTTTCTGTGAGGTCTCTAATTAAAGCTTGAATTATACAGACTTTATAGTTAACACTCAGTTAATATAAAAGAAAAAACTTTATATTGAATAGCTTATTAAGAGCCTGGTAAAATATTAGGCAGCTTCTCGCTTATTTACAGAGAACGTAATAAAATATGACCCCTTGATGAATTTTAATTTTAATGATTTAAGTTCTTCTACCTGTAATGTATCTTTGGTTCTTATCTTTCCAATGTCATTAGAATATAAACATTCTCTGTGTTTCCTCACTTCTTTAATTGATAAGGTATTGGCTTCCCAATACTTCATATCATGGCATTAATTTATGTCAAGACTTATACATGTGGCCCATGTGTTCTTTGAATCTTATTTACTGCTCAAGCAAAAATTCAGGTTGGTATTGCATTTCCACAAGCACACTGGTTAAACACTTTGTGCATTTTAGTTAGCTGCTGATTATTTTGGATGTATCATTATAGTGGTAATGAGAAGAAAGTTCTCTAAAATTCTATTTTTTTTTCTGGCTCATGGCGCTGTGCTTTGATATCTAAATGTATTGTGACAACCCTTATCATTTGTACTAGGTTCCCTAAAAATAAGGACCTTTAGTTCTTTGTTTGGTTCAGCAGAAAGTGCTGGATTGTCTATAAGGATGCGGAATACCATTTCCATCAGGTTGTGTGTGATTTAAATATTATTAACTGACTTCCATGTTCTTCTTTAGAATATTTAATACATTGTGATTTTTTTCCTGTCTATGGTTTAATGAACAGCGTCACACTAAAATGGAGATAATTTACTGTTATTGTAAGACTGTCAGTTAATTTCTCTGAGCCTTAGTGACCTCACCTGTGAAATAAAGATAATTATACCCATTTGGCACAGGATGCATCTGTGATGTGAAGCATACAATGTATGCTGTGTTAAGCAATAGAGGTGATTACTTTTCTTTTTTTATTTTTTGAGATAGTCTCGCTCTGTTGCTCAGGTTGGAGTGCAGTGGAACAATCTGGGCTCACTGCAACCTCTGCCTCTCGGGTCCAAATGATTCTCATGCCTCAGCCTCTTGAGTAGCTGGGAATACAGGCACATGACACCATACCTGGCTAATTTTTGTATTTTTAGTAGAGACAGTGTTTTGCCATGTTGGCCAGGCTGGTGTCAAACTCCTGACCTCAAGTGATCCACCTGCCTCGGCCTCCCAAAGTGCTATGGTTACAGGCATGAGTCACCCCATCCAGCCAAGGTAATGAAGTCTTAATCTGGCAAATGGAAACAGCATGTATATAGTTATCTATCTACAAGGAATGTTTGCCCAGTTGGAACTTCCTAGTGAACAGAGCTCAGACGTAGACTTGCCTACAATGGTGGTCTTCAAAATCTTTCGTATTCTCAGCTTCTATTTTTCTTCTTCCTTAAGATGGGTTAGTCTGAGAACAGCGGTGAGGTCAGCTTTCTCTCCAACTTCCATTCTACTCTTCCATATGTCCTTTTGCAGCATCTCTCTCCTGCTGTATACAAGACAGACCTCACAGGCATTCTAGACTTCCCTTCAAAACAACCCCCAATGTACAGGGTGTAAAACCTCAGAAATGCCAAGCACAGACACAAATCAAAGTATTGCATGTTTAAAAAGTGAATAGCTCCAATGATCTGATAGCAAAACCACTCCTAAGATAGGTGATTTCCAATTTGATTTTAAGGAAGACTAATCAAGCTTCCAGCTGACCATTATGATGGCAAATGGTTTTAAGAGTATCGTTGGAAAAATAGGAATGGGTTTTAGAGACTTGAGCATCATAAAGACAAATGGTGCTCTTTTCCTAGACATCAATATATTTATGGCAAAAAAGCTCTCTCAGCTTTTACTTCTATACAAACAAAAGCGAAGTATAGGAGTGAAATTGATACAGAATCCTAAGATTTCAAAAATAATACTCACCTGTGGTTACCTGAATGCATTTAAGAACAGCTCCATGCCCATCATTAGCAGAAACATTTTCAATGCAACTATACTTTATATGCTAATAATTATATATCAAAACACATGATATATTTATATTATGATGGACTGTAAACTTAAAGATTATAATGAAAACTCAGTAGAACAGGTATGTTTTAACACATATGGTACAAACAAAAAATTTAAACATCATATACATTCTTTCTGCAAGATCTGAAGTGTTAGTGAGTTCTAGGCACCAGCAACAGTGTGAGAGCGAGTGACCTAGGGTCCAGCTGCCCTGGAGGTCCTCGAGAGCTGTGTCTTCCTTCTCATCACTTTCATAGTGATTTCTTGCCCTTTCCTCTATCTCTGATGTCTTCTTTCTCCCAGGAGCAACAGAGTCATAGCTTATGATCTTGATGTTTAATATCCGAGCAGAGATGAAGAAACCTCTGAGTCTCAAAGTACTGAGAGCACTTTAAAAGTGCTGTTAAAGTTAAAGAAAAGTCAAAACTGGTTTAATAGTCAACAAAGTTTAAATAACTGTTATCAATCCTGTGTTTTATCTCAGGGCAATGACTTCGTATATTTCTAGTTTTTTTTTTCTAGTAACTGTTCTTGAATGGGGGAAATAGAAACTACCTACAATATTATTTCAAAACACACAGGACCACCACTCCTCTCCCAGCCCTGGCCAATACCAGCAAGGTCATAACTCCCTTTCCATTTGCCCTTGAATTGAAATAAGTTTAAGTCATATCAGAGTGCATTTTTCAGTACTGAGAAAAAGATGACAAAGGTGAAAATATAAATTCTTTTTTGAATGTTTGCTAATTAATACGTAAAACATGATGGTTGTATTTAAATTTGAAAAAAAATCCCAGAAATGATGCTTCATTACTGTAATTATAGTATATGTCCTATATTTGTAGTTACATAGATTTTTTTCTATCCTATATCAGGATTTTAAAAATAGCTGAAAGTGTCATTCAGAAAGCAAGATGCTTGTATTTTATTATTTGGAAATTAATTGGGAATAAAAATTCAGCACCTTTTAAGGCATTTTATCTTTACCTTCTCTGCAAATGTGCTTTTCTTCACTTTACACTGCTAATAAGATTTTCAGCTTTAAAAATTACTGAAATGTAGCCACAATTTAAGATGACATATTTTGCCCAATTACTTCTGGTATTTGAGATTATAGTTTCAAGATAAACAGATACACACATGCACATACAAAGAATAAATTCTTCCTTGAAATAACTTCTATGAGCTTTTCTTTTCCGGCACAAACAGCTAATTATTGCCTCAATACCGGCTGATTCCCTTAAGCTGATAAAAATGGTCTTATAGTCTTATGCATATAATTCCTCATATAAATTTGAATTATTTAATGTCAAAGATTGTATTTCCCTCCTTTTAAATAATATAATGATTTTCATATTTGCATATTTACAACTTTGAGGACGTCAAAAGTAAGCAAACAAAAGCAACCTCAGTAAGGCCTTATTGTGGAGAGGGGTCTGGGGGGTGGGAATAATGTAGCTGAGCTACTGTAGATTCTGCACAGATGTAAAAAGCAATCGTGATAAAATAGTAAAATCTCCGTATGAACTGGTTTAAACACCCCTTTATTGTTTCTAAAAGGGAAGTGCATGAAAGCCTTATAATAAAAACAGTTTAGGCCATTCACTCCTGCTTCCCCCTTGCAAAATAGCTTCTTTCTCCCTATTAACAATGCCTGATATCTACGGTATTGGACATGCCCTAGGGTGAATCCTTATAATCCTCAACCTACTGTTCATATCTTTAAAATCCCATCCTCTTGAGTGGGAGTGAGACCTGTACCTTGCTTCCAGCCCATATAATGTAGGAAAAGCGATGAAATGTTACACTGTGGCAAAGGTAGGAATTTTACAGAGGTAGTTAATCAAGATCCCAAGGTAGTAGATTTTGAGTTGCTCAAGTAGGAGATTGTCCTGGGTGGGTCTAACATCATCAGTTAAAAGCCTTAAGGGACAGATTGGGTCTTCCCTGAGTTGAGAGACTTCAAGTAGCAGATAATTTCCTTATTGGTTTGATGAAATGAGTGTTCATGTGTCAAGGAGCTGTGAGTAGCCTGTAATTGCTGAAGACAATCCCTAGTGGTTAGTCTAAAAGAATCCATGACCCTTAGTCCCATAGAAGCAAGGAAATGAATTCTGCCAAACCTTGAGTAACCATGGAAGCAGGCATTCCTTTCCATTTGAACCTCCAGATGAGGATGCAGCCCAGTCAACAACTTGAATGTGATCTTATGAGACCCTCAGGAGAGGGTTCAGCTAATTATTTTGCCTGGATTCTCAACTCCCAGCAATGATAAAACATTAATAATAACTGACTTGTTTTAAACTGCTAATTTGTGGTAACTTGTTAGGATGCACACACAAAAAAATAATACACTCATGTTTTCAAAAAGTATATCATGTTTTATAATGCACTTTTGTTCAGAAACATAATGCATTATGATTAAAGCATATTGCTATTATCCAGAGGTAATTCATGTCAATGGTGAAATGGTTGATAATAATTGTTAACCTTGCCTCTCCTTTAAGTTGGCCTATTTTCATAACTTTCCTTTTGCACAGTGTCTCCTGAAATTAGTCTTAATCTGTAAAATTGATTTCAAATAAACTTATTTGATGTTTTTAAAGTCAATGTAGTTTTACACTTTGTGGTAAAATACTTGTTACATTTTAATGCATTACTCACCTGTAACAGCATTTGGTTAACTTAGACCATGTTTAAGTTAGATGTCGATGCTCAAGCACGTCTGTATGTCCCTGTGTCTATATGCTGCCTTGGAGAAACATGCCCATGCTCTGGGAAAGTGCCAGAGGAAAACATTTAAATTCTAGTTGATATTTCTAGCCAATACATGTTTGTTTGATATTAGGGATTATTTAACATACTAGAACTCAAATTTCCTACCTGTCTCAGTTTCCTACCTGTCTCAGTTCTTTGTAATTTTTAAAGAAAGTGCTTGAAGAGCACAACATCCTATGTAAATATAAAGGATGACAAATGTGCAGTATTATGTAGTAATTTATTTGATATGACCTACGTGCTACAAATACACATCTTTAGAAATGAAGCATAATGGTATCAACCTCAAGACCTGTGTGGCAGGGCCACTGATCCTTTGCAGATTGTAAAGGAGGTAATTTAGAGTCCCAGTTCAGTGCATCAAAATCCATCTGCTGCCACCCTCTTCTTGTCAGATGCAACTTGTTCTGTGCTCTTTCCCTGACACATTGTTTTGCACATTTATGTCTAAGACCATCTGGATTGTCTGGTTTACCCAATATCCTCACATGTTTCAGTTTAATATCCTGCCTCCTATCTGCCCCATTATTCACTGTGTGATTCTGGTTCTCTGGCACCATTTTTCAGAGGGAGACTGCTAGGGCACAGGCTAACTCCATGCAGCCTCCGTCTTATTTTACAACCTCAGCTAGTGTGTTGACTGTGACCATGGAGCTTCCCCATAGCAACTATGATTTGCTCTTTTTAAATAGATCTTTCTACTCTACATATGAACTGTTATGTGTTCTCTATTAAAAAACATCAAAATGTTAAATCCTTCATGTCTTAGTAAAGTTGGTTGGATGTTCATTCGCTCATTCTTTGGTGAGTTAATTCATTTATCAGCATAGGAAACACACATACTGAAACATGCATACCACAAACCAGGCATCGGACTAAGCATTGAAAATAGAAAAAACGAAAGCATATATCTCTGCCTTCCAGGATTTTGCAGAATTCTGGAAATGGGGGAGGGGTGTCCTGTTTCTCACCTCCTATATTCCCCTTACTCACTGTCTGAGAACCCACTGGATTCTGTTTGCTGGGCACCATTTCTCAGAGGAAGTCTACTAAGGGAACTTTGTCCTCTTTGCTTGGCATGGGGTACTTCCCACTTTTGTAGAAACTGACTTCGTTCAGCCACAATTTGCAGTAAGTTTGTTCAATGTATAAGTGATGTAAAGGAGGAGTGCATGGGTTCAGTGGGACTCTAAAAGGGGCTATCTCTCTCAGACAGTGCTTTTCCTGATGACCTTTGTGAGGAACACTGGGACTAAGATTTGTAGCGTTGTGTGAAGTCCAAGGCAGAGATAGAAGGATTAGCCTTGTCCAGAAGAAGAAACTCTCACTTTGACATGGGAATCATAAAGAACAGATGTAGCCATTACTTAACAAATGAGCAAACAAGCAAAAAGGACCTGGAATTATGCTCACTTTGAGATGGTGGTGGAAGACTTCCTGAAAGACTATTCTGATTGCTTGTTCTTCTTTAATTCATACATTGAAAGTTTTTTCAGATGTCTTGACTTCTGCTTATATAGTCCAGGCATTGATTCTGATCCCTTTACCATCTGAAGCTCAGCTCCGTGTCACCAGTCAGCTCTCTGTTCCCACATATCTAAGAAAACTGCTCATCTGCTCCTTCCTATTTCTGTGAAATACTAGACACACAATCATTGATGGTACCTTCTTCCTCTGGCTCACAGGTGCTTTTTCAACAGCTCCCTCAACATCTCGAAAATAATTCACTGATACAAAGACAAACGTAAACTTTAATATTTCAAAGAGAAATTAGACAAGGGTGACTGGAGGAGGGGGAGAAAACCATATCAAGCCAGGTAAAAATTCTATTGTTTTTCTTCTCAATTTATTTCCAGCTGCCCTATCACTAGAAACCTCTTCCTATGGTCCTTTCCCTGCAAAGAATCTGGACTCAGTGATTTCTCACCTCTTCCTCTAGGACTTTGGTTTACAACGTTAGTGAATCTTTGGTATATGTTTTCAGGAAGACATCCTTTCTCCTCTGAAGTTTGTATACTAGATTAAAACCTGGGCTTCCCAACACTTTGGGAGGCTGAGGCAGGCAGATCATGAGATCAAGAGATTGAGACCATCATGGCTAATACAGTGAAACCCAATCTTGACTCAAAATACAAAAATTAGCTGGGCATGGTGGCATGTACCTGTAGTTCCAGCTACTTGGGTGGCTTAGGCAGGAGAATTGCTTGAACCCACGAGGCAGAGGTTTCAGTGAGCCGAGGTTATGCAACTGCACTCCAGGCTGGGCAACAGAGCGAGACTGTATCTCAACAACAACAAAAAGAGAAAATAAAACCTGGGCTTCTAAAAACATCTTTCATGCCAAGCTCAAATTAAGAAGTTACCTCAAAGGCAACGAACTTTTAAAAATGAATTCTAGTATATAAGCTAAATCGGAGGCACTTTTCAGCTTTATATTTTTACTTACATTCAGTTTTTCTCCAAAGTATGACATAGGAACATGCTTGTCTTTAAAATATTACGGGACTCATTTTGTTGAGCAGATATGTTATGTACTCTTATTCATATATAAAGATGATGTCACTGTTTCAACACACATTGAACAGTGTGGCTTTGGGCTGTTTTTGGTGACCGAAATACATTATAGTGGAGAAACAGTAAGCATTATTAAGGGTTAAATTTGTGTTATCTAATGTTATCATATTTACTTTAATTGTATTAATACTGAAGTCAAATTTTAGTGATCAAATAATCTTAGTCCTGTTTAGTACGTGGCAATTATATATACTCTGCATAAGAGTGTTTAGACTCAAATTCTGGGTTCAGAATTAACTGGCTATGTGCTCTTAATGAAATAAAAAAAAAACCCTCTCTGCGCCATAGTTTTCTCATATTTAAAAATTGGAATTCACTGACTATTTTATAGTACATCCTAGGTAGATTCATAACCCAGTTCATCTCAAATTGTTCATCAATCAAGAAGGAAATAATACAAATGTCACCGGATTATTGGTTAGATTAAATAAAATTGTGCATGCATGGTGCACAGCTGTCTAGGGTGTGATAGATGCTTCAAAACTTTTATAAATACATCCCTCCCCTTAAATCCTTTTTCCTCTCCTACTCTGGACCAATTCTTGTATAAGTGTCTCATTTATGAAAGAAGCTCAAAGTAGATGAGAAATAGATGCATTTTTAGAGCTGGTTTATCAGGCAGTACATAAGCACTTCAACTATAAATACTGTTGCTTCATAATGGGTTTGTCGGGTAACTTCTATGGCACAGAATTCCTTACTGGTTTTATTATATTGTTTTCATTTTCTCCCTTCCATCATCTTTAATAAGTCATATCAAGAAGCACAGAAAAGGTTGTGTGGACTTCCCTGTTGATCCCGAGGGTGTCAGAGGATTAAATACAAAACAAAATTGCTATTTTTCCCTTTTCACACAAGAGCCATCCATCCAGCCGAGATAGAGGCAGATACCCTCCCAGGGCACCTTGACGTGCAGTGAAATATTGGTATTCGAATTAGAGTCTAATCATCAGAAGCAGACAAAGTGATGTGTTTCAGCCTTGTCTTTTTCGTAGCCAGTTACCCCAGACTCCTAGTGTTCATGTCTTCCATGTACTTTCTTTAATTAGCACTTTAATAGTTCGGCTTCAGAGAGTTGGTTCAGGAGAGAACTTTCCTAAAGCTGCCAAATGGTCACTAGCAGGAGGTGATTAAATTTAGTCTCAAGCACCAGGCATCTGCACGCGTTCTCTGTGTCACAGTGTGCTTTTCAAGATGTGTGCCCAATAACTCCTGGCCAGAGGGATGTGATGCTGTCAGGAAATGCATTTGAAAAAGCTGCCGAGCATCATTAACCACTGTCTGTATACTATTGATTTAGATCAGTTTTCATAATAAGGTCCTCGACTTTCCATTAAGCACTGGTTTATCTTGCATGGGGAAGAAAAAACATTTGTGCAAAGATTATTGTTTTATTAGCTTTGAGCCAGGAAAAACAAAAAAAGTTCTGTGTTTCAAATTTTTATTAGCCCTTCATGTGTTAATTATGGATGCGATTTATAGGAATATTCTTTGCTTAGAGCTTTAACCCTTTTCATTATACACACTGACTCAATATTATGCAAATTGTGTTGATAGCCAATAATTAAAACAAGAATAAAAGCCCATTTTAATGCATCTCATAGGATTTGATGCAGTAACTTCCATAATACAATGTTAAGATATACAGCCTCTATGGAAATATGGTGAGTCATTCTTCTAAAACTTGGTAGGTTTTATTTTCTTTCATATTTAACATTTCTGAAGTTAGGATGCATATTATAATAAATGTGACAAGAATTTATTTTTACTTTAATTCCCTTTGGAGGACATAAAATAATGGTGCACTGTATCATTAATGGCTTCTTGTAATAGTATAGTTGTTTTTTCCTTATTTAATACTTGTCTTTTCATAAAACATAACCTGTATTAAAAAATACATGATGTTTTTGTCTTAAAAAATTGTTTTGCCTAATTTCTTTGAGCAGAAATTGTTTCCCACCCAGTATCTACCAAAACAGTGCATATTTAATTTTTAAAATATCCCTAGGTACAGGCATTATTAATATACTACAGTTTTGTTATGCAAAGTTCAAATAATTTAGTGTAAATTTTCAAAGATTAATTTAAAATGCAATGCCCGCATAAAACAAGTTGGTAACTTAGTCAGCATGGGAGACGCCATCAAGGTGAGTGATTGAAGGATACTCTCTTCAAGTACAGGGTCCTTGCTCATAAGCCTCCTAGTGATGAAGTGTTGGGCTCTCTTGTTTCTCTGAGCAGTAAAACTTGATAATCAGATTAAGAGGAAAGGGAGGGGTTAAGTATTGATGGTGGCATTTTTTAAAAATGAAAATGACTCTCCTTTTTTCATGATTATGAAAATGCTACACATCCACAAAACAAATATCGTACATTAATATTTAAACTATACCTTAATTGATAAATTCTGTGGAGAAGCACACATAAACAGGATCATACCATAATGCTTTCTGACACTGACTTTTTCACTTCAACTTATATTTAAATGTGATATAAAATTTATGTAGATTGCATACAGGTAGACACTGGAATACAATAGCTGCAGCATGTTGTATTATGTGAGTATAAATTAATAAAACAACAGTTAGATTTTATTTTGCATCTAATTCATGTCAGGCAATGTGCTAAATTCTTTATGCACTAATGCTTACAATAACCCTATGAAATGCATACTTTTATCTTCTTTCACAGTAATTCTATGATGGAAAACTTAAGTCTTAAACAGAGAATTAGTAACAAAGACAAGATTTGAATTTAGGCTATCTAAGTTAGGTACTCAGACTCTTAACTAGTGTTCTTTGCAGAGCTGTATAGCATTTATGTATTCTCTATTTCTAGATCAGTCTGATAGAGTGGACAATTAAGTTGCTCTCAAGAGTTCCACTATACAAATAATATGGTATTTACTGTTTATACATTTTTGCAGTTAACGGATTGCTTTCCTAGGATAAATTCATAAGTTTGATATATATGGTAATATTTTCCTACAGATCGATTGTTTAATTTATATGCTCATACCAGTACATAGAGAATGCCTGTTTATCCACATATTCACGCATACTGGCTGTCAACATATGGTACTTCTAAGCAGTGGTTTTAGGATTATAGCCTGTTACGTCTGGATCTTGCTTTGCGGGTCACCATACCTCTTTTTATTATATTCCTGAAAGATATGCACACATTTATTTTGGAATGGAAATAAATGATCAGTCATTTTTACACCTGTGCAAATGCTGATACATTCACAATATAGAAATTTCTGGCAACAATTGAATGGGCACACATAACTGCTTATCAGATATTTTGGAAATCTAAACAAAAGTTTGTAAATAATAATGGCAAGTCCTTCTGTATTGTAATGTTCATTTGAAATCTCTAAAAGGCTTCATACAATACTTGGCATTATTGGGATAATCGGCTAGCCACATGTAGGAGAATGAAACTGGATAAAAAAATAATAACTGACATTTTCTTTTAAATTTTTATTTGGACATATTGAGGCTCAGATAAAATTTACAAGAAATATACAAAGAATTTCTGCATCCCCCTCAATCCGATTCCCTAAAGGGTAGCAGTCACCTTTTATTTCTTTCTCTGTTTATCTCACAAACACACAGGTGTTTATGTTCATGTATTATTTTCTCATTTGGGGAGGCTATTATAGAATCTGTTACAGGATGTTGCCCTTAGATACTTTAGAGTTCTTAAAAATGAATATATTAATTTACATAGCCATTGTATACTTATAAAATCAGAAAAATATGGAAACAGATAATCTGTAGGTCTTAAACAAATTTCACCAATTGTTCTGATAGTGTCCTTCAAAATAGCCACATTTCTGATTATTTCTTTCATTCAGTTTTCATGTCCCTTTTGTACCCTTTAATTAAATAAATGTTCTTTAGCCATTTAAATAGTACAACTATTTGTAAAGACTCTCCATTTTGTTGCATTTTTTGGTGATGATATACAGAAGTGTTCTTTTGAGTTTATCACTTTGTGAAGTTTGAGGTCAATTTGTCATGTTCTGGTGATGTCAACCTTGGATAAGGTGTTGTATGTCAGTTTTGTCCATTAAAAATGTAATATTTTTTTCTTTGTAAGCAGTAAGGAAATTGATGGGTGCTACCTTGAACAGGTGAAAATATCTGGTTACTTATCAAAATCAATTTGCAAATTTCACCATTTATTGTTGATTCTTACCTTATTAAAACAACGATTACCAAATGGTAATTTTTTGATTACATTGTTCTTTCTGTGTTGATTTCTACTGTAAGAAACACAGTTCTATTCCATCTACTCCAAGTGACAGCCCCTCATCAATTAATTAGTTAATTGATGTAAGGAATCATGGATCCTTTTTCTTTAATCATTGGGTTATAATCTCTTACTCTCATTTTTCTAATGCTCAAAAGCTGTGTCATTTGGCCAGTGGCAACTCCTACATTCTGACTCCTTTATCTTTGGACATGTGATCATTCATCTTTCATTACTTGTTTTTTTTTTTCTGTTTGGCTCAATATGTTCTATAGTATTTTGATTGTCTCAGCCTGAAATAGGTCATTTTTCTAGGGTTCCTTTAGTGGATAATGAAACGTAGAAACCAAAATCTGGGCTCTTGAGTGATCACTTCTACTTGGGCATAATTGTTTCAAGGCCCTGTAAGATGGCAGATGTAGCAAATACATATATACTTACTAATACACTTAAACATACATTTAACTATGTGTAAGCAAATACATATATGCCTACTCACCCACATAAACATATATTTAACTTATAAGTATATATTTGCTTATATACTTATAACTATGTAAACATACATAGTTTAATGTATGTTTACATAGTTATAAGTATATGTTTACATAGTTATGTTTACATATATATAGTTTACATAGTTATAAGTATATAAGCAAATACATGTTAGTATACATTATATACATAGTTATATGTATATACATAGTTATATGTATATAAGCAAATACATATATACCTATTAACACATATAAAAATACATTTAGCTATATAACTATGTAAACATAAATAAATTTATGTTTATATGTCTGAATAGTTATATATGTATTTGCTTATATATGTAAACACACTATATTGCCAGATAGATAGATGTTGGAAACTATGAATTTACAGTTATATCTCTAATTTCAATTGAATGCATGAGGTTTATTCGAAAATTCTCCATACCCTTATTGTAACTCCCTCTTCTGACATTGAAGAACATTGTTCTCTATACCAAACGTGCATTTTCTTGTTTTCTTAATCCAAGAGTAGACAGGGAATTAGTGTTAAAATTACCAGTTCATGCCTCTCTCTCTCTCTCTCTCTCTCTCTCTCTCTCTCTCTCTCTCTCTGTGTGTGTGTGTGTGTATGTGTGTGTGTGATATACATACATATATATGACACACATATATATAATGACATATATATGACAAATGTGTGTGTACATATATATTCTTGTCTTTTCAAATTGCAGTAAAATTACTATTCCATGTAACATGGAATGTATAATTGTTAATAGTCTGGATATTTGTCCCAACTCAAATCTCACCTTGAAATGTAATCCCCAGTATTGGAGATGGTACCTGGTGGGAGGTGTTTGGGTCACAGGAGTGGATCTCTCATGACTAGCTTGGGCCACCTCCTTGGTGATAAGCTCTCCCTCTGAGTACCCATGAGGTCTGGTTGTTTAAAAGTGTGTTCCACCTACCTCCCCACTATGTCTCTCTCTCTCTGACATGTGACCTGCCTGTTTCCCCATATTCTGCCATGATTGAAAGCTCCTCAAGGCTTCACCAGTAGCTGAGTGGATACCAGTGTCTAAAGACTTCATGTAAAGCCTTAAGAACTGTGTGCCAATTAAACCTCTTTTATTATAAATTACACAGTCTCAGGGATTTCTTTATAGTAATGCATGAATGGCCTAATAGAGTAATGTGGAAGAGTACTCTTAAGTTCCTTGAGGGAAAGATTCATTTCTTACATCATTTAAACCTCCTAAATTTAGAGTTAGAATGTTACATAATCAATAGTATCTATAGAATATACAGAAGTCTTATTTTTCCACTAGGCTAATCTATATCTTCAATATAAAAATCCTGGGGTGGGGCTATCAAAGAATAAAAAGTCTTTAAAGATCTAGAGAACCAAATTTCAGAGTTGTAGGTGGCAGGTGATGAAATTATGCATTTTGGAGGGGGGCCTTTGCCTGGCTCCAAAAGGCACAATTTCATCACTGGCCACTTTCACATTGCCTCGTATAGATGACAGTGTGCTATTTACCATCTGGTTCAGTCTTTGTTGTTATCTGCTATGAGTGACTTTTACTTCTGTAGGACCAATTAGGTGTATCTTACATATGAGATTCAAAGGATATTAGAGTGAGTTCAAGGTTTGTTCTTTCCTGCAAGCCATCTTGACGGAAGTACAAAGTATATTTATATCTATATATCTATTCGTGTGTTTGTGCTTGGAGATGTCATCAGAAAGACTACTGCGTGCTCATCCTTTTTCTATATATTTGAATATAATCTGCTATAGATGTTTCCATAGCTATAACATCTATCTCATTAATAGACCTATTTACACTAGTTCTTCACCATGAAGGCTAGGTAAACTCTTTGCTGTGTGGCTAGACAGATCAATTTTAGATTCAGTAAGAATCTAAAAGCGTATCCTGGTATAACTTATAATTTCATCTGTGATGGCCTTTATTTGGCTAAATTTCTAGTATTTATACAAAAATAGAAGCATATATGAAACAATGTGAATAGTCCAAAGAGAAATTTTAGAGTTCTCGTATAATTTTTTCCTAGTTTAGTTGACTTAGTTGTGTCACACATATTCCGTCCTGTGGACTACTGTTTTTAACCATACTTCTAGCTTTAAAAATGGCTTAAACTATGGTTGTTACCCATATATAATTCTGAAATATTTAATTCTTTATCTCATTCTTTATTAACACTATATAGTGGCTAAAATTCATTAAGAGATTAATATGGTCTATAATCATGGTTGAATAGCCAATTACTTTTTACTTGTGAATATGTGTTGACATCCAAATTAAACTGAAAATAATGCCCTGTATGACATTGGAGAACTGTATATTGAGAATGGATGATCAATGCTTATTATTCAAGTTTAATGAGGTTTGTCATTTTAACAATCAAGGGCAAAAGTAGAAACATATGTCCATATTTTCATGGCTTACATAAAGGTGGCTTTTACACTTTATTAATCATTCTCAACTTGTTTTTGGTTATTATGATAAAATTATGCATAGAACTAGTAAAACTTGAATTCCTAATTGAAAGGATAGCCATCAATCAGGTGATCAGAGTGGCTCTTTAGAAACCACAGGAACTCACACCATACCTAAATATATTGTTAATGTGACGTAGGGAATGGTAAGTTAATGAGATGGCTGATTCCTTAGTTTAAAGACACTGGAGAATAGAAACTGTTAACACCATCCTTCAGCGTGGTTTGATGATAGCATACCTGAAAGGCTATGGTTTGGAATATTGCAATACTGTTATAGATCATTATATCATGTTTCCACATTGTTTTTGTTACAGGTAGACATCTCAGCAACTTCACATCACTGCTTACATACAAAAGTATTTAATGTGGCAATTTCATCTCTTAAATTCAGTCTAATTATATAATAACATGGATATATAAATATAAAACAGAGATGCTTATGAAGCATTTAATATAGCAAAATTACGGAAAAATGCCCGATACATAAATGCTGCATTTGTACCTAGCAGAGATATATGCAAGAGGTAAAACAGCTTTTAAAGAAAGGCTAACTTTACAAGGTAAAATGTAAATCTCTTTGATGAGCTGAAAGATGATCTCACGGTATAATGAGTAAGGTTAGGATATTCAGTATACCTAAAATCACACACATACACATGCTTCACACACATGCACACACACAACCATTCTACTAGCATGGATTTTTTTTTTCTTAGCCATTCTTTTCCCTAGGAAAATGTGTTCATAGGGGTCTGCCTCATTCTCTGTGTACTCTTTTGGTAAAATCAAAGAAATTCACTACAATGCTGAAGACATTTTGCTCTTTGTGCTTTTCAAAAATCCGATTCCCCAGATCCATTCTCTCTCCCAATTTTCTTCAGACCTCCCACTCCTTATATTCAGATGATGACATTATTTTCCTGAGAAACATGGAGTCATTAAGATGTAATTGTACATTCCCCACCGCGCCTACTCCGTGATCTGTACCTCTGCCTGGAGTCCCGATGTTCTTCTCTGTTCCTGTGGGAAAAGTGTCCTTACTTTTTTTTTTTATAGGACTGACTGCTAAACTTGCACACTGGATCCAATACCCTCGAATCTATTTGAGAACATTAGCAATTCTCCCCCATTACTTATATATGTGAGTGGGTGTGTCTGTGTATTCTAATTTCTACCAACTCACAACACACAAACATGCTGCATTTTTTTCCAATGTAAAAAGAAATATTCTCATCCCACACATCTTTGGATATCCCCTCATCCACAATTTTTTTTTGTTGCTTTGCTTAGTAGCAAAATTCCTCTGAAGTATTATCTGTACAGTACGTTCTGTCTCAAGTCCCTGTCCACTTTCTTTCTTGAATCATTTTCAAGTTGGCCTTTTCTTCTGTCATTTCTCTACCAAAACTCTTCTTGTCAAAGCATCACTGATAAATTCAAGTTTTTAATTCTCAGTGCTCAGCTCACTTGACTTGCTAGCAACATTTGTCACTTCTCAGTCCACCCTCCTCTGAAATGCCTTTTCCATTTGGTTTTGGGAAGCCAAGCTCTGTGATCTTACTACTGCTTTGACCATTCCAACTATGATGCCTTTTTGTGTCTCTGCACCTTGTTTGTGTGTCTACACTTACTTTATTGGAAAGTCACTCAGGTTTTTGCCTTTAAGTGTTATCTATATGTTAAATGATTTCCAAACTGGTAGCTCCAGTGCAAGTTTTCTCCTGTACTATTAGCCTCAACTGCATACTTAGCATCTCCCCTGGGATAGTAGAAGCTGGCTTATATTCAGCACATCCAGAAATGAATTGTGATATACCCTCAAGCAAATTCACTTTCCCAGAGCTTCTCTATCTCAGGGGCAATGCAATTGTTTAATTTTTATTTTTTGGATTTTTGTATGTTTTAGATTTTCCCAGCCCCCTAACCTTCGTTTCCTCTTTGATCCTCCGTTTTATTTCACGTCCCATGTCTCATCAATAATCAATTCCATTGGATTCAAGGTAAGTCCAGAATCTGACCACTCCTCACTTCTCCCATCATTCGGCTGTGAGCCTTCATCACCTCTAATCTGAATTACAGCAATGACCTCCTAGCTGATTCTTCTTTCACTTTTGCTGCATTTTAATTCATCCTCAATGCAGCAGCCAGAATTATCCTTTGAAATGTAAGCCAGATTATATCTCTCTTCTGCTTTTCACTTCTCTAAGAGAAAAATCTAAGTTAAAAGCCATAAAACATTACACGATTTAACCTTCCTGTTTTCTCCCTAACTTAATTTCTTTTTATTTTCCTCTTTGCTCACATCCTCTCCATCTTTATTGATCTCTTTGCCATTTCTCAGATGAGACTGATTTCCACTGAAAAATCTTGTGCTTGATCTTTCACCTGCCAGAAATGCATTCCCTCTAGATCTACATGGCACCTAACTCTAACATTCACGCAATGTCATCTTCTCTATAGGTTCTTTACTGATTGTATTGTTTAAAATCACATGACCTCTCAAAAAGCATACAGAGTTTGGATAATAATCCTATCCTGAAAGACACAATCCTGAATGCCGTCGTCCCAAATATTGAAATCCCTAAAGAACAAAATTCCTCCAGTCTAAATCTCTAAAATCTCTGACATCTAAAATCTAAAAAAGTCACAGTCACAGGATAGTTGCATCATATTAGGCAGAACCATTACCTTGTTATTGTCTGTTTGCAGAAGAATATGTATTTCAACACAATCCTCAAACCATAATGACATATTTGAAATTAGGTGCAATCAAGTCTTCTAAAAGTGACTTTCAAGGTGTTACCAATAAAGTTTGTTTTTTGCCATTCAGGCCAATGCATTTTGGAGAAAATCCAGGTTTATAGATTGGCCATGCAATACAGCAATGATAGTAGCTTCAATTTAAAAGTAAGTCATTTGGGCTGGGTATGGCGGCTCACAAATCCCAGCACTTTGGGAGGCTGAGGCGGGCGGATCACCTGCGGTCAGGAGTTTGAGTTCAGCCTGCCTAATATGGAGTAACCCCATCTCTACTAAACATGCAAAATTAGCCAGATGTGGTGGTGCATGCCTGTAATCATAGCTACTTGGGAGGTTGAGGCAGGAGAATTGCTTGAACTCAGGAAGTGCAGGTTGCTGTGAGCAGCCTGGGCAACAAGAGCGAAGCTCAGCCAAAAAAAAAAGAAGTAAGTCAATTTGCTGCATTTGTATTCCTTCTAGCTGTTGACATTTCAGGAGCTTTTAATCAATTAACCTGCATTTGCCTAAAGAAGCCACAGAAGTTACTGACTAGTTTGAGAATAATTATGTGCATGGCAAGATAAGAAGACACTTCCAAAATGGTGTTGCTGTTCAGTTACCAATTTATATATATTTTTTACCCAAAAAGAGTTTATTGAATGTAATTTTATGCTTTAAGTACTGGGATACATATGCAGAATGCGCAGGTTTGTTACATAGGCATACATGTACCATGGTGGTTTGCTGCACCCATCAACCCATCATCTACATTAGGTATTTCTCCTAATGCTATCCCTCCTCTTGCCCCCCCACCCCACAACCCCGACAGGATCCATTGTGTGATGCTCCTCTCCCTGTGCCCATATGTTCTCATTGTTCAACTCCCACTTATGAGTGAGAACATGCAGTGTTTATTTTTTTGTTTCTATGTTAGTTTGCTGAGAATTATGGTTTCCAGCTTCATCCATGTCCCTGCAAAGGACATGAACTCATCCTTTTTTTCTTTTTTTGAGGTGGAGTTTCACTCTTGTTACCCAGGCTGGAGTGCAATGGCGCGATTTCGGCTCACCGCAACCTCCACCTCTTGGGTTCAGGGAATTCACCTGCCTCAGCATCCTGAGTAGCTGGGATTACAGGCACGTGCCACCATGCCCAGCTAATTTTTGTATTTTTAGTAGAGACGGGGTTTCACCTTGTTGACCAGGATGGTCTCGATCTCTTGACCTCATGATCCACCCACCTCGGCCTCCCAAAGTGCTGGGATTACAGGCAGGAGCCACTGCGCCTGGCCAAACTCATCCTTTTTTTACAGCTGCATAATATTCCATGGTGTATATGTGCCACATTTTCTTTATCCAGTCTAACACTGATGTGCATTTGGGTTGGTCCCAAGTCTTTGCTATTGTGAATAGTACTGCAATAAACATACATGTGCATGTGTCTTAATAGTAGGACGATTTATAATCCTTTGAGTATATGTGTGGTAATGGGATTGCTGGGTCAAATGGTAGTTCTGTTTCCAGATCCTTGAAGAATTGTCACACTGTATTCAACAATGGTTAAACTAATTTACACTCCCGTCAACAGAGTAAAAGCGTTCCTATTTCTCCACAGCCTCTCCAGCATCTGTTGTTTCCTGACTTTTTAATGATGACCATTCTAACTGGTATGAGATGTTATCTCAACTCAGAAACAGAAAGTCAAATAACACATGTTCTCACTTGGAAGTGGAGGTAAATAATGTTGTAAACATGGACATAGAGGGTGGGATAATAGACATTGGAAACTTGGATGCATGGGAAGGTGGAATTGGAGAGAGGAATGAAAATTACTTAATGGGTACAATGTACATTATTTGGTTGATAGTTACACCAAAAGCCAAGATTTCATAGATACACAGTATATTCGTAATAAAACTACACTTGTACTTCTTAAATTTATACAAAGAATAAAATAGAGACCAATAAAAAACATCCAATTCACAAGTTTTGTAATCTAAATGCTCTAAAAAGAGAAGTCTCTCTCATTTTCAATAGGGAGAATTAAAACTTTTATTTTTAATTTGTATTTGCCTTTACAATTTACATATTAATTAATTAAATACAGAAGTAACTCCATGTAACAAAAGGGAAGAAAAATTGTGAAATTATGTATTAATTTATATAATATTTGAAAATGTGTACAAATATTTTAAAACAAATTATTTTCAGTCTTTTCACTAATCATTCCTCTTTTAAATTAATGAATTGTTTACATGTTGTATAAATCTACATGGATTTTAACAATTTTTTTTTTGTTCTAGTTTGTCATCATTCATATTACATCTGTATTTATGATAATAACTTTTAAGAAGCTTTTAAATTTAACTTTAAAGTTTGTGTGTGTTTGTGTCTGTGTGTCTGTGTGTGTGTATAGAGACCAAGACCCATATGAAATCATTCATTTTGATGCCTTAAAATTATGTCCAAGGGACTTTGAAATTTTGGGATACAGGACAAAAAAAAAAATAAATACAGTAAGGAACCCAGTTGGAGAGCTAGAAGAAGGCCAGGGCATTGCAGCAGTGGACTATTTCAAGAGTGTGCAGTTGTTGAAATTTTGGATTATGAGAGATTTATTTGTAGCACTATCTAAATTATCAACTTCCTCTGGCTTTTATTGCTCTGCATTCTAGAAAAAGGGAAACCCAAAATGTGAAGCTATTTCATTAATTCAAACATTCAAATAAAAAGAGAATACTCTCTAAGTATGAAAATATTTTAGAAATTAAACTACTGAAATGGTTTTTTATATGCTTATTTGATTATTTATAGAGATAATTACAGAATACAATCAGAATACATATAAAAGAATGAAAATTAATGAATCAGCTTATATGTCTATAAAAAGGTAGTAATTATGAAATACTAATGAAGAAATGTATACATACATTAATTTAAAATTTAAAAAACAATAGACTTTGAAAACTCATAGTTTTTTTGTTTTTAAAGACCAACAAAAGTTTGTAGGAAAAATGAGGAAAAAAACTCCAGAATAATATAATTTTGGTGAAAAATTTAAATACAGAAAAGACCAATGTATAAGAACATACTATGAAGAAAACAGATTTTAAATTATCCATAAATCAAATATTTTATAAACAATTAAAATAAATCAATGATTTATAAAATTGTGAATGGACAATCTGATTTTTACACACTCCTTAAAGTAAAATAGAATAAACATTGAAAAGTACATTTTTCTTATATTTGTTTCACATTCACCCAGTTCTAGAGGTAATCATCATTACCACTTTCTGTGCATTGTTTCCTAGATGCTATATACAATCACATATGTATGTAGATGCTTTTGTCAATAAGTATAATATATACACTGTGTATTCTGCCTGTTGACCTATTGGTTTATATAGAAATGCTTCATTTATATTGATGGCTGAAGATCATTCATTTTATTTATGTCTTAAAATTTACTTAAGTATTTATTTATTGATGGACTTCTGTCTTTTTGCACATCTTTTGCTGTAACAAAAAAAGTTAAAAAAAGAAGATAAATATTCATCTTCTTAAATACATATTATTATAGCTTTAAGATAAATCCCTAGATACATAATTGCTGGAGGAAAGGGAATATGCTTTTTAAATTTAATGGCTTTTTAGTTACTGTTTTCCATTTTAATTGATATGACAGCAGTTTACACAATTACCATTAATGTGTGTCTATTTTCCTAAGTCCATACCAACACTGTATGCTAAAAGAAGGGATATTTTAAATCTTACAAATTAAGAAAAAATGTGTAATCATATTTACAAAATATATTTTTGGATAGCAGTAGTAGCCTTTTATAAGTTTCAAAGTCATTAGTATACATTATTTTATTAACCATTTCTTCATACACTTAGCCAAATTTTCAGTTGTATTGTTAGTTCTTTTATTGATTTGTGAATTTTCCCCAATGTTCTATTTTGATACAATTCACATAATATAAAAATTACCATCTTAACAGTTTTCCAGCATATCGTTCAATTGTATTAAATACATTCATAATATGCAGCATCACTAGCATCCATCTCCATAACTCCTTTTACCTTTTAAAACTGAAACTTTATACTCATTAAACAATAATGCCCATTCCACCTGTCGCCACCATCTGGCAATCACCATTCTATTTTTTGTCTCTATAATTTTCACTATTCAAGGTACCTCATATAAGTGGAATCACGTAATTGATCCCTGTGTGTGTATTACTGGCTTATTTCTCTTAGCATGATGTGATCAAGCTTTATCCTTGGGATAGCATATGTCAGAACGTCCTTCTTAAAGGCAGGCAGAATAATATTCTATTGTTTACATATGCCACATTTTGCTACCTATTCATATGTTAGTAGGCACTTGGGTTGCTTTCCCATTTTAGTTATTGTGAATAATGTAGCTATGAACAAATATCTAGTTGAGCCTCTATTTTCAATTAAGTTAGGCACATACCCAGAGTAGAATTTCTGGGTTACATGGTAACTGTATTTTTAATTTCTTGAGGAACTGCCATTCTGTTTTCCAAGGTGGCTGTACCACTTTGCATTCTCACCTGTGGTGCACAAGGAATCTGATTTTTTCACATCCTCACCACCACTTGTTATTCTCTGTTCTTTCTTTCTTTTTTTTTTGTTTTTGTGTTTCGTTATAGTAACCAGCCTAACTGGTATGAAGTGGTATTTCATTGTTGTTAAGATTTTCATTTTCCTAATGATAGTGATGTTGGGCATCTTTTCATGTGCTTCTTGGTCATTTGTATATCTTCTTTGGAGAAATGTCTATTAAAGTCTTTTGCCCATTTTTGAATCAGGTTGCTTTTTTGTCACTGAATTTTTGAAGTTCTACATATATTCTGATAATTATGTCTTATCAAATATATGATTTACAAATATTTTTTCTCATTCTGTAGATTATCATTTCCCTCTGTTGACATTGTTTTTTGACATAAAACATTTTAAAAATTGTTGTGAAGTGTAATTGGTTTATTTTTTGTTGTTGCCTGTGCCTTTTGTGTTATACCCAAGAACTCCAGTGTTTTGAAGTGTTTGCCCTATGTTTTCTTCTTGTGTTTTATAGGTTTAGGTCTTACATTTATGTTTTGGATGCATTTTGATTTAATTTCATATATGGTATCAAGTAAGGGTTCAACTCCAATCTTTTGCATATGGATATCCAGTTTTTTCAGCACAATTTGTTGAAAACACTATCCATTCTCTATTGAATGGTCTTATATATTGGTAAAAAAAAATCTTCTTACTGTATATGGAATGTTCATTTCTAAGGTCTCCATTTTATCCCACTGGTTTGTATGTCTGTGTTTAGATCAGTAGCACACACATGCTGCAGCTTTGCAGTAAGTTTTGAAATCAGAAAATGTGAGTTCTCTAGCTTTTTTCTTCTTTTTCAAGATTATTTTGGTTATTTTGGGGTCCCTTGAGATGTCTCATGAATTTAAGTATAGGTTTTTTTTTTATTTCTGCAAAAAATAAACAATCACTGTGATTTTGACAGAAATTGCATTAAATCTATATCACTCTGGGTAGTGTTGGCATATTAACAATATTAAGTCTTCCATGGGATGCATTTCCTTTCCTTTGTGCCTTCTTTAATTTCTTTCAGCAATATTTTGTAGACTTAGTTCCCTAAATATTTTATTCTTCTTGATGCTACTGTAAATTAAATTGGTTTTAGAACTTTCTTTTTAGATTGTTAATTTTTAGGACATAAAAATGCATCTGATTTTGAGTGATGACTTTCTATCCTGCTACTTCGTTGAATTAACTCACTTATGAGTTCTAACAGTTTATGGGTGTGTGAGAGTATGAAATCTCTGTGAAAATAAGTCATTTTATTTTGTCTGTTCCAATTTGCACGTATTTCATTTCTTTTTCCGGCTTAATTTCTCTGGCTAGACATTCCGTACTATGTTGAATATAAGTGTTGAAAGTGGCCATTCTTGCCTTGTTCCTAATCTTAGAAGTAAAACTTTCAGTATTTCACTCACTGAGGAGTTTTTATATATGCTTGTATTATGTTGAGGTAGTTTCCTTCCATTCCTGGGACATTTAGTGTTTTTCATCATGAAAGGCTGTAGAGTTTTATCAAGTCCTTTCTCTATCAATTGATATAATCATGCTTTTTTCATTATATTAAAGTGAGTTATTACATTGCTCATTTTATAGGTTACACGATCCTTGCATTTCAAAAATAAATCCTGCTTGATCATGTATAATCTTTTAAATATATTGTTGAATTCAATTTGTTAGTATTTCACTGAGAATTGTTACATAGATATTCACTCTACCCAACAACGACAGCATACACATTCTTCTCAATTACACATGGGATATTTTCCAGGAGAGATCATTTATAAGCCACAGAGTGAGTATCAATAAACTTTAAAAATATATACCATACAAAGTATCTTCTCCTACCCCACTTAGATAAAGTTAGAAATAAATAAAACAAGTAAAACTGAAAAATTCCTGAATGTGTTAAAATTACACAACACACTGTTGACAAACAACTGATGAATCAAAGAATAAATCAATAAGGAATGTTAGAAAATACTTAGAAATGAACAAAAATGAAACACAACATGTCAAAACTAATGGGATTCAGTGAAAGTAGAAATGAGGGTGAACTTACAGCTATAACTGATTTACTTTAAACATAGAAAACAAGAAAGATTTAAAATCAACAACCTAACTTCCTATGTTAAGGAGCTAGAAAAAGAAGAACAAACCAAATACAAAGCTAAGGAAAGGAAGGAAATAATAAAGATTAGAGCAGAAATAAATGAAATAGAAAATAAGAAAAATGAAAGAGAATATCAATGAAAGCAAAAGTTAGTTGTTAGAAAAGATCAACAAAATTTACAAACCTTTAGCTAGAAGGACAATGGAAAAAAGAGAAGGTTCAAATTACTAAAGTCAGAAATGAAGGTAGGAATATTATCAAATATTTAGAAATGAAGTTATGAAAGAGTACTATGAATAATTGTACATTAACAAAAGGGATAACCTAGATGAACAAATTTCTAGAAGCACAAAATGTATCAACACTAAACATAAAGAAATAGAAAATCTGAATAAAACTATAGCTAGTAAGAAAGTAGAATCAGTAATCAAAAATCTCCCAACCAAAAAAAGCTCTGAACCTAATGGCTTTACTGATGAGCCATTTAAAATGAGCTAACATTTAAAACATAACTAACACAAAGCCCTTCTCAACCCTTTCCAAAAACTTGAAGAGGAGGAAACTCTTCTTAACTCATTCTATGGTAGCTTTTTTATGCTAAATTTTTGCCATTTACTTCTAATATAAGCTGAATTTTTTTCCAGTTTTTCATATGTCCTTGAATATTTATACATTTTAATTTAATTTTAGTATGTAATTCTTGTCATAAACAAAGTGGAAATAAAATATAACAAATATATAAATGTCTACCATGAAGAGAAACTACATTACAAATATTGTTGGGGTCCTAGGTATACTTAGCAATCTCATTCAGGAATGCCATGATAATATTTGGTGCTTTTAAATCCATATGAATTATAAAATCAGTTTTTTAAAGTTCAAGATTTTGGTTAAAATTACATAGCGTTTGAGTATCAATTTGGAGAGAACTGACATGTTTATATTTTGATAAATGTTGATTGCATCCATTAATGTTTATATTATACTTTTGATGAGTTTTCTAAAGTCCCTTTTAATAAAATTTTACAAAGTTCTCTAATGAAACCTTAGACATCTTTTTTAAGGTTGATTTTTAGGAAATTCATTGCTCATACTTCTACTCTAAACATTGTCTTGTTACAAAGCAAGTTAACCCACCTGCAGTGACTTTCCTGTATCAGCTGAAGTAGTGACACATATTTTGCCTGCCTCATTTATGGATTCCAGCCTCCTCACTGCTCTTCCATGCCCATTTACCAACTGCTCAAGAGGTGTATGCATGTGCATGCCTCCTTCTTCTCAGGTGTCTTCCCTTGGTCAGTTTCTCCATGGCTGTACCAACCCATAGCTCTCTGTCTTAACTGTTACAATAATATGGGCCTTAACTTTTCTTCTCCTCTTTTGAATGCTGCTATTCTTGCTATACTGCTCTTCCATTCACAGTTTTATATCAATATATTCACTTCTGTAAAAATCATTTTTGTGGTTTTGATTAAAATTTTTACTTAATGTATGTATTTTTGTGAAATTTTATGACTTTATGGTATTGAATTTTCCTTTCTAAAAACAGGCAGTAATTGCTCCAATTGTTTCTTCATTTTAAAAGTTCTCCAGTAAAATTGTATAACTTTTTATCTGTAGGTCCTGCCTCACCCTTTTTAGATTCATTCTAGATGTTTTATAGTTTGTTGTTTTAGCAATTGAAACTGGTGACTTTAAATGGTGACTTAAAAACATGTAAGTCATATACTTGCTTCTGAGAAGAATAAAATAGTCTTCCAGAGCAGACTTCCTACTCAGAAAAGTTGGAGAAGGGAGGATGAATTTAAAAATCTCTGTATTTAAAGCCTACAGAGAGCTGTGACTCACGGTGAGGTCACTTGCTAGAACCTTAGAACCTGGGCTTGATCAAACCAGAGAGCCACTATTTTAGGTTAAAAATCAAGAAAGAGTTATCAAACATGACTTGTTACATGTGCAATACGCTTAGTAAATTCATAAATCTTCTGAGTGGAATGCTAACGAATTTAACCAAACTTCTATAAAATCCTATGAAAATTTTCTGCTGTCTCGTAGTCAAACACTAGGAAGGGTCTGAGAACCATGAGAAGAGTCAGAATCCTTTTTGGTAAGTTTATAGCAACAAGGCTTTACAGCTTTTTCTCTGAGGGTGTGTCCTTCTCCTGCCCAAGGAGAGGCTGAGAATCCAGGCTTGCTCCCCAGCAGGGAACAAAGGAAGCAGCAGAGCTTTTGGGGATTAATGAAGAGCTGGAGGTTTGAGCAACATCAAACCCACAGACTGCTGCTACCTGGGACCTTTGCCAAATATGAAGGAATCTCAAAATGGAAGGCTAAAGATCAAAACCAAAGAGATCTGTGAATCAGAACAAATTCCCTGCAAGCCCCAGTGGTGAAGAGACACTTGCCTGTGGGGATCTCAACAGAGCATTTTAAAGAGTCATATTCTTAGAACAGAGGTGAGTCCAAGATACACTGTGATTAAAATTACACACCAACCTTAGCTCAATTGGGCCTGTGAAAGGATTAAGGTGTCCAGCCCATCTACTCTGTTTACTTAGGAGAGGAAGGTATCATCTTAAAAAAAAAAAAAAAGAAGAAGAAGGAAAAATCTTAGGAATGTGAAATGAGAGTATCTTGTGACCAAAATCTAAGCAAAAATAACAGACCGTAGATGAGAACCTGCAGGAGATCAGCATATAAGAATGAGAGACGGGATTTTAAAAATAACTGTGATTACTGTGCTGAAGAAAATAAGACTCCTGGGAGCCGACAACAAGGGCACTGCGAAGTCCAAACCCTTCAATCAATATTGAATCGATTCAGAATAGGAACAAGAAAAAAAAGGAAACATACAAAATCCCTGTCCTCATTGTTAACTTGAAGTCAAAAGATGACCAGACTTCAACATAACTCTATTTTATACCAAAAAAAACACTGCTGCAAACCTCACCAAATTCCAGCAAGCAACGTTTCACATGTCCACCCATTCCATCCTGAAAAAACTAAGAAGAGATAAAGGAATTGGCAATGGGCCGAAGGCTGACCTCACATCACTGTCAGATAGAGCAAGTGATCCCTAAGTCTGAAAATACTGAAAGAAGTACCCTGGTAGGTGAGAGTGTGTTCTGCAGGCAGGGGAATTAGGACTTTTCATTTGAAGTGACAGTCATTTGAAATGTGTTGTTTTTGGTGGAGGAAAAAACAGCAAAAAGGAAAGAGATCATCCTTTGACAATTGAATGGTGTTAAATCAAGTTTAGCCTAAAGCTGCCTCCTTACATGTTTTAAGTTCAGCCTAAAGGTTTCTCGGTACCTTATGAACTATAACCAAAATTGAGGTGTAAGCAGACTGTAGTCTACTCTTGTGCCAATCTCACTCAGTTTTGGCCAGTCTAAAGTTGCCAACTGCTCAAATCCTGTTCAAATAAGGCACACACAGAGCTGTACCCAACCTGGCTGTCTTTGCACCTCACTTCTGTCCTCTGTGTGTCACTTTCGTTTTTTCTGTCCAAAAACCTTCTTCTACCATGTGGCTATGCTGGCATCTCTGAGCCTACTCTGCCTGGAGAGGCTGACAGATTTGAGAATTGTTCTTTGCTCAGTTAAACTCAAAAGAGTTTAATTCGATGAAGATTTTTCTTTTAACAGTGGTAAAGGGGAAAGAAGCAAAAGGAAAGGAACTTACCGCTGTAAAAAAAACGAATAGCAAACTGCAAGAGGACACACAATTCCTCCCTCCACTACGAAGACAAACAGTCAAAAAGCTACCGCTAAACAGTTTGAACTTTACTGGCAGAACAGTGGGGAAAAGTCTAAAACATAAGAATTGGGAGAATTATCTAACACCAGCACATTTAGAAGGGTATGTTTCAGACCGAGCTTCATGAAACCAAGTAATGACTGGAAAATTTTTGCCAAAAGAAAGGCAATGGATTTTTAAATAAGTAAACATCAAAACTGAAGTAGAAGCAGGGTCAAAGGTGGAAGACTGATGTGCAAAGGCTCTATGTGTGGCAAAGTAGAAATAAATCAACTGAGAAATGAAAGAGAGGAAAAGAGGAACCTGGAGTAGCTCATTGATTGATATAGTTAATACGTGGGGAAAAGAATACCACTAACAATTGACACACTGATAGTAAAAGGTTTAATAAGAGAACAGAGACTAAGGATACTGAAAATGGCATAAGTACAGATGTAACGACTAGTACAAAAATAGAAATCTTTTTAAATATTCCACATTAAAAAATTCAATAATCACCAGGATAATTGTTCCATCTAGTTCTATTGTTCTATTCTTAGTTTGGGGTGTATTTTCTCTTGTCTCTCTGCTATAATTTTAACCCCTTCATCTCTATCATGTGAGTCCATCCCTGTAGTAAACAGCCAAGCTTAAAATTTCCCCGTATTGAAAAAAATGGGGAAGATCTTTATATTTGCTAATGCCCTACTGTTTCTGGGTAGTTTTTGCGAGGCAGTACCGGAATCTACAAGATGAGTTAAAAGGTTCTCCTTTGCATGACCACAGCATGGTAGCGTTTCAGGAGTCAGCACTGAAGTGGTCGGGACCTTAAGCTCCAGAAATAGTTGTGCCAGTTTCAGTCCTGACACCAGAACTGCAGGATGACACCGGGCTATTGAAACCCTCTCCTTGTGCTTGTGTCCTTTCAGCTTAAAAAATGAGACCTACATGATCGTTATTACCAAAAACATGTGATCAATATTGCTGTTTTTGTTATGACACTTATACCACTGTATTGTTAGAAGAGTTTATTTTTGAATTTTTTCCATTTTACTTTAAGTTCTGGAATACATGTGCTGAGCGTGCAGGCTTGTTACATAGGTGTGTATGTGCCGTGGTGGTTTGCTGCACCCATCAACCCATCATCTAGGTTTTAAGTCCTACATGCATTAGGTGTTTGTCCTAATGCTATCCCTCCCCTTGACCCCTACCCCTGACAGGCCCTGATGTGTGGTGTTCCCCTCCCTGTGTCTATGTATTCTCATTGTTCAGTTCCCACTTACGAGTGAGAACATGCCGTGTTTGGTTTTCTGTTCCTGTGTTAGAAGAGTTTACTTTTTACACGTATGTTTAGATTGAGCCCGTTGAAGACAACATCTGCATCATGTTCAAGTTGGTATTTTCATAAATAAACAAAATAGTCTGGCAAATAGAAGCTCTCTCTCTCTCTCTCTCTCTCTCTCTCTCTCTCTTTTTCTTTCTCTCTCTCTCTCTCTCTCTATATATATATTTTTTTTGTGTGTGTGTGTGTTTTAGGTTTTGGGGTACATGTGCAGAACATGTAAGATAGTTGCATAGGTACACACGTGGCAGTGTGTTTTGCTGCATTCTGCCCCTTTACCTACATTTGGCATTTCTCCCCATGCTATCTCTCCCCTGCTCCACCCTCACTGTCCCTCCCCTATTTCCCCCAATAGACCCCAGTGTGTAGTACTCCCTTCCCTGTGTCCATGTGTTCTCATTGTTCATCACCCGCCTATGAGTGAGAATATACGGTGTTTCATTTTCTGTTCTTGTGTCAAATTGCTGAGAGTGATGTTCTCCAGATTCATCCATGTCCCTACAAAGGACACAAACTCATCATTTTTGATTGCTGCATAATATTCCATGGTGTATATGTGCCACATTTTCCCAGTCCAGTGTATCATGGATGGGCATTTGGTTCCAGGTCTTTGCTATTGTAAACAGTGCTGCAATGAACATTCGTGTGCATGTGTCCTTATAGTAGAACGATTTATAGTCCTTTGGGTATATACCCAGTAATGGGATTGCTGGGTCAAATGGAATTTCTATTTCTAGGTCCTTGAGGAATCACCACACTGTCTTCCACAATGGTTGAACTAATTTACACTCCCACCAGCAGTGTAAAAGTGTTCCTATTTCTCCGCATCCTCTCCAGCATCTGTTGTCTCCAGATTTTTTAATGAACACCATTCTAACTGGCGTGAGATGGTATCTCAATGTGGTTTTGATTTGCATCTCTCTAATGACCAGTGATGATGAGCATTTTTTC
>CM052661.1:100700121-100714264 GCA_028533165.1 Leontopithecus rosalia
CACAATGGTTGAACTAATTTACACTCCCACCAGCAGTGTAAAAGTGTTCCTATTTCTCCGCATCCTCTCCAGCATCTGTTGTCTCCAGATTTTTTAATGAACACCATTCTAACTGGCGTGAGATGGTATCTCAATGTGGTTTTGATTTGCATCTCTCTAATGACCAGTGATGATGAGCATTTTTTCATATGTTTGTTGGATGAATTATTTTATGATTTGCATTGATCATAGATGGGTAAAATTGTAAATCATATGCATGTACGACACGAGATTACATATGTGTGTTGGTTTTTGTAGCTTCTCAAAATGTCATGGTACTGCATGTACATATTAACAAGATTTATTTGTATAAGAGGATGGGCTTCATGATGATAACCATTGTTTTGAAGCAGCTTAAGATTTTAAAATATTCTATAATGTCATAATTAAAGTCTACAACTTAATTTTTATACCTTTTGATTTGTGTTCTGTAATATATCACTGAGCTATTCTTGTGGTAAATATGTGATTGCTCAAAGTCTTTGTTTTTCAGATTTTATGTTAAGTTTTCATCCTTAATATATTAACAAAATGATACCCAAACTGAATATATCAACTCTTTGTTTTTATATTTAATAGGCCATTAATATATTAAAACTACATCATAACTGGATGCAATTTATTTCAGTCAGGTTCTACAGAACACTTTTTTCCTACCAATTAGTGGTTTTTTATCCATCCCTCTCTGCACAAAATAATTGTCTCATCAGTTTGTGCTCATTTGAACTTCAGAAACACAATTAACACTCATACATTTTTTCTTTACATTCAATTGTTTTTAAGTCAGCAATGTACAACAAATTCAACAAATAGACTGTTTTTAAGAATTAGATTACATATAAACATGTGACATCGTAGATTTTACTACAAGAAATACTGTTATTAAAAAGATTAAGCTGGGAATATTTAAACTAAGAATCAATATGCACTCTTTAATTTATATTACTGAGTGAGAGAACAGGAAAAAAAATTCATAGAACTTGGAACTTAACCTATGAATATTTAATGAAATCCATTATGAAATAAATAGAAAAAAATTATAGTAAACTGAGAGATGATTCAAGTCAAAGAGGTTAAGAAAGAAAGAACTAAATGAATTGATCTTTGTAATCTGGGTGAAAAATTTTTGCTTTTACTATCAAAAACACCATTTTAAAAATCGAAGTGCTAGAGGATAAGATGAAGAAAATAGAACTGAATTATTTATCCCATATGGGTAAGGAATAGCAGATAATGTTTTATTCTTGCTGTTTATAATTAGAGTAATTTATATCCAATACATTGTTTAAAGCTATGAAATTAGCCACCAAGGAGATTTGAATGTATATATTTTATATCACTAGAGAAAAATAAGCACAAAAATAAAATCATGAAACAGAAGAGAAAACAAGTCAAAAAGTATGGAAAGAAAATACAGAAAGGCTTCTCACTTCTCTGCTCTGCAGTTTAAGATTGCCTGATCCTGGCATCACTGTGGTAATTTCACAAGTCAGAGAAAGGGAGACAAACTAAGCCAGTAGCCTTTGAGCTGTGGATGCATCCATTCTGCAATTTATTTGAGAAGGTTAGCCCAATAATATTACAAAGGTAACACTGCAGGGAGAAACACTGAGCTCTGAGCCAAATTCCCAAAATTAATTTTTGCTTTTTTGTTAAAATATATTTTAACTGAATATTCATACCTTGAAATGCACAAGTAGTAAACATAACTGGCACCCACCTGGAGTGTCCTAACATTTGCAGGACTGCTGAGAGTGTCCCCTCCCGACTGTCAGTCCTGACACTGTTCCCTCGCCTTTATCAACATCCAGTCTGTTTTTCTAACTCTGATTTCCTTTTGTAAATGGAATCGCACAGTATGTACCTTTTTGAGCCTGGATTTCTCCCCCTCAGTGTTTTATTTGTGAACTTGATTTATGCTGTTGTATATACTGATCATTCTTTTATTCTCAGTAATTTATAACACTGCATGCATGACTGTGTTGTGAACACCTGGTAGTATTTTCAGCTTGGGACAGTAATTAACAGGACCACTCTCTCACTCTCTCTCTGTCTCTATCTCTACACATGTACGTACATGCATACACATACATACGCACATGCACACACACAGTTATTTCTGTTGAATGCATACATAAGAGTGGAATTGTTGGCTGCCAATGCATGCAAATGTTAAGGCTGTGTTCTAGGCAGCCTTTCAAGATGATTGTATTCTGTGGAAACATATCAAATCAGTGATATGTGGCTATTTTTGGTTTATAAGATGTCATTTTATGAAAGTCCCAGTTATTCCATATCTTTGCTACCTGTTAGTTTCATATTTTTTTTTTTTTTTGAGATGGAGTTTCGCTCTTGTTGCCCAGGCTGGAGTGCAATGGCGCGATCTCGGCTCACCGCAACCTCCGCCGCAACCTCCGCCGCAACCTCCGCCTCCTGGGTTCAGGCAATTCTCCTGCCTCAGCCTCCCGAGTAGCTGGGATTACAGGCACACGCCACCACGCCCAGCTAATTTTTTGTATCTTTAGTAGAGACAGGGTTTCACCATGTTGACCAGGATGGTCTCGATCTCATGACCTCGTGATCCACCCGCCTCAGCCTCCCAAAGTGCTGGGATTACAGGCTAGTTTCATATTTTTTAAGGATAGCCAGCCTCCTGGTGATATTTCACTCTGGGTTTAATATACATCTCTCAGATAATTAATAAGGTTGAGCAATGTTTTAGTTATCAGTTATGTGGAGTTTCTCTTTCCCATATTTATTGCCTTTTTCAAAAGTTTTTGTCAAGAGTATTGGCCAGCTGCGTGTTGGAAGTAGATGTTGATGGTGTTTGATTTGAAAGCATCACTCTACCAGTCCTTTACCCGTTTTTACCTGCTGCAGTATTTCTTGTTAATATTGTGTTTTAAGATTTTCTAAAACTTCCCAGTTAAAAAACTTTTTTAGATAATGGCCACCCATAGAATGTCAGTAATAGATAATAATCAGACAGTATATGACTACTTGATGTATTATTTTTTTCATTGTTGCTTCTCTTTCTCTAAAAACAAAAAACAAAAGCAGGTACATTGATTACTAAAACCAGCTGTAATAACATTAAAAGATGTCATAGGAAAACAAAGATATTAAGATAAATTATAAAATTGAATTCCTTGACACTAGAAAGCGTGCTGCAAAGAACAACTAGACCTTTGGAAACAAACATATGGTTAAATTAATTTTTCTGTGACATTAATCATTATTTTTTTGAGAAGGAGTTTCACTCTTGTTAAGTGCAATGGTGCCATCTCTCTGCAACCTCTGCCTCCGGGTTCAAGCAATTCTCCTGCCTCAGACCCCCAAGTAACTGGGATTACAGTAGTACACCACCATGCCATGCTAATTTTTTGTATTTTAAGTAGAGACAGGTTTTCACCATGTTGGCCAGGCTGGTCTCGAACTTCTGACCTCATGTGATCCACCTGCCTTGGCCTCCCAAACTGCTGGGATTACAGACATGAGCCACCATGCCCAGTCAATCAGATATTTTTATAAAATAAAATCAAATGCTTTAGATTAGGTCTTTTAGCATATTGTACAAATTTTTAAGTATTAGCACTTAAAATCTCTGGGAAGTACTGTGGAATATTTGATAGGCAGCTTATATTTAGATGAAAATTTTCTACATAATTACTTATGTGAGAGAAGATGCATTCAATTTGGAGGCTATCTGAGGAAGATTCCTTGTAATAATATCAAAAGAAATATTATATGGTGTGTTCATCCATGTGGAAGTTTATACTTTAGGACCCCCAAATAATCTTATTAATATTGTTACAACATTTAAAATATGTATTTGTCAAAATAACAAAGTAGTTAGGTTTTCATTTTGACAGACATGTTTATATGTGCATGGCAAATTGTATATGATAAAATGTACATAATGAAGTGATAAACCCAGTTTCAACATTTTCCTAGATAGATGGAATTTCCTATTCACAGTTAGAAAAAGTCAATTCAATGTAATTTTTACCTTTTATCACTAGCATTCAGTGTATCTATTAGAAATATATTTCCTCATAAAACAAATACTTTTTTATGACTTTGCTGAACTTCATGCCAGTTTGGAAATGAAGTCATTACTTTAAAAATGTAAACAAGCCACTGACCTAACATCTAGCTATGATCTATTGAGATAAATAAATTGATTCTGTATGATATTCAGAGGGAGAAACCAGTCAATTATGTTAAAACTGATGCCATGATATATTTTTCAATGCATATTAGTATTATATAAATTTGGGGCCTACAGTGACTCTGGAGAAGACAAGAAAGAGGAAATGAGGGTAAAGGAGCCTTCACACACCTGACATCCTTCACCTGAATTATCTCATTCAATCCTTTTACCTTCCTTATATAGAAAATGTTATGATACCCATATAATTCATATTGTAAATTACAAAATTCAGAATGCTTCATTTTACATAACTGTCAACTACTAGAACCAGAAAAGAAACTTAAATCTCTTTGTCTCTTTTCTTTATCTTGAATTGCATCACAGTAAAATCTTAGACTAAAAGAAAAAATGAAGAAAATTGAATTTTTCTTGAAACTCAGTACATTCTTTACAGGCTCTATCTCAGTGTTGGCAAATAGTAGCAGAAAACATTTCAAAGCCAAAAATACCTACCATCATTAACTTTGAAGTTTGCTTCAATGATGTCCTTGACAGCCCCTGAAGTAAATGGAAAACTAATGTTATATAAAAGAACACTTGCTCTCCCAGCTGGATTAAAGGCCTGTGATTTTAGAATTCTTAACTGTTTTGAGAAATTCAAATATTTGGTTTGGTTGAGAACTTGCAATGTATTGATTCTCAAGTCTAAGTTCAGCCAACAGCGTCCACCTTTTATTGTATATGTGCTTGGAATGATCACCATCATACATTAAAGATTAAGTGGTAGCTTTGAAGGAAAAGCAACCAAACAATAACAAAATAAAATAAACTTAGAGTGTTACTCTAGAATTTGAACCTTCAAAGAATAAACTGTATGTAAACATATGCTAGCAGAATAACCTTGGAAAAGTTAATTTTTCCCTCAGTTTCCTTATTGTAGAATATGTCTGTTACCCACCCATAGACTGTTCTGAAAATCAAACGAGTTAATAAATGTAAGTTAATTAGAACTACTAGACACACAGCAAGTGTTCAATATATATGATCTTTTCTGATGTTATTGATAAATTTATTTCAACATGCAGTATTTTCTATTGATGAATTCTCCTTCTGACTCCTTCCACAAAGTGTGTGGAGTCCATGTCTTTTTCTTAAGAGGAGCAACGGCAGTTCACATGATCATACCACATACCATAAAGCTTTCAATATCCTCTTTTCTCTTTCTTAATCCGGGTCTCGCTGTGTCATGCAAACTGAAATGCAGTAGCCCAGTCATGAATCACTGCCGCTCCCATCTCCCTGGCTCAATCGATCTTCCTTCCTCATCCTTCTGAGTAGCTAGCTGTAGCTGGTTCCGCAGGCACCTGCCACCATGACTTGCTAATTTTTTCCCTTCTGATGTATTTATTTATTTGTTTGTTTGTTTATAGTAGATATGAGGTCTCATTATGTTGAGCTATTTATTTATTTATAGAAGCTGTGAGGTCCTGCTGTGTTGCCCAGGCTGGTCTTTTGGGCTCAAGCGATCCTCCTGCCTTGGCCTCCCAAAGTGCTGGGATGACAGGTGTGAGCCGCCACACCCAGCCAGATGTTTACTTTAAATGTTTTAGCTTTTTATGTTCAAAAAAAAAAAAGCAGAGCAGTTATGGAGAGGGTAGAGAATGAGATACTGAATATAAAGTCACAAACCTCCACTCTTCTGAAGAACCTTTAATAAATTTTGAGGCTATTTGAAGTATAGTTTTAAAATAATTCTTTCAAATAACAATAAACTTAAAATCTTGCAACCTTGTGAAAATTTCCTTAAGATTATGTACAAAGTTTTTACAAAGTGAAGTCTATCATGAATAGACTGTCAAATATTTGTAAGTTAAATTTATCACTTATTATTTAAAATATTCATTGAAAATGAACAACCCCTTTTCAATAGTAATGTCTAGAGAGAGTGCTAAAATTTAACAATTTTATCTTTTTATAATTCCTTAACTAGAAATTATTTAATTTCTTTACTTGTCGCCGTAAAACATATGCTTACAAACAGTACCTTATTGACAATGAAGAATGATGCTGAATCCAGTGCTTAGGTATTTGAAGTAAGCACCACAGTATGTAACTGTAATAGTTCAGGTCATGAAGGACTGTGAGAATTAAGGAATACAAAGCAACAATGGATAAAATATAACAAAAAATATTTAAATACACGGATGGACTGAAAAACAACAGCAGGAAATCATCAGGGCTAGAAGAGCTGGTGCCCAGCACTGTTCTGAAGAGATTTGGAGCGTGCATATCTTCCTAATGAAGCTTGTTTTCTAATGTCCATATAAAGATACAGGAGGGGAAAAAAGAGAGGTTTGAGGCCTGCATACGGAAAGAAGCGCCTCCTCTGTGTTCTCAGAAAACCATAAATCAGCTCACCCCAAAGTGCTGGCCCACAGACAAACCTGGGATTAGAAAAACATTCCCCATTGGCCTGGAGAAATAAGAAGAAAGTTCCCTGTGTGTCATGCTGCTCAGATAAAACTGAAAACTAAGACCTGTCCCACATGTTGATAGAGATCTGAATAGCTTCAGCTCTGTGCAGCAGGACTCCAACCAACACTAAGTAATTAAAACGAAAACAGTTTCTTAGATGGTGAATCCCTTAGTTTCCCTGCAGAGGCAAATGTAAAATTAGCATGGAGAGAAATTTCCATAATCTGGACACAGAAGTTCCATGAAAAAAGAAAAGGCCCATCAAGCAAAAGCTCCCTGTACAGAAAACTGCTTGTTACACAAGGAAATTAAGAAGTGAAACAAAATCAGCATGTGTGAGGAACAAAAAGACAATGGTCACTCCAAGAATGGGAGACAATAGAGGTATGATATTTGCTGAAGAGCAAATGCTGTCAGAAACTAAAAGATTTGAGTGCTGAACATTTTTACTGTCAAGAAGGAAATGCCAGTGCCGCTCCAACATGAGATATGAGGGGAAAGGAAGGGGGTCGGATTTTAAAGCCACAATCTCATGAATCATCTCTGCCTTGCATTCAGTACAGCAAAGCCTCTGAGTGTTACTGCGTGTCTGTGTAGGTAGCATCAGGTTTGCTGGAAGTGGCCAGCTACAAGACATGGGTGAATGCTTTGGAGAAAGCTGTCCAGCTGCCTCTGCTTTATATGGGGTGACCGCCCCAAGTCAGGATTGTGTTGCCTGATCAGGCCAGCCCGCTGAGTGGGGGCAGATCAGGATGTATCATAGAATGACTCAATATTCATAAAACATTTTGGACAGTGTCCAGCACATTGTACTTGAGACATAACAGCTGGAAAATAAAAGTGGCAATATAAGACAATAAAGTAAGTATGCTTTAGATGTAAAACAACAGCAAGAAGAAACACCATAAGATTCAAATGCACAAACTGGGTGTTAAAATTTATTTTAATTTATAAATATGGAAAAAATAGTCATTGGAATCGTTAAGAAATCAGAGGTTGTATTGAAGTAGTTGAGAAAATGGAATTGCAAGGTCCTGTGTGTCATGCTGCTCAGAAAAAACTGAAAACTAAAACCTGTCCCACATGTTGATAGAGATCAGAATGAAGACAGAATGTAACAAAGTATCTACCTAAAATACACAACCCTGAGGAAACTATTTGTACTTCATAGATTTATTTATTTATCACATATTTCAGCAAATGGCAACAGCATTTTTACTTTTTTAGCAAAGCACGCATATTCTGACAATTTTCATAGAGAGAAAAAAAGTTGTTTTCAGAAATGAATGTTTTTTAAAATTTTACAGGAAGATAAGCTGGACATGCTTGGACCAGGGCCTGTGAAATCAATTAATGATACTCCCCTATATCCTACTCACAGTTCTCCTAGTAAAGGAGCAGACACCTAACTTTTAAACATGCCAGAGTTTCATTTTAAGTGGTCCCAAATCATACAAATCAATATGAAGATCTAGTAGGAAGGAAATAATTAGAAACATGTAAGATGTGAAGGAGGAGAGTATGTTGAATAATTGGAGAGAAAAAAAACAAGATAGAGAAAATAAATAACAAAACATGAATATTTAAAAGAAAGAGGAAGATAATGACCACAGTTTTCTCTTCAATCAAATCCAGTCATTTTGAAAGTGATAATTAAAAACAAAAGTATAAAATACAAGGCTTTCTGTATTCAGGGAATTATTAAAATTAATGAAAATATTTTTTACCCCGCTTAGCATTGCTGTTCTCTCTCATAAAAAGCTGACCTAATGTTTCATTACTAAATATAAGTATTTCACTGTCAAAAAAAGAACAAATGTTCTCTAGCTCAAATTAATAGAAAACAGGAAATGAGAGGCTAAGTTTTCAGGGAAATGGCACTGTGCCAGGTGGCTCATGTGTTAACAAGAATATTCAAATGATCCTCACTCACCCTTGTTGCTTCCTTTCACCCGGATCCCTCAAATGTGACTGTTACTTGGAGCACTGTAGGGAGCGGATGCATGGAAGGAACACATGTTCTGATCGTGGCATTAATTTATACCTAATTATACACGTTTGTCGGACCGTTCTAATGAATTTCGACAAATTGACAAAATTGTATCCCAGTTTACAGAATGAACATCCCCACCCTGCACCCATGCAATGGGCTATGGATCAGCAAAATACCCATGTGAATGCCAACATTCCATTTTCTTCTCGCAGCTTATTTTGCTGGACTTTGAGATATAGTTAACTTCTCTTTATCTCACATTCCTTTGCCACTATTGAGGATGTTATTGTATTGGGTCACTCAGTGAAGCAGTTAATATAAAATGATGCAATAATACTTGTCAAATATGAGGAGCTTTGCTGATTAGTGAAAACGATCACAATTTCAGTGTGATTAAGAGAGTGCTGGAGATTCCTGAGAGAACATAAACTATGTGACATGGTATGGAAGTTAACGTGGAGACTAGCGTTAAGAAAGCACGCTGGAGTCAACTTAATTAGGTGTATTTTGCAGTTACCGTGATTTTCCTAAAGCTAAATTACTTTCTTACTCATCTGACAAGACTGCTGCTGCCTTGGGGAGAATGTTTTCCAAAATGTCAAAGTGTCATGGACCTACCTTTAATGGTTCAAATGAGAAAGCAGAATAAATAGAAATCGATGTATTTATTCCTCAAATACATATTGTCTGCCAAATAGTTTCCAGATTCATTACTAGCTGCTGGAGAGAGAAAAATACAATGTACTGTGCTCAAGGGCTTTGTGCAGACATGAAAACCAAAACATTCTTTTTTCCTTTTTTAATCCCTAAACAGATAAGTTCTCCAAGTTGGGCAGCAGGCACATTCCACAGCATATCGGTAGGCATTGCTTTTAACAGCGTTCACTGTCACAGTGAGAATCTGATTCCTCCTTTAGGCTGAATTTAATTTCATAAGGTATTGAAGGGTATGTTCTGGAATATGAGGGCCATAGTTTCACAGTACATTTACTACAATGATACGAGGTTGTTGTTCTCTTTCAAAATAATCTCTTGAAAACACTGGAAAACATCATTAATAGAATGTACCTTAACCCCGTCACTTAAAAAAAGTGTATAGCATGAGTTGAGCATCAACTACTGCCTCACCTTCTCCTCCCAAAAGCATCACTGAGAAATACACATACCAAGACTTCAAAGTCAAATGTCACTGTGTAAGTTTCAGGCATTAATGGAAATTGGGTATTTTTAAATAGAATATTTTTATTGAGGTTCACAATAATAGACAGGTGATCAATTCATACAGTTCAATAGATTGTTACCACTAAACAATACAAGGTGACCACAATAGGGGCAGATAAAGAACAATACCAGCATCCCAGAAGTCCCAGCCACTTTTGTACTAGGAAGAGCTCAGTAAATATTTTTCCTATGGAAGAATCTATAAAACTGGACAAAGTGGTAAAAACTATCATTTAATGTCTCTGAAAATTGACCAAGGCACATGGAAAAAAACTGAGAAGCATTTATTCAAGAAAAGATACTGATATTCAGAACGTACAGGGGAAATCGGTGCCATTTAACCAGGCTGTCCTCTGACCCCACTTCTCCGTCCCCACCCCACTGACTTCCATCTCGCTGTTGAAAAGGACTACTCAGGGCAAATGGGACTGGCCATGAGAACTGTCGACTCCCAGCCTCAGTAACCTGGAGCTCTGGCTTTCTGATGCAGAGCTGTATTCTAGCCTCTCATCTTGCTTGCTGTAATTTCACTCTCTGTAGAAATTTGGCACCCACTTTCACAACCCATTTACTTACTGGTTCAACTCCAGGATCCGTGTAAACCAATTTCAGAAGTTTTAACTATATTTTCATGAGAAAAGTATTTACTACATAGAATGCAATGTTTACATACATTTTTTATCATTGCCATTAGAGTTTCCAGTGAAAATACCCTTTCTCCAAAGTTACTTAGATCAGTGTCTTCTCTCCATCTCCTTCAGTGCTGTGATTACCATTATAAGTAGGCTCATTTATTACAGTTGACATTCTGTCTTGAGATCCCGTAACGTCCTGGCTGATTTTTTTAATAATGTGCATACATTAATATTTACACTTTGTACTATACAATTCTATGCTTTTGTCAAATGTATAGTCTCGCATCCACCACTAGGGAACCATTCAGATTTGTTCCATCACCTCTTCATTTTCCCTTGTCAAACATTCTACTCTCCCCAAACCTTTCACAGCCACTTGTTTTTGTTTTTATTTTTCATTTCTATGAGTTTGCCTTTTCCAGAATGTCAGATGAACGGAATCATTCTGTGTGTGCATGTAGACTTTGTGATGTAGCTTTTTCCAGTAATCTAACTGAATGTAAATTTTAGCCATGCAGTTGGGTAAATCAGTAAATCATTTCTATTTATCACAAAATAATATTCATTGTATAGATATGCCACACTTTGCTTATCCATTTAACTGTTTCCACTTTTTTTTTTTTTTACTATTCCAAGCAAAGCTGCCACTGAAATTCATGCAAAAGTCTGTGTGGACATGTGCTTTTATTTCTCTTGCATAAATACCTGGGAGTGAAATGTTAAGATTATATGGCATATGTTTCAGTGTATAAGAAACTATAACATTTTTTTCAAAAGTGGTTGTAATATTTTGTGGTCTCCTCAGCAGAGAGTGAGAATTTCAGTTGCTTTATATAACCACCAACACTTGGTGTGATCAGTCTTTTAAATTTTTGTCATTTCAGTCAATGTATAGGAATAGTTCATTGTGATTTTATCTTGCATTTCCCTAATAACAAAAGATGTTAAACACCTCCTCATTTATTTGCTTCTCAGACATAGATCTTCTTTGATGAATGTCTGTTTAAATGTTTTGCCCATTTTTAAATTGGGTTGGTAGTTTCCTTATTATTGACTTCTAAGAGTATCTTACACATTCTAGGTAAAAGTCTTTTATCAGGTATATGTGTTAGGGACATTCTCTTTAAAAGAATGAATGTCTCTCTATTTTCCTAATAGTATTTTGAATAAGTTTCAAAATTTGATATTTTTCATTACCTGATGTCCAGCATCAAGAAAACTGTTGCTTCATATAGTTTGTCTAGTTTTAGATTAACAGAGAGAGTAAATCCAGTTCCTGTTTTTTCATTTTGTTTGGAAGTTCTTGTCTGCTACATATTGGTGGTTTTGTGATATTGAGTCCTTCTTTATCTCTGGCATACTTACTGAATCTTGAAATGTTTGTTTATATAGGGTTTTCTTCAAGTTATGTAAGTATGATAGGTTCTTGATTAAAGGCTTATTTCACTGTAAAAATGGTTGCTCTTTGCCAATTAATTAAACCCTCCCCAGCTTAGTTAACTTTAAATTGACTTCATCCTATCTTTATACATTTGTTCAATCATTAAAAACTCTCCAAGTGTTTGGAACACATATCAGATGTGGATGCCACCTGTATGGGTTAATCTTGCTCATATGTCATTCAAAGTAATTTAAGATATCTCTAGGCAATCTTGTACTTAATCTTAAATTTCTAGCACAGAATTAGGATATAAAATAATTATGCAGTATATTTTAACTAGGTTAAAAAGTCTTATGCTTGGTTTCTTTTCTAGTCTTTGCACTAATCTTAATGGTCACTTTTTCAACTTTTTTTTCTTTGTAGATTCAGGGGGTACATGTACAGGCTTGTTACCTGGGTATATTGCTTGATGTTGAGGTTTGGGGTGTGAATGAACCCATCACCCAGTAGCAAGCACAGTACCCAGTAGATAGTTATTCAACTCTTACCTCCCTCCCTTCTTTCCCCTACTAGTAGTCCCCAGTATCTATTGTTACCATCTTTATGTGCATAAATACCCAGTGTTTAGTACTCACTTATAAGTGAGAACATACAGTATTTGTTTTTGTTTTTCTTTTAATTTGCTTGAGATGATGGCCTTCGGCTACATCCATGTTGCAGAAGGTGAGATAGCATTCTTTGTATGGCTGTGTAGTATTTCATGGTGTATATGTACCACAGTTTTTTTCTATGAACTGTTGGATATAAACAAAATGTTGTACATGTATACCATGAAATACTACTTCTTTGTCCACTGTTGATGGGCACCTAGGTTGATTCCATGTCTTTGCTATTGTGAATACTGCTGCAATAAACATGAGAGGGCATATGTCTTTTTGGCAGAATGATTTGTTTTCTTTTGGATATATTCCCAGTAATGGGATTGCTGGGTTGAATGGTAGTTGTTTTAAGTTCTTTGAGAAGTCTTCAAACTGCTTTCCACAGTGGCTGAACTAATGTACATTCCTACCAACAATGTGTTAGTGTTCCCTTTTCTTTGCAGCCTTGCAAGAGTCCATTGTTCTTAGACTTTTAATAGCCATTCTGGCTGGTGTGAGATGGTATCATGCTGTGATTTTGATTTGCTTATCTTGGATAATTAGTTATATGGAGGATTGTTTCATATATGTTTGTTGGATGATTCTTAGTTCTTTTTTTTTTGAGAAGTGTCTGTTCACATATTTTGCTCATTTTTAGATTGGGTTATTTTTTCCCTGTTGAGTTGTTTAAGTTCCTTATAGCGTGTGAATATTGACGTTTGTTAGATGCATAGTTTGTGAATATTTTTTCCCATTTCATAGGTTGTCTATTTACTCTGTTGGTAGTTTCTTTTGGTGTACAGAAGCTTCTTAGTTTAATTAGGTCCCAGTTATCAATGTTTATTCTTGTTAGAATTGCTTTTGAGGATTTAGTCATAATTGATCAATGTCCAGAATAGTTTTTTGTAGGTTTTCTTCTAGGATTCTTATAGTTTGATATCTTACATTTAAATATTTAATCCATCTTGAATTAATTTTTATATATGGTAAAAGGGATATATTTTCAATCTTCTGCATATGGCTAGCCAGCTATTGCAGCACTATTTATTGAATAGAGTCCTTTCCCCATTGCATATTCTTGTTTACTTTTTTGAAGAACAGATTGATGTAGGTGTGTGGCTTTATTTCTTTGCTCTTTGTTCTGTTCTATTGGTCCCTGTGTCTGTTTTTGTACCATTACCACACTGTTTTGGTTACTGTAGCCTTACAGTATAGTTTGAAGTCAGATAATGTAGTGCTTTGTTCTTTTTGCTTAGGATTGCTTTGGCTATTCAAGCTCTTTTTTGGTTTTGTACTCATTGTAGAATTGTTATTTTCTATAATAGTTCTGTGAAAAATGACATTGTTAGTTTGATAGGAACTGCATTGAATATGTAGATTGCTTTGGGCAGTATGGCACATTTTAAGGATATTGATTCTTCCAATACATGAGCATGGAATGTCTTTCCATTCATTTATGTCATCTGTGATTTCTTTTCTTTCTTTCTTTCCCTCCCTCCCTCCCTCCCTCCCTCCCTCCCTCCCTCCCTCCCTCCCTTCCTTCCTTCCTTCCTTCCTTCCTTCCTTCCTTCCTTCCTTCCTTCCTTCCTTCTTTTTGAGATGAAGTCT
>CM052661.1:100714364-100769586 GCA_028533165.1 Leontopithecus rosalia
CAACATACCCAGTTAATTTTTTGTATTTTTAATAGAGACAGGGTTTTACCATTTTAGCCAGGATGGTCTTGATATCCTGACCTCGTGATCCACCTGCTTCAGCCTCCCAAAGTGCTGGGATTACAGGCATAAGCCACCCCGCCTGGCCATCATCTGTAATTTCTTTTAGCAGTGTTTTGTAGTTCTCCTTTTAGAGATCTTTCACCTCCTTTGTTAGATGTATTCCTAGGTATTTTATTTTGTGTGAGTGAGCTAGTTTTACTGTTGAGTTAGCTCCCAATATGGCCATCTTGATTGTATATTGTGAAAGTCCATATAATATATATGTATACAATATATGTATATTAACCCACATATATATTCAAAGATCTATAATTGTTTCTGTGTTTTTCCATCTACACAAACAGTAAGCTAAACTACAGTTTATATTGGTATCTCTGACTCTAAGACAGCTTGCATGGCTCATTCGAGTTTTTTTCTTCTTTTCTACGTGTAACTTCTCTCTCAGACTATGAGAAGCTTGGCCCTTAGACTTCTCTCCATTTACTTATTAGTTAAACCCACATATATAGGAAAAGTATTTCAGAATTATAGATCTGTAAATTTTCTCCATGAGAAAGATACTTACCATCAAGTATGCAGTGATTGTGTGCAGTTCCAAAAGGAACTGTTTCTTCCAAACACCACTTTTCTAAATTATTCATATCAGCTTTATTCTTACCTCCACCACTCCCTATTTTCTTCAGCACACTTGTGCCTAATATTTTTCAATTACACAAGAAGCATTCTATTCTATCCCGGGATCCCCGATACCTGTTTCTACTTTAAGTTATCATACATCAAAGCTTATTCTTTCTTATATACAGACATGAGTTTGAGAAATGCAAGCATCATGCATTTGCTCCACCACACTAAATAATTCCCTGTGCTTGTCCTACTAAACATTCTTCCTTTCTCAAATCCTTGACAATAACAGATCTATATTTTGAACCTATGGATCTGCTTTTTCCCCAAATTTCATATTACTGAAATTATACAATATATAGACTATGGGTTTGGCTTTTTAAACTTGGTTAAAAAAGAAAAATTAATAACATTAATTCATGTTATTGAGTGAATCAGTAACTTATTCCTCTTTATCACTGCATAGTATTCCACTACATGAATGTACTCTCATTTTCTTTTCCATTTCTCGAATTCAGAAACATCTTACTTTCCATTTTTAAAAATGACGAGTAAAGTGCTATGAACATTTACATATGTTTTTGTGTGAACACACATTTTAAATTCTCTTGGGTAAATATTTATGAATGTAATTTCTGGCTCTGCTGGTAAGTCTGTATTTAACTTTATGAAAATAAATCTCTATCCCATATAGACTGTGCCATTTTGCATTACCATCAGCAATAAATAAGAGTACCTCTGACTCCAAATCCTGGCCAGAAATTTATTCTGCATTTTGTACTGTTGCCCTTCTAATAGTATATAGTGGTGTTTCATTGTTGTTTTATGTGAATTTTCCTAATGACAAATGACATTGAGCCTATTTCCACGTGTTTATTTGCTATCCATTTATTTTCTGTGGTGTAGTATCTTTTAAAATTTATGACAACTTTTAGAAAATGGTTATTTGCTTTCTTACTGGTGAGTTTTAATATTCTTTGTGGTTATTGGGTGAAAGTCCTTTCATCCAGATAGAGAATTTGCAGATATTTTTATTTAGAATGTAGCTTATCTTTTTATTATCTAAACAATATTTTGCACAGCAAAAGTTGCAATTTTTATAAAGTCAAATAATACTTTTCTCTTTTGTTCATTGTGCTTCTGGTATAGTAGCTATAAATTCATTCTGAGACACAAGGTTTTATAGATCTTGCCTAGATATTTATCTAGAGGTTCTATAATTAGTTTTAAAACTTACATTTAATTTATAATTAATTTCTAGTTAATTTTTGAATAAGTATTATTTTCGTTGAAGTTTTTTATATGAATATACAATTGTTTTAGCATCATTCATTGAAAAGACTACCATTTTTCTGTTGAATTTTCTTTTCTTCCTTGACAAATTAGTTGAGTATATTTGTATGCATCTCTTTATGTGCTCTATATTCTGTTTAATTGATCTATAACATAAGGTCAGTATCACACTGTCTTAATTAATGTAGATTTATAATAAGACTTGACATTGGGTAATGTGAGTCCATCAGTTTTGTTCTTCTTTCCGAATTGCTTAGGCTATTCTATTTCTGTGGTTATTCATATACATTTTGGATTCATGTTCATTTTCACAAAAAGAACATGATTTTCTCACAATAAAGAAGATTTATTGTTGTTTTGTTTGAGATTTTATTCAAATAGGCTGAATTGGAGAGAAGTGATATCTTAACAATATTGTGCCTTTTAATACATAAACATAGTATATATCTCTCCAGTTATTTAGATCTCTGTTGACTTCTTTCACCAGTATTTTTCAGCTTTCAGCATTAAAAACTCTGCACATATTTTGTAAGTTCATGCCAAAGTATTTCATTTATTTTGTGTTCAGTTTTTTAACTTCATACTTAAATTGTTTATCTCTGAAATGTAAGAATGCAATTAACCTTTGTATATTAAACCTGTATGCCACTACTTTGCTAACCTCATTATCAGTTCAAAAAATTTTATAGATTCTTTGGGATTATCTACATAGATGATCAAGTCATCAGCAAATAGAGGTGTCTTTTTCTACATTTAGTTTTTTGTCAACCTTCTTAATTATTATAGATCTCTTCAAATTATTACTTTCATAATAGGTGAATTGTTGTATCTGCTGTTTAGTCAGGAGTTGGTCCATTTTCACCTAAGTAGTCCCATTTATATGTATAAAAGCATCAGTAGTATTCCTTTTTCAACCTCAGGATGTCTGTAGTGTTTATAGTAATATTCCTTGTTTCATTCTTGATACTGGTAACTTGTGCCTTCTCTTTTTTGTCAGTCTTGCTGGGGAGTTGTTTCTTTTATTAATCTTTTATATTAAAAAACAGCTTTTGATTTCATTGATTTTCTCTATTATTTTCCTATTTTTAATTTTGTTGATTTCTGCTCTAATTTTTGCTTATTTTAGGTTGAATTATTTGCTTATATTTCTCTAATTTTCTAAGGTGAAAGCTTCCGATATTAATTTTAGATCTTTCTTCTTTCTTAATATATGTATTTAGCATTATCAATTTAACTTCACCCCACACATTTTGATATGTCATATTTTCATTTCTATTTACTTCTTCTTTATACAATTTCTCTTGAGACTCCCCCTTTGAGCCATAGATTATTTAGAAGCACATTGTTTACTTCCTGAATACTGGAAGATTGCCCGTATATTTTTCTGTTATTGATCTCTAGCTTAATGGAGATATGGTCTAAGAATGTACATTGTATGACTTCTGTTTTCTCAATTTAAAGACTGTGTATTATAGACCAGAAAGTGGTCTCCTTAGTTAATGTTTTATGCATACTTGAGAAGAATGCTTATTCTGTTTCCGCTAAATGAAGTGTTCTATAAATGTCATTTAGGTCAAAATTCTAATACTGCTTTTTAGGTTATTGCCCTTGCTAATTTTCTTCCTCCTTGTTTTATCAATCATTGAGAATGCAGTTTTTAAATCTCTAAAGAAAATTGTGAGTGTGGCTATTTCTTCTTTTAAATCCATCATTTTTTTGCCATATATATTTTGAAACTCTGTCTTAAAGTTCATAATCATGTAAGATTGTATGTCTTTTTTGAAGAATTTACTGTAACATCCCTTTTTAAATTTGAAATTTTTTTGTTCTGAAATTTACCTTAATTTAATAGAGCTATTCCAGCTTTCTTTTGCTTAGTTTTGAATAAATTTTTTCTTTTCCCTTCAGACTGTCTAAATATCATTTTTATTGACGTTTTCTTGTGCACATCATATAGATGGGTTTTGCTTTTGTACATAGTTTGACATTTTTGTCTTTTTAGTGGTTTGCTTAGAACATCTCCATTAAAAATGATTATTGATAAAGTTGGCCTAAAAGTTACCATTTCGCTCATTGTCATGTATTCATTAAATCATTTTCTCCAACACTTTCTGATTTTAAATGAGCTTTTTAATAATTCCATTTAAGTTTTTTCTAATTTTTAATTGATTTATTAATATTATATATCTTTGGGGGAAGTTTAAAAATAATTGTTATAAATCTTGCAATATACATTTCAAAATAATCTGAATCCCCCTTTATATGCTCGTGCACCACTTCATATGTAGTGAAAGACTTGGCTATGGTTTACTGTCAATTTGCCTTCTCCTACTCTGCCATTGTTATCATACAGCTCAATTCTATACATGCTCAGGCTGCAATCTTGCCAACAGTGGTTGTGTGTCTCCATATCAAGGGATAACTGCTTTCCTGCAAACTCAGTTCTACTATGGGTTCCAGGAAATTGGCTAATTTTATTTTCCTGGCTTTTTTTTTTTTTCTGAGTGGAATAGACATATTTTCTTTAGTGCTTTATTATCTTCCGGCTGAAACTGAAACTTAGGTCTATATGTCAGTAGTAAGATATCATGTGATTCTATACATGGTTTTGATTACCACATATCCTTGCGTCTCTCAAGTTTTTGCCTTCTTTGTTTTTTCCTCTGAAATTTGGATTGTCTGCTTTTCGTTTCTTTTTGGGTATACCAAAGACACCACAGGTCTGCTGTGCTTCAAAACAGAACCCATCATGTCCTCCACATCTCTTCTTCTTATCGCCTTTTGTGATATCTCAGCTAACAGTCTCTCCTGAGACCAACCTGAGGTACTTCTAGACTAGTTTCTGTATCTACTCCATATGGAATCATTTCTCAGGTTTCCCTAAATAATTGTCTTTGATCCCACAATTCATGTTCCTATTGCTCTCGTTAAGGGCTTTTGTCTCTCTCATTGGGCACAGTTTAGTCCTCCATTACCCAGTCTTAATAATATCAAGCCTTGATTTTCCTCTCCTGAAATGGATATCTTTTCCTTTGTGAGGCCGCCTGCCTCAAGCTCTGCTTTCCTTGCCTAACACAGCCTACGCCTTTGTGAAGGGAGAACTTACCTTTCTAATAAGCCCTAAGCTGACTCCAGATCATCCTACATCCTACAACTTAACTTATGATGCAGTTCCTCTAGGAAAACTTTACAAAGTTCCATGGGCAAGGTAAGTGCTCTTCTGGAGCTGGCAGGGAACTGGACTGACACCCCCCCTCCATGACCTACAATGCTTTATCTGTAGATAGCTCATTTTTCTGACAAAAAATTCCTGAGGATCAAATAGTCTTTTATGTTTGTCTTTGCATTTCCAGCATTTGAACTGACATTTCCCCCACTTTTAACACCAGGGTGAAGTAAATAGAAATAGGGACAATTGTAACTATGGAGTTCCAACATCATTCTTCTTAAGAATATGACAAGATTTCTCATGAGAATTTCTTTAAGTATGGTCACTGGATTTAGTATATTTAGTTTGGGACTTTTTAAATTTGAACTTTTTAAATACTTACATATTCCAATATTGAAAGAATAGCATAGCTGGGCAGAAGATGTTAATTTCCTTCTTGCTTCCACATTTCTAAAATGCAATGGAATGCTGCAGCTCTAACCACTAAGCTCTGAGACAAGTGAAAGTCGGAGTCTTTTCCCCACATGCTTGTTCTGATCCAGGAAACCCTGCTTCCACGCTGCTCCAGATTCAGTGTTGAATTGGGTGGTCCTGACATCTCTCTCCTAGGAACTGTGAGATCAGAATTCACTCCCTGGCAGTTACACAAAACGACATTTGCCAGGATTTTCAGGGCATAACGGCTGTAATATTATCTGTTTTTCAAAGATTTACCGTGTATTTAATTTCCCCCTGAGCTTTATACTATATCATTAAAAAATGTAAATGACATATTTAGACTTCCACATCAGAAATGATTTTGCATTGTTAAATAATTTCCTGACATGGCATGACACTTTTCAAATAATATCTGTAAGAGTCGATTTAAAAAGTAGGGGAAATATCACCTTGAAGTCAGGACTGGCGTAGGCGCGGCCACGAAAGCTGATCTGCCAGTGTGCGTCAGTAGTCACCTGTCATTTCCCCATTCTGTGCGACTTTCCTGAGCATAAATCGCCAGTCCCCTGACTTGCCTGGAGGATAGATCATATCACACAGCAGGCATGATTGTAGTCAATCATTGTTCCCTGTTAGTAGGATGCACAGCTGTGTCAGTCTCTAAACATAAGAAAATACACTCCCCACTCTCCTCTCTGTAGTTTGTCTCTTAATTAATGCTCATAGCTTAATCTAAGAAAAATACCAAATATATGTGTGTGTGTGTGTGTGTGTGTGTGTGTGTGTGTGTGTATAGCACTATTACTCCAAAGTGGTTGGGTGCACTTTACATGTATATAGATAATAAATTACTGATGTTTGTCAGGGGACAAGGAAAACAGAATTAAAAAGATGTGTTTAAAGGTTACCTAGAGGGTATTATAAACATTCTATTTTAAAATCAGTTTTACACATTGTAGCTCTTCACAGTTTGGGAAAATAGTCATATGTGAGTTAAGGGTTCATTTGCTAGATGATACTCTCTTACCTAATATTTGAAGAAAAAAGGAATATGAAACTCATTTCTGATTCAGGCAACTGAGTCACTATTTTAAAATCTGGTGCAGTTCATTTCATACTTGGACTGAGATCTTGTGATAGATTCGTTAGATTCTAGGTCACCATGGCAACAAGTCATTATTTCTAAAAGTAATTTGACACATCTCAAGATTTTGGCCCTTCTGTATTCCTATATGGTGCTACAAAGAAAAAGTGTTAGTTAACTTTAGAAATATTTCCAATAGACATAGCGAGGAAAAACTACAATATTTTCTTTCAAAGCTGCTAGCCCTAGAGAAAACTTAATTGAGATTTTTAAAGAAAAGTAGACTATAGGGGCATAAGCCACACTAATGCCAGATTTATTAATTTTTTTAATCCTGTAAGCTTTCTGGGGAAAAAAAACACGTATGATTAGTTGCATTTTCCAGTTAAAACTAAAAGCAATAAAGTATAAACCATAAACCCATTTAAAGCTTCATTTTTCATATCTTATTTATAATGACAAGTCATATAACTGGCCCCCTTCTACGCTCAAGTCACTTGTGGAATTTTACCAATATTGTGTAATCAAAAATAGTCTATCTTTTGCCTTAAAGGCTTAGAGATATATGAGAAACATATGGTATAAGGAATTGGTTTTATGGCACATCTGGTAAGTATCTTCTTGTTACCAAGTGCCAATGATGTGCATATTACCATTTCTTTAGCTTCAGGAAATGAATTATCCCTAAAATACATTCTGGTATTTCAGTACATTATAACACTAATCAATCACGTGTAACACATTGTACTAGATACTTTTTGTATAATATTGAATTGAGTGTTATCAGACACTCTATGATGTTGGTGTTGTCAATTATATAGTATATGTCCATATATTTAGACTTAGTAAATTTAAATATATTTTAAATAGCTAGTAAATGAGAGAGGTAGAATCATCTCTACAATGGAAGTGGAATTATTTTCATCCTAGATTTTAAGCTTCATGCAGTGTTAAGACAGCGCCATGTTTATATTCTTATATGCTTTTGGCACTTAACAGAACCTCTATGACAGTAAATTGAATGGGCTGCAAGTTTCTTTGATTCTCTTTTAGGTGATATTATTAGGTGTATTCCAATGGCAAAGGAGAAGGAACACACCATAATCTTTGTGCATATTTAAATTGATTATGTCACACATAATCTGTATGATTGGCCTTTCTCTCCCATTGTATTGTAGGCTGCTGTAGGGAAGGGGTGATGTTTACTCTTTGTTCATCATATTAGGCTGGCAAATGTGTTATCACATGAAAATTCCAAATAAACATTTGTTAAACAAATAATTAATCATTTGCTTTTATTTCATATGGCTTTAGAGATAAGGGAAATATTTTAAATAGTAACTATTGACTGCGTCATGCCACAATTTTATATTTAGTTAGCCCAGCAAGAATTTCATAGGATGAAAACAAATGAAACAGAACAAATCATAGCCACAACATCATCAACTGAGGATTGACTGGTTAAATTGAGGAATATACCAGTTTATTGTTACATATTCAAGATTTCCTTATCAGCCACATGCGAAATATATACTTCATTCAATAACAATGGAACAGGAACACAAAGACATTGGAAATACTAAAGATTAATTGTAGTTGTCAACTTGACTAAATTAAGAAGTACCCAGATAGCTGATACAGCATTATTTCTGGTTATGTCTGTGAAGGCATTTCTGAAAGAGACTGGCATTTGAACCGTGGACTGGTGGCTGAGTAAGGAAGATCTTGCCTTCTCCAAATGTGAGGTGGAACTGTTCAGTTGGCTGAGGGGTGGGATAGAAAATAAAGGTAAAGGAAGAGGGAATTTTCTTTCTCTCTTCCAGAGCGAAGACGCCCTCCTTCTTTTGCCCTTGCATATCAAGACTCCAGCTTTCTCAGCCTTTGGACTCTGGGACTTGCATCACCAGCTTCCCAGTTTCCAAGGTCTTCAGCCTTTAACTGAGAGTTAAACCTTCAGATTTCCTGGTTTTGGGGCCTTTAGTCTTGCTCTGAGCCAAGCCACCAGCTTTCCTGGTTCTCCTGCTTGTAGATAGTCTATCTGGGACTTCTCAGTCTCTATACTTGCATGAGCCAATTCCCTTAATAAATCTCCCTAAATAATATCTATTTATGCCTATATCTACATTTCTATCTCTTTCTCTATAGCCCTTCTATTGGTTCTGTGACTCTGGAGAATGGTGACTAATACAAAAGTCTAATAAATGAATAATCAATCCATGAATCAGTACATGTTAGATGTTTTTCTTCACCATTCTCTTTCAAATCTATAACATGTTTGAAATTAATTACTGATTGTGACTTTTTCTTCTTTAAGCTATATTCTATCTGTCATCTATTATAATAAGAACACAGTTATTCCTGATATTAAATTATATGACCAGAAATATAATTTAATATTGTTCAAACTATAATAGGTAGAACACAGGTGATATTTCTGTTTTGTTAACTTTATGTAATTTTAGGAGAAAATATATGTACTTCCTGTTATAATTGAAACTCTTTTATAATAACTTTTACTTGCTACTTTAATTTTTATTTCAAATAACAGTTTTATAACATTTTTAATGTATTTCTGCCTTTGGTATTAGGGTGACTAGTGATGCATAGAAGTAGTAGAAATGGGCAAATAACTAGACTTAAGTGTTCATCACTGGTGGTATTGCAGTACATTAGCATTTTCATCAGAAACACAGATTGAATTGTTTTCTTTCACTTTAGATATAGATCTTTATTACAAAAGAAATTGTTGCACAGAAAGACATATACTCATTAAATTGTCTTTATGAAAGTAGTAAAATACCAATTTAATGAAAAATAAGTAGAAATTTAACCTGTGAATCAAAAATGAATGAAGACAATCAACATTAGCACTAGTATGCATATGTTGAATTTAGAATTACATTCAGCAGGTAGAATTTAGAATTTAGAATTACATCAGTAGGTAGGAAGGAATTTGGAATTTAGAATTACATCAGTAGATAGAAAAGATTAAAACAATAATTATGTTTGTGAAGAACAAAGATGTTAATCCAGAATACTACTCTCCTGTGTACAATGGAATCTCATGAATAAATAGCAATAATCTGTTATATTTAGTTTTCTCTCTACATAAGACTGAAATACATTTCCTATGTGTAGGTGTATATTTCCTTCTGAATATGATTATTTATAAGGAGAGAATGCGGTGGAGATGGTTAGGGGAATTTTGTACTCTAAGAATTGGATAGCTTCACTGCTAATTTTACAAGTAAACTATAATTTCCTGAAGTTGATAATTTTTCTATTCTTTAAAAAAATCTAGAGTAACTGAATAGAACATTTCAAAAAGTTGACCAAATCTTTTTCTCATGTTAATCTTTTCGTAATATTTGAAAAGTGCTATACTATATTAAATACTCTTCATTAAAATGGTACAACTTTGTAAAGGGCTGTTTTTCCATCTGTGCGTGTTGGAAGCTCTCTTTTGACGACAGAATAACAGATGCTATATGCAGTCTTAGTGGATACAATCAACTCTTTATTACTGTTGCTGTGAAGACGTATCTCTATGTCTAAGAGCTCTACAATTAAGATTATCCATATGTGAGACCAACTGACCAAATGCTTTTATGCTATAATCGAAGGTCTGTTAAAGTATCAAAAAAATTTATATTCTAACATTAGAGCAATTATATTCTAACAGTAGAGTTATATTCAGTAATTGTACTTGTAGTGCGATTTTGGTATAGAGCAGAATCATGAAATTAAAGTCTTGCATATATGCCATGAATTGATCAATAATATAAGGGAGTAATAATTTGATATATATAGGTGGCTATTCCCAGTAACTGAGGCACTATTTCAAAAGTATTTTACTCCACTATGCTTGATGTACATTTTTTTAAATTGAATAACAGCTTCCCAAGGCCTCTCAAAGAAACTTGAACATAATTTTAAATTAATCCTGGCTTGGCCGTGTCATTAAAAGCATTAGTCCTTGCATAGCAGAGAAGCCCTTTGACACTGTGGAGCTGAGGAGATTGTCCTTGGACGCGGACCCAGAATGTTGTGTTCTGGAACTCTGGTTTTTCTGTCTTCTCTCTCTACTCTGGTTTGTACTTTTTTTTTCCCTGCAGATTCCAGTGTGTGGATGCTTCCAATGTGAGACTTGCTTTGGACATGATTGTCTCAGGAAAACCCTGAGGGCAGATTTCTCCTCCTGTAGAGAAAAGTGCATGTAGTTAATAAAATGATTTTTTTTCTTTAGCCCTAAGAAACTTGTTTCATAATTGTGAGCAGGCAAGGCAAGTGCTGAGCTGACAAGGAATGTGATTTCCACATATAAAAGGAGGAATGCAATTCTAGAAGGCAGGGGAACCACTAGTTTCTTATTAACTCCATGTCGGTGATAATGATGATGAAACAAGCTGGCATTTATTGAAGCTTACTATTCATTTATTCAACAATTATTAATTTATTGGGCACCAAATACTTGCCAAACTCTGCTTCACACACTGTAAATTCAGGGCTGAACAACACAGATGAAATCTCTATCCTCATGGAGTTCATTTTACATTGTGAGGGGACAGGAAATGAATACACCTGGATAATTGGGAGGGAAAACCAAGTTGTTATTAGAGTCACTAAACTCTGGATTTAAATTTTGATTCCATTTATGTTCACCTTTTGAACAAGATAGTTAAACTTGAAGAGTGTTCATTGATAAATAAGATTTTACTGTATCTAGGAAGAGTCATTCTTGACTTGCCCAAAATTATGTAAGCTTATTATAAACGTGTATGCAGGAAAATGGGAGACATAAATCTTAGACATACTGTATACCCCTTCCAGACTAAACTATGCTTTGAAAACTGGAAAATATCTCTATGCATCAAATTAATTAATTTTTTCTTCTGTTCAGACATACATTGATCCTCCCCTGTCGCAGCAGCAGTTTATTTAACCAGTTTCAACTCTTTTTCATTTGCCAGATTCTATTATAGATAATTGAGCACAAAAAATACCTTCTTTGTTACTTTCCCACTTGTTTAAGAAAATAAAGAAAAAAATAAAAAACAAAATTAAAAAGAAATACCTTCTTTGTAATAACAAATGGACAATGACACAGTTCACTGGAAAGTTCTTTGCTTTCAAAGCACAAGCTTTCTTTCCTTTCGTTTCTTTCTTTTTGGTTGGTGCCGTAGTGGGAAAATTACAAAGACCTGGATTCTAACTTAGATCCTGATATTCTTCAGCAGATGGACCAGTGCTCATCACAATCTACCTCTGGGCTTCTTACTACTTGAAAAAGATAAACCTCTGTTTGTTTTACCCATTTTAAGTCAGGGTTTCTAATATTGCTGCTGTTTCTGCTGCTCCTTAAGCTACCAACCAACTCTGACACCTGTTTTCTGAATGCCCTTTCTTAATTTTAAAGCATGGCAGGTAGGGAAACAAATGTGTTGAGATTTTTGTGACATTTTTGAACAATCATTTTGACTTGACACTGTGATCAGGTTTAGGATATTGGATAGCATCTTCAGAGATCCTTTATGGGCCGTAAGAAGTTAAGAAATATGTCTTTTTTGGTTGGCTTACCTGTCTCATACTATTATTGAGAAAAAAGAGGGATCATGTATGTGAAAGTATTTTTAAATTCTACCTCATCTGTCAAATGAAAACCTGAAGACCACAGGGAGCAGAATTACCTTTCTTAGCACATTTGTTTACAGGGCAAGGGTTCTAACACCAATCTGACACCAGATCCTATGCTTTCCCTTCATGCTATGACTTCATACCAAGATTTTTCTATCACAGTGGTTTACTAGTTCTGTGACTTCAGTGATTTTTTTTCTCTAGTGTATTTCCAATTTGTTAAGTGTTTCTAATGTGTGACTTGACATTTTCTTCCCTTCCTTACAGGGTCATTTATATACTACCTGGGCTCAATTCTGGGGCTTCAAATGTCCTTTAAACTTATTCTTAGGCATCTAGAGAATTTTTCCCTAAAAAGCATTTTTTTAAATATACTAATAATGTGTTTAAGCAAATGATAGTGCAAGTTTATAAAAATTCTAAATAAAAATGGCCAGACACTGACAGCATGAAATCTAGCAAGGCTTAGCACTATCCCTGCTAATTGCTGCCACTGCAAATTAGTGGAAGCCTTTTAAATCTCTTTACAGTGGTTATGCAACTTTCTACAGATAGGAAACTCTAGGCAGAACATAACAGATGCAGTCATTAATATGCAGCTGCATATGCCTCAAAGCTCTGATTTTGTGAGTCTTTTCCTACCCCATTATGTGTCTCATTGCCAAAATAGATCAACGAGTCTTCCATCTAAGAAATGGCAGACTGGTCCTGTTTGAATAGGTCTCATCCATGTCTATGAAAACTTAAAGATGTAAAAATTAAACTGTATTCTCTTAAAAAACATTCTTGTTTTCACAAAGCTTATGGTTAAATTAATATACATTCTAGGGCTGATTTTAATTTACTTTTTTTGTTCTTGCACCTCTAGAAGGAGTACTTAAAATTCTCACAGTTTACAGGGAAGGGTCAATTTATTTATTATTTTTTTAAAATCATCAGTGTATTCAAAAAGCAATAAAGTACAACCTGCAGAATTTATTATAAACAATAAAAATTCATAAAATTGAATTTTTAAAGTATCTTGTATTTGTCTAGCCACTTAAAAATGTGTATGTACACATATGTATATGTACATGTGTGTATATATATATGTGTGTGTGTACATATACACATATACATTTATGGATATATACAAAATAATAAAGATACTTAGAACTAAGCTAATGAGTTATAGTAAATTGGTATTTTCCATAATTAGTTGAGATCCAGATTCCAAGTATTTCTAAATATAAATTGAAATGTTGTGACACTGTGGAAGACTTGCAGAAAGGGCAGCCCTGGTCTGTTTCCATTCATGGCAAGAATTTTTTTTTCAGACCAACAACACCACAGAGAAGAACAACAACAACAAAAAATCCATGAAGCCATTGAAAGACTATCAAGTTAGCAACAACTTAAGGGACCAATAATGCTGGAGAGAAAGAAGCCAAGGCAGGCGGTTCACGACGTCAGGATCACTTGAGACATTCCAAAGGAGACATTCCGACTTTCCTTCTGTACCCCCATCTTCCTATCTGCCTGGGCATCCTTTTGAGTGTTCATTCAAAACACAAGCACCCCATCACTTTTGGTTAGCCTTCTCTGTTACCACTCTGGTCAGAACCATTATTCCTCACCTTGATTAGTGAAATACCTTTTTTTTTTTTTTTGAGACGGAGTCTTGCACTGTTGCTCAGGCTGTAGTGCAGTGGTGTGATCTCGGCTCACTGCAATCTCTGCCTAGCTGTGTTCAAGCAATTCTCTTGCCTCAGCTTCCCGAGTAGCTGGGACTACAGGCGTGCACCACCATGCCCAGCTAATTTTTTTTGTATTTTTAGTAGAGACAGGGTTTCACCATGTTGGCCAGAATGGTCTCCATCTCCTGATCTCATGATCAGCCTGACTTGGCCTCCCAAAGTGGTGAAATAGCTTCTTAACTCATTCCTGCTTTCAATCTTGTAATCTGCACTCCATCCCAAGCTGTTTTCAGCTAGCAGCCAGAGTGATCCTTTAAAAACAATAAGACAATCATGCTAGTTACTTTCTTGAAATCTTGTGATGGCCTTTGGTTTCTCTTGATGAAAATTGAAGCCCATGTAATGATCTTACATGATAGGAGTTAATGGTATCTTCAACCACTGTAATTGTCATATCTTACTATTCAACTTCTATTTCAGCTATACTGGCTTCATTCATCTTCTCATTCTTCCTTAATTTCACAAAAATCCTCTGAGGCACACTCCCCATGGCTTTGCATCACCTGTATCCTTTTTCCCAGAATGCATTTCCTCCAGGATGTCATAATACATACTGGCTCTCCTCCTTCAAGTCTTTGGGAAAATATTACCCTCAGTGAGGTCTACCCTGCTCACCCTGTCCCTTCCTTTAACCTTCTCAATACTCCTTATAGTGCTTTATTTTTGTAATAAACTTATCACTTCAAACATATTATCTAATACTTACTATTCCTACTGTTGCATTGTCTCCTCACTAGAGTATAAGTCCTATCAGGATAAAAAAAAGTCTGTTTAATTCACTTATAGATCTCATTCTCAAGAGTCAGGATGAGAGGAATTATTGAGAGTGACAATCGCACTTAAGTGACTGACAGGAAATGATGACAAAAAGAACATGAAAAAAGAATGACCGGAAACCATGAAGAACACAAGGACCATGCTGTAGGCCAGTTAACCAAAGGCTGAGAAGTTCACAAACTTATGAAAAAGGAGATATTAGGAAACAGTAATGAGAGACTTGTCAGTGGAGTTTTGGGAACTAAAGTGAAAATGTATTGGCAGGTTGTTTTAAAATTTTAATTTAAAAGGGAGGCTTTAGTATTTTTTAGTGTTGATGGAAGGTATATGAAGAGTGGGGGAAAATAGAGAAGGGGAGAGAGGGAGGAAGGCAAGGGGGAACTAAAAAAGAGAGAGCTAATTAGTAAGACTGAAAGATGAGATCTCAGACCATCGTTGAGATTAGCATCAAGGATGGACCGCAAGGTGAAAGACATCTTTCATAGTGACAAAAATGAGAGAACACATGGAGAGAGATACTAGAATTATGGAACAATTTGAAAACATTTGTATAAGATTCTTCTATATTCTTTTTATTGGGTGAGGCAAGCTAGTGTTTTTAGTGTGATAGGCAAATTAGTAGGACTAGATATTTCAGAAGAACTGAAAAAGTTTAGGTAATGTGTGAAAAATAGTTACAATATATGGAATATATACTGTGCCTTCTTGGACTAAAAAAGTCCATATATTATGTCAATAACACCCTGATGACTACGTTTTATTTCATTTCCATATGAAACTTAGTATAAGTAGTTGACTCAATGTTACCCAGGTAACAGACGGTGTACCAGTATTGATACATGGGTAGTCCCATTCTGGGGTTCATGTTCTTAACCACTAAAGCTAGGAGCCTCCATAACAGAGTAGAAATATATGACGAGGCAAAAAGTTAAAAAATGCAGGGGTCTGTTTGAACACATAGTTGAAATTAGAGTTTCTAAATTTTTAGTGGCTCTATTCAACAAAGTTATGTGATTTTCTTTAACAGTGCTCAGAATACTGGTTATAGGCCTGCAGGCTGATATTTAAATTTGTCCAATGTTGAAGTCTTTTTCCTGGTATTTGGGATGGAATTAAAAAGCAATTTAAGTTCTCCAGGAAGAAGTGGCTAGAGAAATAAATCTTGCAGTCTAAGTTATTTAAGAAAGAAAAAAAAATTCTGGATACAGTTATGAGGCGGGAAGAAAGAGTCAAAGGACGCAAGTGTACATGAGATTGAAAAAGAGGTAAAATAGTTATAATACAGAGAATACTGCGAGTTTGGATGTTGTGTCAAAAAGGAATTACTGTTTAAATGGTGGATCAGTTGAATTGTGTCAAAGTCCAGAATTGTCCATTGGAATAGGAGACTTAGTGCAATTCATGGTGTGTGCTACTGTATTTGATATTGAAATACTGAATGTTGAATGGAAGGTAACCAGGAAGATGGAAAGATGATAGAAAGGTAATAAACCCTATGCTAAAACTTCCGGAGACAAGAAGGAAACCACTGCGGTGTTGTGAGTAAACATCATTTCTAGTGATCAAGGATGCTCTTGTTGTTGGTATAACCCTCAAAATATCAAGGTTTCTAATAAAATAGAATAGTTACTAGGCCAGGCACAGTGGCTCATACCTGTAATCCCAGCACTTTAGGGGGCTGAGCAGATGGATTACCTGCAGTTGAGGAGTTGGAGACCAGCCCGGCCAAGACGGCAAAAACCCGTCTCTACTAAAAAATACAAAAATTAGCCAGGTGTAGTGGCAGGAACCTGTAATCCCAGCTACTTGGGAGGCTGAGGCAGGAGAATTGCTTGAACCTGGGAGGCAGAGTTTGCAGTGAAGTGTGCCATTGTACTTCAGCCTGGGTGACAGATCAAGACTCTGTCTCAAACATAAATAAATAAAATAGTAATCAGAAAGTAGCATTTGAAAACAAAGAAGGATGCTGATATCACCTACCATGAACAGTGTGATGGAATGGACAGTTTTCACTACCATGGACTGCATTGAAGGTGGAGTCTTCAGTCAATGTTAAGACTGTAGAGGAAGTTTCGTAAAATGATGGAGAAGGTGCTACCCTCAGATCCTGTGAAACAATCAAGAGAAGAGAATAATGAAAGTTTGGATTAACAGAGAAACTCCAGAGCAGTATAAGGAAGGAAACGTAGATGACTAGAGGAAATCTGTATTTAGGGGATCATGTGAGGAATAATGTATTTAAACTAATGGTGAATAAATTGCACATAAAAATTAGTTACCTGTGTCCTGATCTCTATGGCACTATGGGTCAATGCTTCGAGCAGACATCCCCTTAATCAGTGACCCAGGTTCAAAAGGGTTCAATAAGCCTATAGCTGGAGACAGACTGAAGAGATCCTGGCTGCTTAGGAGTAACAGATACATCATTTTAATTTTACTTATCTTCAATATGTATTACCAGATTTTAGATAGGATTGAGTGGGCTTTACAGCAATAAATGATATATATTATCTATATCTCTAAGTATCTATCAATTATCTATCTATCCGAGAAGGAGGAGGGAGATATTTAAAATGTTTTTTTTTTTAATTTTAAATAAGCAAGATTCCAAGATGAACTGAGTTCTGCAGCTGAGCTTCAGTATTCGTTTCAGTGTTCTGGTAAAGCAAGAAGAGAAATAAACATTATTATGCTTTTTATTGGCTGACAAGCAGATGCATATATTCCATTAAGAAGACAAGACATGACAGACCAGAGAGGTACAGGATGGTACATGTGGTCAGACAACCACTATTTGATTCATTCCCCTTGGAATTGCTCACCTGAGCGCTTATACAGTGGGGATTAGGCAACTTGTAGGGAAATTACATCAATTACCGCTTTTAAAATGATGTAAAAATATTCCTCAGGGTTCTCTCTCTTTACACACACACACGCCAGTCTCTTATACTTCTCTATGAATTTTCATTCAGTTTTTTCCTCACTTTCTTAAAATCTGATTTTAAAATGTGAGGAAACAAACATCATGAGGAATGGACTCATTACACACGCACTGTAATGTCTTTGCAGGCTGTCTCTCTGTACTATCAATTGTTTCAAATAAGCCTTTGGCTTTTGCAAATAGATTACAATAAGCTCCTGGTCATATTGGCTAAGGTTTTTGAAGAGTAAAAGATTAATATATTTTATACACGTTTATTACAAGATAATGTGAAATAACTTCTGAATAGATTATATAATTTACAGATAGCCATTTCATTTTTTCTTAGTTTACCAGCATATTTGGACCAAATTGAACACCCTGTAATATATATACAGTTAAAAAGGCAAAATCATCCTGTTTAGTTGGATGCCATGACCAAAAGTTCCACGAATTGCTCATGTTCCTTCTTCATTCTCTCGCTTCTACATTTGGTCCCAGAAAGGAATACTTGGCACAGTGCAGGTAGTCATGTCCTCAAAATGGTTATGCAATACCAGATAGAGAGAAAAAAAAATTCATTGTGACCCAGCTATACAAGCCCAGACCAAATCTCCTATCGTACATAAGGAGTTAATTTCAGAGAATTGACCCTTATGTACAATGTTAGCGTTAATTACAGGGAATTATCCAAACAACCAGAGGTGATACCAAGGATCAGACTTTTAAAAATATTCTTGTAAAACTTTTGTCTAACTAGTAACCAACAGGATGGGTCATCTGTTCTCTGCTTCCTCCATGTCCCAGTCATTCACCTCAGAAGCTGAATGACATTCTCAGTAGTTTGCTTCTTTCCGTCAATGGTGGGTAATGACTGTGGAATTCTGGGGAGATCTCAGCCTGCTCCTCACGCCATAGAGACCTCTTTATGTGGCTCATCTTTTTGTTTCTTCCAGTGCTGTAAACTCTCTGGTCAGGGTCTCTGAGTCTGCTAAGCCCATGTTTTGGAGGGGCCAGCATCATACAGCATGAAAGGCAGGCCCATGTCAGATGCTTCGTTGTGAAGCCTGTGCTTTGTCCTCCTGTGTTCAAAGCTGCCCACCTGAGTTAGTCTCCCATTCCAGCCATCCTCTCTTTAGTCTTCTCACAAGAACACTCAGATATTCAAGAGTTTGCATTGCTTCAGGTTAATGATTAGTTGAGTTAGATTTAGAAGTTGTGTGTGAGAGGCCTCCAATCCAACGTGATTTGATTCAGCAAAACAGGATGTTGGACTGTGGTTCGGCTTTTTCATCTCTTTATGCTAAACTGAGAGGCTGTATATTAAAGAAATTAAAAGGATCCAAGTGCCAGATTCCTGGATGTGAATCCACCTTTGCCACTGGCAGGCTCTGAGATAGCAAGAATAGCATCTATCCTCTCTGTGCCTTGGAGTCCCTACTTGTAATGCAGACAACTAACTTTTAAGGAATCTTTGAAAATTAAGTGTGTACACATGTGTAAGGTGCTTGGAATCACTCCTGGCATAAGGTGTTTCCATATAAAGTAGGAATTATGGTGATTTCTCCTTCTTCAGTTCTTGTGTTGTAGAATTCTTTTGGAGACCTTGTGGTAAATTGACAAGTTTGGGTTTATATATTCTTGAATACTGGGACTGTATACTGATGAAATGATCAAAACTCTAGCATGATTTTCTAATAATTATTAGTGGCACAATTGATTTATCCTAGTTAGGTAGATGATTTTTTTTTTTTTTTTGAGATGGAGTCTCTCTCTGTCACCCAGGCTGGAGTGCAGTGGCATGATCTCAGCTCACTGCAACCTCTGCCTTCCAGGTTCAAGCGATTCTTCTGCCTCAGCCTCCTGAGTAGCTGGGACTGCAGGCACATGCCACCATGCCCAGCTAATTTTTGTATTTTTAGTAAAGACAGAGTTTCACCATGTTAGCCAGGATGGTCTCAATCTCCTCAGCCTCCCAAAGTGTTGTGATTACAGGCATGAACCATTACATCTGGCCCAGTGATTTTTTAAAAATCAAAATTTTACCAAGGGAAATAACATTAGGCATATTTTCCACTTATGTTCCTGAAATAGAGTTAGTATATATTTTCAAATAATTTTGTAAAGCGAATAATATAATAATATGAACTTAATAGGTCTCACATACAACTGCTTCATCACAAAAAACAAAAGCCTATTTAAATTTTTCGAATTGTAAATTGTAATATTTCCGAAATGGTGGGGAGATCTCACTTGGGCACAAGAAAAAGACATAGGCATAGAAAAATATCACTTGGCATAGGAAGATATTGACAGTTTATTTACTCTTTATGGAAATGCAAACTCTAATCATGGAATGCTAGTGTCTCTGATGGGCAAAGTAAAAATGAGTTTTGAATTGATCTAAGCTCTTCAAGGAGCACTTATGTGAGGACTCAGAACACTGCACCAAATAACAGACAATATCATTTTGGCCTGGATAGGTAATGAGGTTTGATCTAGCCACAGGTAATCTTTACTATAAGAGAAACAGTTAGCATGGCCCCATAGGCTCACCAGTGTGGATCTGCTTCATAATGGATAAACTCCCAGGTAACTGAGAATTTGAGGAGTTGGATAGTTTTGTCACTATTGTAAAACCAAATGTTTAAACAATTAAATAAACTGATTTTAGAATAGCTGTGCATATTTTTCTGAGCTAAATATTAGAACTCATTTTTTTTTGGCAAGTCCAAATGTGCTTTTGATTACAAAAGCCTGGAATCTTTGAAACTGGAACTCTTCCAAATGTTCTGGCTGCCATGGGGATGCTAGGAATAGCTGGAGCTAAACCTCTGTTCCTGACAAGAACTAGTGTCGTGGTACAGATAAATTATAGCCCTAAAAATATGTATCTAGCATATCAGCGGGTAGAACTAATTGCACAGAGTTATTTAAAAGTATAAACTATTCATTGATTCCTTATGGGAATAAAAGACATGGTTCTCATGGAATGCTACAGATGAAAGCATAATGAAGTTGTTCCTTTCTTTTGTCAAAGACCATTTTTGTGCTTTGATTTTATCCTAGTGTCTGCCAGAAAAATTCACCATATGAAGTCCAAACTCCACCTGTGACCCCAAAGAGAAATTGCCTCAGAATATATGTTCTTCTTTCAGTCTTATAGAGCAATACATGTGAGACTCAGCAGTACAATCTAAATACAATGACAAAGATGACAAAATCATAAGCAACTAAAATAACAACAGCAGAAGAACCCAGAAATTGGAAAATTATATGTATTCTATTTGTAATGCATATGATAAAGCTTTAATAATATGAAAATTACTCTCACAAACTGGTAAGAAAAACACAAATGACAGCAAGAATTGGGTAAATTATATGAACAGGAAATTCACTAAAGCTTAAGTCTAAATATAATAAAAAATATGTGAAAAATTGTAAACCCTGTTAGAATCTTTAGTTATAAATTAATATAAAATTACATATAAAATTATGAGATATTAGTGATTGAGATATTGACAAAAATAGTTTTTCATTGATAGGTTAAGAATTAGTCACTAAATTTTTATTTAAATGCAATATGGTAATATCTATTGGGATCGATAATAATAAAAAAATCTTTTAAATAGCAATTCCAGTTCTGTGAATCTATTCCATAAACAGTGCAATACAATTACATAAAGTTACAACTATAAGTAATTTATTGAAGTCCGATAAAAAATGTAAATTAGGCCGGGCATGGTGGCTCATGCTTGGAATCTCAGCACTTTCAGAGGCTGAGGTGGGCGAATCACGAGGTCAGGAGTTCAAGACCACCCTGGACAGCACTGTGAAATTCCATCTCTACTAAAAATACTAAATAAATAAATAAATAAGGATAAGGAGATTAAAAAAAGAATTAGCACAAATGTGAATTTGAGTATTCTATTTTTCAAGACTGTTTTATTTTTCACTCTAAATAAACACATTGCTATTTTGGCTTTATACACATGTACATTTGGTATGGTGTATAAGATGGCACTTTCAGATTAAGATCTGCTCTACATGGGCTATACTCTGTAATGGGATAAATTTACCAACACCAAATTTATATTATAAATTTACAAATTTATTTATGTAAGTTATATCCTATTTTATCACTTGAGTGACAATCTCTAAAACTTTGTGTAAGACACAGACCTGTTATTCATTTACAATAGTAAACCAATAAATTAATTTTTATTATAGTCTTTGTAATTCAGACCTGATATCCTTTCTTTAATACCTGTACAGAGCTATATACTTTGAAGATAAATATTGGAATCATGTCATTTGATACTGTAGAGCCAAGTTTCTCAACATACGCTATGAGATATTTGGAAAACCTTTGTTTAGGATTCCACATTCAAATACTGAATTTTCTACTACATAATAAAAACTATATTTTTCTAGATATCCTTTTGTGTTTTTTAAGATGGCTTATTTGAAACTCTAATGAGAACAGCATTTAATAATAAGTACTATAATGAAGTATTTTCTATATGCTTAGGATAAATGGTTAATGAAAACAAATTAACCAAACACAGATGAATGGAGTTTCCACTTTAACAGAGAGAAACAGGCAGTAAACAAGAACATTTAGATGACAGCAACTGCAAATAAACAAATGGAAAGAGGTAATTAGATGGATGGAACAGAACTGCAGCTGGATGGCTCATTTAGGTTTGGCTATCAGGGAGGTCCTCGTGGGGAGGTGATCCTGGAGCTAAGACTTTCATGAGCCAAGAGTAAGCAGAAGAAGTAAATGATGATTCTTAAAATCCCAAGATAGGACTCAATTCTACAAGCTAATATAACAAGAGAAAGAAAGCCAGTGGATCTTTGTCAAGGTATATATTACAAGAATGGGCTTGAGACAAACTATGGGGGGCATTATATAGGCCATGTGAAAAGTTCACATTTTCTTAAAAGTTCTTGGGATGACATTGAAAAGTTCTAAGAGTTGTGGGGCTTGGCCACATGTTTCTAAAACGCTGCTTTGAGAAAAGGCATGGCATCTGAATGCACACTAGTAGCAGGAGACCGATGAATTAGGTTGTGTTTGCTCTGCAAATGGCTTTGAATAAGGTGGTGCTTGCAGATGCAAACATCAGAGAGGTCTATTACAGTTTTTGTAGCTTGTTTCTTGAAGTTTGGGTAGTGAAATTGGATTGGGTTGGGAAGCTTGAGGGAATAGATGGAACTGAGCAAGACTCCCAGTTTTTTAGTTTATGCAACAGGATGGATGACAGTCTCATCTGATATGTGGAAGGGTTTCTAGAAACTGCAACTTTAAAAGGTGTGTGATAGTGAAATTTCCTTAGTGTATAATCATTTATGCCGGTAAAAAAAACCCTGAAGTTAAATGAGAGATCAATTTGGGGAAGATAAATTGATATTTTCACAGCTAACCATCCAAAAATATATCATTAATGCTCATTTGTATTTTGAGCCATCAGTGAAACACCCTTTCATGTATATTAAATACAATTAAAAAGAAGTAATATGGTTGCAACACAATAAAGTTATAAAATAGCAACATCAATGGAAATAAAATGTCTCACTTGAGGCCATATAAGAGTTCCTGGCTCAACTAAGAGACTAAAAGCTGCTAGCAGGTGCCCTAGGGCAATTCAGGAGATGAAAGAGAACTTCTTTGCTGAGAAAAACCTTTCTAAGAGGAAGGTGATAGACTAAACACCTGATCAGAGCTTAAAGGTCATGTATTGGACAAAGTCAGTAAATATTTATGGAGGTCACTGAGGCACAGGCAGAGAACTCTTAGGCTCCAGCCCCAGGACCGGTGCTTGCGTATTTTATGCCTGCCAGTAGAAAGGCAGGCGTCAATCAGTGCATGCAGGCTCTGCTCTACAGAGCCCCCTGCAGGGCTCCAGGAGTTCTCAAGCTCTTGTTCCCATTTCTGTCTGCAGCAGGGAGCTTGCTGTTCTATGCCATATAGAAAAGCCTGAAGCCCACATTTAAAAGAAAATCCTTGGTTGTCTGGTACAGCATCATGAACCGTACTCTTAGAATTATGATTTGGCAACAGTAAAGTCTTACCTTTTTATTCATCTTCCACGAGATGCTTTGGTTCTCTTAATGTTCTCTAACTGGTCTTACATTAGATTTTCCAATGGAAGTGGGTCTTCTAAAGTGAAAGTAATAAACTGACAACAGTATCAATAAAGAGAGGCTTTGATAGATTAATATCTTCCTTATTTGGTGTTGTTTCTGGAAGGTCTAAAACAGACTCACAGTTACAGGAAACACATTTATTATTTCCATAAACATTCAAGCAATGTGCAGGAGATATTCCGATAAGGTTATTGATTAGTGAGAGACAGTTAAAATAAAAAATAAATAAGTGGTAGACAGATGGGTATGTAAAGTCCTTTAGGGTGTGAATAACGCTATGGATACATAGAGAAGGAATGCTCAAGCAGGTAAATTGAGGACAGGAAGATCACTAAGAGTTAACTTGAACAGAGAAGGGGCATCATATACTAGACAGAAGAAAGAAAAAAAGGTAAAAGCATTGAAGTGCAAGAAGACATGAATCTGACAGTGTAAAACAAACAAAAATTCTATCTTAAAAGAAAAATTAGCAGGATGTGCAGGCATGCACCTGTAATCCCAGCTACTCAGGAGGCTGAGGCAGGTGAATCGCTTGAACCCGGGAGGTGGTGGTTGTGTTGTATTGGACCAAGCATAGAAAGTCAACACCAGGACAAAAGTATGCCAAATTATTGCCGGCGACCCCAGAGGACTCAGGTCTCTCCAACCCATGGCAGAGAAAGAAGGGTGACAAGACCTTTTTATACCCGCAAAACCACCTTGGGAGTGGGGGTGAGGAGTGGAGATGGGAATGAAAATCTTCAGACATTTTGGAGGCTGTAAATCACCTCCTGGGCAGAGAGGAGGGTGAGGGGGCTCCAGACATTCCAAGGGCCAGGGGACTTCTGTCATTCCAATTGCCACTTAAGTGGTTTACAGAAGTCAAGATAAACATTAGTTTATACATTATTTGGGCAGGTGTGGGGTCCACAGTTTTTTTTATTTGCTTGGCACCAGGATGGAATTATCTGGGGGTGCTTACTCTGGTCAGTACTGGTAAATAAAGGCCAGCAATTCTGGCAGTTACAGATTAGAGAAGGTATGCAGCTTTACCTCTCTGCATTCTGCAAAGTAAATTAGCAGTTTACAGAAGCCAAGGTTAGCAGTCCTTGTGAGGAGAATGGAAACAGTTTTGTCTCTTTATAAAATGGCATTGTACAGGCTCTGACTCTAGGCCAGCTATATCACAGTTGCAGTGAGTCAAGATCTCGCCACTGCACTCCAGCCTGGGGGACAGAGCAAGACTCAATCTCCAAAAAAAAAAAAAAAAAGGAATTAGTACATCTCAATAGCTAAGAGAAACACTTGATTTTTTAAAAAGTCTTTAGAATACATGTGTTTTTTCTGTTTATATTGAATTATTTAATATCAAACCATAATCTATATTTTAAAGTTTTAGATTTGCATGTAAAAGTGTATATTTTGTGTTTCTGATACTTTAGTAGGAGAAATGCAGCTAAAGTATAATTCTTAAGATGACATGATAAAATGGAAAACAAATAATGAATATAGTGTTGAATTCATTAAATTTGATTAATCAATTTGAAAAAAGTCCATCTTTATCAAACTATAAATAAAGTGAATTCCATATGTATTAACAATTTAGAAAATTAAATGGGGAAATTACACATTAGTAGAAAATATGATGAAGAAACTATATAACCTAGGAGGAAAAGTAATAACTTTTGTCAATTTCCTACAGACAAAGACCAGTAGGAACACACCTGTAATCAAACAAATTAGGTTTATTATATTTTGTAACATGGGAGTATGCTTGTCTTGGAGTTCAGAGGGTGTCTCAGTAAAAGGCTATTGAAAAGGATTTACAAGATTCAGGTTTGTTAGGTGATTTAGGGGGAGGGTTTAAGAAAATTAGTTTTACTCTATATTGGATGCTATGATAAAGCAGTAGTTATCCTACAGTTGTGTATCTTACTAAATCTTACCTAGAAGGAAGAAAATTAAACCATGCCTAAAATAGTAATTGATAAAAAAAAAGGAGCAGTCACTCCTATTAACAAGGATTGGGTTATGTTTGGTCATTTCTGTGTCTTGGACAAAGTTTATCTTTTTTCTGTTTTGAAATACAGAGTGGTTTTGTCTCTGTTTTGACCCTTCTTGGACACAAATGAGATTGTACAATACTAATGTTCTGTAAAATTCCTTAGGATCCGCAAAGAATACCAGAACCAGTTTCTAAATATCAGGAGAAGCTTTGGTCTTTCTCACTTTCAAGTTGTGATTCTAACAGCAGGCACTAAATTGGAGAGGATAGCTAAATATTATTATGTAAATATTTCTAATCTCTACATGGAAAAATGTATAGATAAAGTTAAAGGTTAAAGTAATAAAACTTTTGTAATATATAAAACAGGCAGAAGGTTAATGTCCACAGCAAATAAAGTACTTTTATAAATCAAAACACTAGATGGATTTTTTAAGAATAAAAAATAGATTTAACAGACAATGGATTTAGAAATTAATGACATTAAAAAATTCATTAAGTATAAGTTTTTGAAAAATCAGTCTTAATGTCAAGTGGTATATTGTATTTTCCTATAAGTCTGGTATAATTGATACTGTAACCTTTGTTGGCAAGAATATAGGCATTTCCACATGTAAATGAATAACAGCAATATGAAATGTAAAAATTTGAAGATGTACTTTCCTTTTGACGTAGCAGTTCAATTTATGGGAACTTATCCAGAATAAATAACCCACAGATAATTAAAACCATGAGAAAAAAAATGCTTGTCATAGTATTTTTAACCTTTAATGTGGAAATTTTCAAACATGCGAAATTAGAGAAAATAGTAGGATGAACCCTCATACACTCATCACACAGCTGCATCAAATATCATTATTTTGCTTAGTTTTATCTATGCATTTCCATCTTTGTTATTCTGTTGCATTTCAAAACAGATCCCATAATGTAAACCGCAGTTCAGTCACCAACTGGTCCAGTCTGTGTGTTCACGTCGTCCTTTGTGCTGGGCAAAGTAACCGAGAAGTAACGGATAACGCGCAGTTTCTACACCTAGAGCTCCCAGCGGCAGCCCGGGCCCACAAGTCTTTGCATTCTTGAGACGGCGTTTCTCCTGGATTCACAATTATTTTATCCATGGTGTCTTAACCCGGACGAAATCTTTCCGAATTACCCTGCCAAACGCAGTTATCAAATGAATTTCCAAATAAGTTTGTACCCTGCACCTAAGTCAACGCTATCTATATGACTAAAATAAATTGCGTATTTAAATGCATGGCCTGGACGCTTTAGTGACTTCATAAGATTACCCATAGGCAGTAGGTTTATCGTGTGACTTAAGGGCACCAGAAAATAGAAGTTCCGAAATGGCCGGGAACTTAACATGGGAATTTACCATTTTTACCCTTAGTACAAGAAACTTAACAGAAGTTTTTGTTGAAGCGGTTTTGATGGTCGAAGAGATTAAGAAAGGAAAGAGAAGGGAAAAGTGGGGATGAGGTTCACATCATTGAACCAGAAGGCATTTCAGTGTACATCTCTAATCAGCAAGATCTCTAAAAAATAAAACAAATGCCATCATCACTCCTAACAAAAATCTAAAATTACTCGTAATAGCATTACACACGTAATAACTTGTTAATATCCAAATTTCTCCTAATTTTTAGTGCCCTTCTCTTCATCAGAATCCAAAGTCCCTATGCCACTTGTGTTATATCTTTTTATAATTTTTTTATTACACTTTAAGTTCTGGAGTACATGTGCAGAACATACAGGTTTGTTACATAGGTATACACGTGCCATGGTGGTTTGCAGCATCCATCCCCCCATCATCTACATTACGTATTTCTCCTAATGTTTTCCCTCCCCAATCCCCCCCACCCCTTGCTATCTCTCTCCTGGCCCCCAGACCCCCCAAAAGGCCCTGGTGTGTGATGTACCCATCCCTGTGTCCATGTGTTCTCATTGTTCAACACCCACCTATGAGTGAGAACATGCAGTGTTTTTGGTTTTCTGTTCTTGTGTCAGTTTGCTGAAAATGATGGTTTCTAGATTCTTCCATGGCCCTGCAAAGGACATGAACTCATCCTTTTTTATGGCTGCATAGTACTCCATGGTGAATATGTATCACATTTTCCTTATTCAGTCTATATTTGATGGGCATTTGGGTGGGTTCCAAGTCTTTGCTATTGTGAACAGTGCTGCAATAAACATATGTGTGCATGTGTCTTTATAACAGAATGATTTATAATCCTTTGGCTATAATCCAATAATGGGATTGCTGGGTCAAGTGGTATTTCTATTTCTAGATCTTTGATAAAACATCACACTGTCTTCCACAATGGTTGAACAAATTAACACTCCCACCAACAGTGTAAAAGTGTTCCTGTTTCTCCACATCCTCTCCAGCATCTGTTGTCTCCTATTTGTTTTATCTTTTAAGTCTCTTGCTTACTACAACAATATTCTTTCTGGGTTTTTACTTTTATGTGTGCCTGTTTTTAATGCCAATTATGGTTTTAAAAACCTGGTTGTTTATCCTTTAGAATGCTTGTTGTTCTAGTTTTGATTTGTTTTCTGTGATGCCACTTAATTTGTTCCTTTGTCTCTTGAATTTCATGTGAATTCAGAATAAACAGTCTAAAGATGTGTTTAGATCAGTGATGAAATGTTTAGAATACTTCATAAATGGTGCTGTGAAATTTCTATTGCTTTTTTACTCATGAAACAAAAATATCTGGTTGTATCACTTTCAATGATGCAAACATTGATTAGTGTTTGATAGTCTTGGCTGTCAGTTCAACAGTATGTCCATAATCATTTGACACATTTTAATGATTATTTTCTAGATCCATATTTCACTCAGTTGTAGTGTTTACTTAATAGTTTAAACAGAAAAGAACTTACATTTAAGAAAATAATGTTGATTCTATGATTAAATAAATTAATTGGCATCTCACAATGAAATACTATAAAAATTGTTAAAAATAGAGAAATATATATGGAAAGATTCAACATTTGTTGACAAATTTTATAAAAAGTCATAAAAACTTTTCATATAATTCCAGTTTTGGAAGATGTGGCTTTATATAAGCATATTTAAATCTCTAATATAATTTTTTAATATTTATTTTTAAGTGACAATTATACATATATATGCATTTTAAGTGATAAATAACAATTATACATATTTTTGCAGGACTATGATGTTTTGTTACATGTACACATTGTGAAATGATAAAATCAGACTAATTAACATATCCTTCACCTCAAGTAGTGATAATTTACTGGGATAAGAATATTTAAAATTCAATCTTGTAGCTATTTTGAGATGTACAATACGTTATCATTAACTATGGTGACCATGCTCTTCAATAGATCACTAAAATCGATTCGTCCTATAGAGCTGAGAGTTTGTATCCTTTGGCTAATATCTCCCATTCCCCACCCCCCCATAATTGTCACTCCACTGTCTACTTGTATGAGTTTGACTATTTCAGTTTCTATATAGGAGATCACATGGTATTTGTCTCTCTGTGCCTATCTTATTTCACTTAGCATAATGTCCTCTGGATCAACCATGTTATTACAAATAACAGAACTTTTTGATTTTTTAAGGCTCAGTAGTAGCCCATTTGTACCTATACCACATTTTAAAAATCCATTCATCTGTTGATGCCACTTGCCACAATATCTTAGCTATTGCAAAGAATACTGCAATCAAAAAGGAAAGAAGATATTTTGGTGACAGACTAATTTCAATTCCTTTGGATACATACCCAGAAGTAAAATTGCTGGATCATATAGTAATTCTATTTTTTTTTGAGGATTCTACACATTACTTAATGCAAACAGTGTGTTTATTTTGGAGTTTATTCTGTAAAATAATAACAGTTGTTATTAAAGCAAGGATATATTTCTTATTTATTATATGATCAAATATTATTAACAGCGAAGGGCAAATAAAAACAAAATACTATTTTATTTGAACCATTACAGTCTAATAAGTCTTGTATAATATGTCAAATTTTATTCCATCATAAGACTGTAGTATATCCTCTTTCATTCCAGTGCTTTCTTTTTATTTGGGACGGAGTTTCACTCTTGTTACCCAGGCTGGAGTGCAATGGCGCGATCTCGGCTCACCGCAACCTTCGCCTCCTAGGTTCAGGCAATTCTCCTGCCTCAGCCTCCCAAGTAGCTGGGATTACAGGCACATGCCACCATGCCCAGCTAATTTTTTGTATTTTTAGTAGAGATGGGGTTTCACCATGTTGACCAGGATGGTCTTGATCTCATGACCTTGTGATCCACCCACCTCAGCCTCCCAAAGTGCTGGGATTACAGGCTTGAGCCACCCCACCCGGCCCATTCCAGTGCTTTCTAAAATAGGATAAATTACCTGAAATTATTATATAAATTAAATTACACATGATAAAGTGAATCTATATAGAATTATATTTTATGAGTACCTATCCATTAAAAACTGTTAAGAATTTTTCAGATGTTAAATTTCCTTCTCCACAATCAGACTTCCACTGTGATTATGCACCACATTCTTTTATTTCTACAAGTTCTTATATAAAGGGCGTACCAGTCAAAGGCACCTTTCTTAATTCAGACTATATATGATATCTTCCCTAAATCTTCGAGTTTGAGTTTGTAATTTAGAAAATCTAAGATTTCAGTGTTACGCCTACTCCATTCTCCAGGTTTTAAAATTTGTATAAATTTACAGAGTACAAATGCAGTTCTGTTACATGAATATTTTATGTAGTAGTGAAGTCTGGGTTTTCAGTGTGATTATCACCCAAGCAGTGTACATTATCCCATTGAGGAATTTCTCGTCCCTCTCCCAACTCCCACCCTCAGACTCGTCCAAGTCTGCAGTGACTATTATTCCATACTTTACGCCCATTACTACATTCCCTCTTGACTCTAAGGGAAAGGTCAGGCCTGACCCTTAGTTTCCAGAACAAGAGCCTCAAGGCACACCTAGCTCTGTATATGCTGATTGTCACAGCTCTACTTGTAGTTACATATAGGTTGTTTTTCTTAATACTTCGTCTCCAGTTTTGATGGAAAAACTCAAGAATAAAGACAGGTGAAAGTATAAGATGATGTGGGAGCATAAGGCGAAACTTGACCCTACCACAATGCTTTATGAAGAGCTGCTCTTTTTTTTTCTTTGTTTTGAGACAGAATCTCACTCTGTCACCCAGGCTGGAGTGCAGTGTGTTGATCTGGCTCACTGTGACTTACACCTCCAGGTTTCAAGCAATTCTCCTGCCTCAGCCTCCTGAGTATCTGTGATCATCCTGCCACCACACCTAGTGAATTTTTGTATTTTTAGTTGAGATGGGATTTCGCCAAGTTGACCAGGCTAGTCTGGAACTCCTGATCTCAGGTGATCTGCCTGCCTTGGCCTCCCAAAGTGCTGGAATTACAGGAGTGAGCCACGGTGCCCGGCCTTATGAGGAGTTACTCTTAAAAAATCAATGCCATTACTAATGTCTGATGTCCCCACTTTGACTTCTGCACTATTCCTGGTCCTTCAGATAATTTATTTATATTTAATTACTTGCACTGGGAGGAAAAGCTCTTAATAGCCAATGCTGGTCAAATGTCAAGTGCCATGGTAGCTAGATACCTATTCACTAAATGATGTTGAAAGGAAATGTCACTTCCAGAGTGAAATAAAATGAGTGCCAAATTAATAGTGTGACATATTGTTATGATACCCGAGTCATGCAAATATTTATTTTGCACTTAACTATTGCCTACAAATGTTATTTTAACTTAGTGTTCACAGAATGCATAATAATATTACATGAATTCCCCTAGTCGTTGGTAGAAATAGCAAGCATCTCAATAATATCGTAACTGCATTTTATAAGAAACTGTGGACTATTGCATGAGACTTAGCTGTGGATATGTAAGTATGATGCATTTTGATGAGGGTATATCTCTTATTTAGAATTCTTAATGACTTAGTAAATTAACATTGAATATGATTCTGAGAAATAAATTTTTAAAATAGAATTGTGGGTCAAATAATTTAATCATAAAATTAGGTATAAAAGTCATATCTAGAAATATTGAATGAAGAAAAAATTGCAGTGTTTAGTGTGAAAACCCGCAATTGTTACCATAGAATAAGGAAAGCTCAAATCATTTGATCTGCTGACTTTATATCTTAACTCAGTTTACACTGTAGCTGCTGTTTTTAAGAACATAGAACAGAGCAGCAGATATCATGAAATGAGCAACAGATGTATTGCATTTTTTAGATGAAAAATGAAGCAAATGTTATTACTTTTTGTGAGAGAAAGTGGCAATTTTAGGGCTACTGAAGTTTCTCCCTCATTTAAAAGTATGATAATGCACCCCAGGAACTTGGAAAGAAAGGAAGTCAAACTACGGGTTCTCACTTTTGAATAGGTTAATTCTATCTGAAGAGAATGTTCTCGGGACTGAAAGCAAATAAAACTATTTTTAAAAGATAGAGACCAATTTAAAAAGTTAGTATCCTGACTGTGACTATAAGCCTATCAAGGGTAGTGATTTTAACCAATGAGTTTTCAAATGAATCAGTATGCCCTGATTTTATGCTACAAAAAATGATTATAATTTTGTTTCCCTTGACAATTTTTTTACAAGCAGAGAAGGCACTGATTAGAGACAGGCTTATATAATCCATTTAGTAGTTCTCTGTCTGTAAAGTAATTAACTGGCGTGTGAAATGTTTCATGATGGTCTTGGTGAGTTTAGTCTCTGCATCTATGTCTGTAAGATCACTTTTACCCTGGATGGATTGACCATCAACTACGTGAGTCTGCAAAGCAAACATCCAGTCTCCAGAGGTGGTGATCTGGCCCTCCACTGAGCTGCTACCACTTAAGCTGTCTGTGGGCAGCAAAGCTAAAAGGGCACTGTAACGCTTCGTCTATGCCTTCACAGGTCATGGGCACCTTGCTCTCGATGTTGCCACAGGCCTGGTATAGAGTTTGCTCTTGCTGGTGCCCAAAAGTGCTTGCCACAGCTTCTGCACCTGCTCACCTGCGCTCCTCCTGCGATGGAGGAAGCAGCGAGTGAGTGAAGTTCACCCCTGCTACTGCCCGTGCACTCCAATTCCCGTCCATGGAGAGGCCAAGGAATTTTCCCCCTAATATTTATGTTGATTTCCAGGTTTTGATAATTAGAATATGGTTATATAAAAATTCTTTAAACAATTTTTACAACTTTTCTGTAAGCCAAGAAATAGTTCAAAGTCTAAAAATTAAAGAATGTAAGAAATTCATCCAAATGCAGATGTCCCAGAGAAAGGTAAGGGTGCTCAGTACTTTATTATTCCTATTTTACAAAGAATATTTAAAGCTAAGAATATATTCCTGAATTTCTAATTTCTCAAGTTTTTCTTAAAATAAATGAGTATTGAAATTTGTCAAGGATTTTCTCAGGAATATGAAAATAATCGATAGTAATATCATATATTTACTTAGACTTATTAATGGTATGATTTCTGAACAGTGAACCAACCTCCAATTCCTAGAATAAATTTCAGTCCATCATGGCATATTACTTTCCTACTGGAAATCATTTTCCTAGTGGATTCTGCTTGCTAGTATTTTTTCATTTTTGAAATTTTGCATCAATATTCATCAGTACACTGGTCTATGATTTCCTTCATACAGTTGTTATTTGCTTGTACTGTCTTTGTTTGTGTCAGTCTTATATTTCATGGAAGAAATTAGAAAGTCTCCCCTCCTTTACAATATAGAAATAATTTAGAGTATTGGAAATATGTGTTCTTTCAAAGTTCAATAGAATTCTTTTGAAAGTCAACTGGGTTTGGTGACTTTTGTGGGAGTAGCTCCTTGATAAATTTTTCTATTTCTTCTGTGAAATTGGATTGATTCATGTTTCAAACTCTGTTGATTTTTTCCCCCAACATGTTCTTTTAACCTCTAGTGTTTATGCTGATTTTAATCTTTATCTTATCTGAGAGAATTCTTTGACAGCTAAATTGTGGCTGTATCCCAAATGTAGTATTTTTTCTTTTGAGTCTGCCATGAACTAGAGGGTTATTACCTAGGTTATCACTTTTATATAATTTTTGGTTGATTTTATATTAATTTTAATGTGTTTTATTATAATAAATGTAAAGACTACTTTTAAAAGTTATGCTTTATTAAGTTCCAATAACTTGCCTGATGATAACACAAGGTCCCATCTCCCGTTCTTGTGGCCATTAAAACCCAAGATCTGTGATAAATGAGTCTAGCTAGTACCCACCACCACCTGATACTCACCCATGTGGGAGCACCAGCATCAGACTTGTGCCCATTACTTTCATTTTTTCTTCTCATTCTTTTGTATTTTTGTGATTTTCATATGAGTTCCTTATTACACTCGATTGATCTATTTTAGTGTAGGAGGATGTCTGCCATATTACTAGAACGTCTTATTGTTTATTCTTCAAAGGAAAAGTACATCAAATATCACCTTGCAATAAAAAGGTTCATAAGCTGTATTTGACTGCGACTATGGAAATAACAAAATTTTGCTTTTTTTTTTGTTATTCTAAACCAGAATTAGTATGCACTTGTTTTATAAAATATATTTTATGGAGAGCACTTATTTGAAAAGTGAGTGAATATATCGTATTTAGAAACATTTTTAACATATAATGAACTTAAGTGTATATATTCAAATTTTTATTTTTATCATTCTTAAATAGAATATAATATTGATACAGATTTTTATGTTTTTTAAAAAATTGTAACACATATAGCTAATTTTATATAATTTTTAAAAATTCAAAATGTATTTTGGTTCACTGATTATTTTAGATGGATGAAGGGACTAGAAAGAGAAGTATTATGTACTATCACGACAATTATTAATTTAAGGGAGTAGGCAAATATTGATTTAACAAAATATTTTACAATCAAAATGCAAAACATTTTTAGAGTATAGAGCTTTTCCTAGATAATCCAGTATTCATGGGGGTGTTAAAACCATATCAAACTTACAAGTTAATTGAGTATTCATCATTTTTTACAAATATTTTTATAGATCTCTTTGGATGAGTGGGTTGTTATGTAGCAAAAACCTTTATTGAGAAAATTTTTATGTATCTTTTTCTAAGACAATTACATATTTTACATTAAATAACTCTCTTATCTGTCCATTTTAGCTAATTATATTGTGATTCCTTCAAAAACTGGAAATACAATTCATACGACTCTCAACAGAAAATAATTAGAAATTAAATGCATCTTGCTAAACATATATCTTCTTCCTGATGCTATAGTCAGTTGGTCATTATCCCATTAACTTTTTTTCTTTTTATAGACAAATTATGTGTTTGTCACAAATGTTTCAGATTTTTCCCCAAATTGTAGGTTGCATGTGGATATATATCAGTCTTTTTGCCTATAAATTATGGATGGATGAATATAGTGTACATAGATGTATTGGTTGACTGGTAGATGGTTCAGGTAAAGCCACATACTCTTCTTGACTTTAAGCTGAATAACATATTACTTGGAAGATGTCTGGAAGAACTGAGCAAATAGCAAAAATTAATCTATTTAGCTTTAAGTAATAGCTGGAATGCTCATTTTTAGTTTATTGAAGTATTCATTTTAGTTGATAAGCCGATTTAAATCCACTTGGTTAGCCATAACAGAAAGGCGATCTTAAAATACATCAAGCATGGTCTTTAAATAAGGTAAGATACAAAGAACTATAAATAGATTGAAAAGTAATATTAATGCTGAGTATAGCACTATGGGTAAAAAATGTTAAGTGTCAGTTCAACCTTTACAAATGCTTTGCTACAGTGCCTCTGATATATACCTATAATAATGATCATACAGCAGAGTTTCCAATTTAATTATGTTGGTTTTATTAGGAAATGAATTGATTCTGAATTCATTAATTTATAAACATTGAAATATAATAAGAATGAGGTATCTACTTAATTGCACAGCCAATAGTAATAACTGATAGACACTTTGCATTTAAACAATCTAAATGATGCTTTTTAAATAGGGAGAGAAGTGGACTCAGTGGAGCAATTCTTTAGATACTAACCTTTTTTATAGCAAAGTGGTATGAGAAAATAGGCAGTAATTCAGTGTGCATATACATTTTAAAAGTTTTTTAACTGCAGTCACTTTTAAAATTACAGCATAATATCAAATTTTATACAGTCTAAAGGTAAATGATTTTTCCTGATCAAATTATATGAGGATGAATAATTTTATACTATATAATTGGTGAGCTGGATAATTCAATGAGTCCATTTGCCATGGTTGACTTCCTTTCACAAGTAGAATTTCTACAATGACGAAGACAGTTTAGTCAAAACAGCTGTCAAATAGCAACAGCATTTAAAAAAATTAATAAGTGAATTAATTAAACATTTTCTGAATGTAAAACATGCCCTACAGGAAAATGTTAGCAGTTTGAAAACATTTGTAATAGTTTCATCAAAGAATCATAGGAAACAATATAAACATGGTTACTTCATGCAAACAGAAGCTACCTTGCAATGAAAGCATCTTATTCGAAGTTCTCTTCATATTTTCAGCAAAAGAAAGTTTTTCATTCATTCTTACCAAAAGTATCCAAATGCTAAGTCATAAATTAAGCTATTAAGAATATTTCGTCCAAGCTACCTATTCTCCATTTCCTATTTTACTAATTGCATTTTTACAAACATACAAAAATAAGTTTTCCCAAAAGTATATGCAAGAAATGCATTTATTACAGAGACTATTTTTTTCTCCATTTGCAAAAGTAATCATATAAGTACGTATGCATATAGAATATTTATGCCTATTAGATATTGGCAAGTATACATCGACCTAACCCATTATCCACACATACTTTGTGGATGATTGCATATTTGTCCTCTTTCTTAAGTAAAATCAAGCTGTAATGGGCACCCTACATTTCATTGTCTTAATTTTTAATGGCTACTCCTCAGGGCTATGCCTCAGCTCCGTAATCTGCATGTTTTGTAAATATCTAAGTTTGGAGATAGAGAGGCGATGACTCTCTCTCAATCTTTTGGCCAAATACATATTATTCATAGGAGTTTTTGTTGTTGTTGAGAGTCGTGGCGGGGTGGTCACTCCTTGCCAGGTATGTGTGTAAAAATTCTAGCCTGTGGAGATAACTGAAAATATTCCGATTCAAATTTCTCCATTTGGTAGACTAAACTATCATTTGGCAAATTTTCTGCCCCAATACTGCCCTGATACAGTAAGGTCATAGTAAGATCTGTGTGAGGGAGAATGGGAGGTAAAGAGTCACTGGTCCACAACAATTTGTAAATCCAACAGGACAAATGATGAATTTTTCTTGAATAGGTTTCAATGCCTGGAAATAATCTTCCATGATTTTGGCTCTACCCTCTGGTTTCTTGGTTTCACCCTCTGAGTCATCCTTCTCTTTTTGAGAGGCAGTGCATGTTTGCATATAATTGAGCAGTTTATGAGCCTGCTTACTGCCCACAGAGCCTCAGGGTTCCAGCACCTCCTTTTCTTTGTACTCTCTCTGTCCCTTCCAGTTCACGATGGCCAAGCCTTTGCCACAACTATTTTCTCAATAACTGTGTGGATTTCTCTCCATTATACTTAAGCTACACTTAGAAATCTCTTTGAGGTGAGATTTCTGGCTCCCACTAAGATTGCTGAGGAACAGTGTCCTTAAGCATCTTAGAGAATCTCTGGTTTGGTTGAAAAGGTCTCAATGACCTCTGAACATCACCTGAGGGTCTAGTATTAACAGTTTTTTTGCACATGATTTCTTCTAGGTATATTTTGGAAAGCAAGTTAAGATGTATAGCCTTGTAAAGTATGTATGGTTATGTGCTTTTAATGTTCTTAAAATTTTAGATAATAGTTTAGTTTTTAATTTATAACAATTTTATAACCAATAGAAACACTATTTTTGTTAAAATGAATAGTGAAAATTACATATGAATTGTTGCTTATTCATTTTTGAATTCTTAGAACTCAGCACCATATGTAATATATGGCAGAATCTCTGAAGGCATTAACATCTTCAAGGTAGAGTGAAACAAGCCAGTTGGAAAAATGGGCCAACCTACTGTCAGATCAGGAATGAGATATAGCATCTTCTGGAAAGCCGTACTTTGTGCTAGATGCTCAAGTTCAAAGACAGCTCCACAACTTGCTAGCTATATGACTATTAACTATGATGTGCCTCTATTTTTTTTTACTTTTAAAAGTGAGGATTTAATAGTTTATATCTCATTTCTGAGGAAGATCAAATTAATTAGTATATGAAAACTGTTTACAGTAATTCCCAATACAGAAGAAGCACTATGCAAATGTGAACAATTACTGTGGGCATAGCCAATTCCAAGTAAAGAGGGAACACTACCCATCTGACATTAGGTTGCTACAAACAAAACAAAAAGATTTTTCTCATGGCAGTAAATTCCTTTTTGCTGACATTGTTGTTCTCTCAAACTCTATTCTGCTAATTAGAGGCAAGAAAAGCTCTAATTCATTTTTTAAAATTACAGTCAATCTAATTTGTTTTTCTTTTTAATTCTAATCTTAGACTGAAGTATTTGTAGGAACCACACAATCTCCTAGAGCAACAGTCTTCAAACTGGAAACACAAGAAGTCTTGAAGGAAATTCATTTCCATATCCTTAACTTCCATATGTTCTGTTCCCTAAAGGCTATCATTCAAGAATCTGCCTGAGGTCCCCCAAGTCTTTCTTTTGCCCCCTTTCTTAATTTACTGGATTTATTCCACTTTATAAAAGAAAAGTGCAGCTCTTTCCTCTTCTGAATTCTACATTATCATGGGAGATAGAAATCCTGCAGGCACCAACAAGAGATAATATGAGAAAACTTTCCTCTGGAGTTCAGGTCTTGACAACAAACCAAGTCTTGAGGGCATTTTTTGGCAGCAGGTCAAGAAACTTTGTAGAGGGTTGCGCACGTTCTGGGAAAGTCAAGTCTCCCTATCTCTATGTATGTGTGTATGTGCCTCTTTCTTTCTTTCTCTCTCTGTCTTTCTCTCTCCCTCTCTGTCTCTCTCTCTCGTCTTTCTTCTCTCTTCTGTATAAGTAGCTAAGAGGTAGATAATAAAGTGGGTGGTAGGCTCCCAAAGATGTTCAGGTTTTAATCCTCGAGCTTGTGAATATGCTAAGTTACATGACAAGGGAGAATTAAGGTTGTAGAGAGAGGTATGATTGCTAATCAGCTGACCTTAAAATAAAGAGATTATTCTGGCTTTTCTTTGCCCAATCTAATCACAAGGATTCCTTAAAGGAGGAGGCAAAGGAGGTTTGGGTCAGAGCAAAATTTGAAGGTGCTTATGCTGATGGCTTTGAAGACAGCAGGAGAATGTGGAAGCCTTGAGAAACTGGAAAGTAGAAGGAAATGGATGTTTCCCTATAGTTACCAGCAGGAATGCAACCCTTGCTGACATTTTTATTTTAGCCCAGTGAGATTTATTTTGTACTTCTGATTTCCAGGACGGTAAAATAATAAGGTTGTGCTATTTAAGCCATTACATCTGTGGCAATTTGTTGTAGCAACAATAAGAAACTAATACAATATGCTCTTTGGGAATGAAAAAGCTACAGATGCCTTTTAAATTATTTTTGCCTTAATTACCAATCAAGCAAATAAAATATTTGGTGATAAGAAAATATTTTTTATGTATTTATAAAAGCCAAACTAAATCAAAAGCATAAAGCTCAATTTTTATGTACAAAAGATAGCCACTGCTGTCTCCCATCAGGTAAATGGGCACCAGAGCACTTTTATGCATCTATTCTGGGCGGGTAAATTGTTGCATTTCAGGAGAGCCATTTGTTAATGTCCATCCTCTTCAATTTAGCAATTTTACTTTTCTGGATTTACCTTTCCACAACAAAGAACATTTATCTAACATAATTGCAACCAAAAATAAAAATATCCAAGAGTAGAATACATATGTTATTATTTTTATCTCCAGAAGCATGGAGCACAAACCATATCCGTATACAAATCCTATTTTTGTGTAAGGTGAAAACAGGTTTCATAAATTATACATTTGATGTTCCAATTTTATAATAAAGTTAACCCAAACAACTGTCTTATTTCCGTGTGTGTTTGGAGGTACAAGTGTCTGTTGGTCTCATTTTCTTCTTTTGAGTGTGTTCCTTTTATTTCTTTCTTTGGACTCTGTGCATGTCCAAGTATGTTTAAGTATAGAAGGAGAAGGGAAGGGAGGGATACATTTTTAAAATAGAATTATATGATTTTCTATAATGCCTTTTATTATCTTTGTAGTACAAAAACGTGCATAATGGTAAGTTATCTGTCACTGGAAATTTGGACATCATGTAATTGTCCAGCGAGGGGCTGAAACTGCAGAAGGGAGCACAGCATGGTGTTCTCAGAAGCGTCATATTTCTTTTATTTTCTCTTCCTTCCCTCCCTCCCTTCCTCCCTCCCTCTCTCCTTCCCTCCATTCCTTCCTTCCTTTTTTTTTGAGACGTTGTTTCATTCTTATTGCCCAGGCTGGAGTGCAATGGTGCAATCTTGGCTCACCGTAACCTTCGCCTCCCGGGTTCAAGTGATTCTTCTGCCTCAGCCTCCTGAGTAGCTGGGATTACAGGTGCATGCCGCCATGCCCGGCTAATTTCTTATATTTTTAGTAGAGACTGGGTTTCACCATGTTGGTCAGGCTGGTCTTGAACTCCTGACATGAACCACCTGCCTCGGCCTCCCAAAGTGCTGGGATTACAGGCTGAGCCACCACTCCCAGTCAGCAGCATCATCTTTCTAAAGGGTAGCAGAGTAGAGATGTCTCCAAGGAAACCTGCAACAGAGGTATAGGTGTCATAAGAAGGGATCCTGGACACAGATTGCCTGGAGAACTGGGGAGCTAGGACTTTCAGGAAAAACAAATTAAGAAGCAGTGCCAAACTATTTAGAGAATCACAATACAAGAATATCTGAAGTACACTAATACTTGTTTAATGAGAAAGAGTGGTGGCAGGGATTTTTAAAGCTTCCGTACAGTGGACATTTCCATGTGAATATCATCTAGAGGAAGAAACAGTACATGAACAGCCTCTTCCAAACCTTACCAAACCAATCTTTACCTCTGTCCCTCCCAATACTCCCCCTTCAGTAAAAGTAACCACTCCTTGGCCAGGCACAGTGCGTCACACCTGTAATCCCAGCACTTTGGGATGCTGAGGCAGGCAAATCAAGAGGTCAGGAGCTTGGGACCAGTCTGGCCGACATGGTGAATCCTATCTCTACTAAAGATACAAAAAATTAGCTTGGCTTTGTGCTGGACACCTGAAATCCCAGCCACTATGGAAGGTGAGGCAGGAGAATCACTTGAACTCAGGAGGCGAAAGTTGTAGTGAGCCCAGATCGCGCCACTTTACTCCAGCCTGGCCACAAACTGAAACTCCATCTCAAAAGAAAAAAGAAAGTAACCACTCCTCAACTTCTAACCTCATCCAGTATTTTGCCTGATTTTGAATTTTACATAAATGCAATAATACATTGAATTTTCTTGCTGTTTTTCTTTTGCTCAATATTAAGTTTATGAATTTTATCCATGGATTTTGCATAAATATCTTTATAAGTATAAAGCTATAATTGTGAAATGCATAGAAAAGATTAATATTTTATATTATATGAGTATGTTAATACTAATAATATTTTTATAGCAGAATTAATTGCAAATATCAAGGAGGCAGAGGGAAGTGCAAAGAATACTGAAATCCAAACAAGACACTTGGGTTCCTTTTAGACTCTGTACCTTCATAGGTGCATAATTATGGATAGTTGTATTATTGAGTACCATTTATCATTATTTTCAGTTTGCTCTTTTTATATTCTAATTCAGCTAGCAAGGGTAGATTAACTGTAAAAGCTCATTGAGCTATAAATATTCTGATTCTTTTTTCTGTGGTTCTAGGGACTTCAAATCTCAATCTTGCTCAGTTTGCATTTTCTTCATTTACCCTGTAGGACTAATGACTTAGGAAGCAAAAGCAGATCTGGAGGTTGACCTTATGATAAATTATAACAAATGGCTAAGGAAAATGTTTTTGACTATCATTTCAAAGGAAAGAACAAATATTCTAGTAAATGCAGAAGTCCAGTGATGAGCTCCACAGGGGAAGAGTTCCTCTTGGCACATACGCAGCTTGCTTTGTTGTCTTAGCTTTGCTTTGACTTATTTTGGTCTTCTTTTTCTTTCTAACTGATGTTCTTTTGTTCTTTATGCAAGGAGCCGTTGGTGCTCACTTCCCAGATGTCAAGACAGCTATCCATGGGTGAGGATACTAATGAGATGAGACATCATGGAGATCATGGTGGAGCCAAGAAGGATAAACAAGCAAAGAACTTGTAGGAAATGTGATTAGATTCTAAATTAGTGACTGAGCTATATTTGACCCTGCTTGTAGCCTGCTTACTTTTCAAAGTTTAAGGAATTGTAAGACATTTAAATCTTTTGTTAAGAGATGTGCAGCCTACTAAAACAGATTAAACATCTACTATGTGCCAGAGACTTCATCCTAGACATTGGTGATATTTAGATCATGATAAATGATTCGTTGTCAGCAAATATTCATTCATATTCCTACGTCTCCACTTCCATGGGAGGGACATGTTTTTCTTCTCCATGGATATGTTTGGCTTGACCATGTGACTTTATTTGTTCAATAAAATGTAGGCAACGATGACATTGTGTCACTTCCAAGATTTAGCAGCATGTGTCATGTATACGTGTTTCTACTTATGCCTTAGGAAGCTTCTAACCTTTGCCATGAGAAGTTTGTCCTCAAGGCTGCCATTGTCTTTCGAGGTCATAGGTTGGGATGCATGGGGCAGAGCTGCTCAGCCTGCGGCAGATGAGCCTGAGAACAAATGCCAGAGAGAGTTTGCATTCCTTGTGAAAGCTAACACAGAGATGGGCATTACCCCTACCCTCAAGAAACTCACATTCTGATGGGTAATTTGCATACAAAGTGGTGAGTCTTAAGCGAAAGCTTTGCCATGGAGATAGAAGCTGGTGACCAAGCTGAGTCTAAAGGTCTAAAAGTAGCTAACCAAAGAAGAGCTCAGAGTGAACAGAGTATGCAAAGGAGGATAAAAGTTACTTATTTTTAGGGTATCTGAGATAGTTACTTTTATATATTAACTTGGCTGGGTTAAGGGATGTCCACATAGCTGGTAAAGCATTATTTCTAGGTAAGCCTGAGAGTGTTTTTGAAAGAGATTGGCATTTAAATGACTAGACCAAGAACACTGCCCTCACCAATGTAGATGGGTGTCAACCCATCTGTTGGGGGCCTGGATAGAATGAAAGTGCATAGCAAGGGCGGATTCATTTTCTCTTGAGCTGGGACATCCATCTTCCTCTGCCCATAGAAATCAGAGCTCCAGGTTCTTGGGTGTTTAGATGCTAGGAATTATGACAGCAGCTCCCCGGTTTCTCTGACCTTCAGGTTCAGACTGTATGACACCACCAGCTTTCATAGTTTTTCATCTTGTAGACATCAGAGTGTGGGATTTATCTGCATGACAGGATGGGGCACCCAAATCAGGTGATTTGTCTGTCTCTCATGTAACAGGGTTAGTGATTAGGGGATACCACTACCCCTTCTGAGAGCTCACACATTTTTGTGCCAGGCACTATACTAGGTGTATAACGGCTCATTTAAACGTCATAGCAACCCTACAAAACAGGTACTATTATTGTCCTCATTTCACAAATAAGGGAACTAAAGCAGAGGCCCTACCCCTGGTTTCTATGGCTGATTCTTGGGGTGGGAGAAAGAATGTAAGATGGAGGGTCAGGGGGTGGACTTCTGGTCCTGGTGTCAACTGCAAGGTCCAGGAGACCTTCAATCTCTCAGATGATCTTTGTAAAACAGAAATAATACCTGCCTACCCACATGTGAGACATAAGAGCTCTTGAAAAACTCATAAAAGACAGTGCAAATGAGTGGCACATACCCTGACTCTTGATCTTAGAGTCTATCTACCACCCCCACAATCAGCCATAAAAACTAGGAGCAATCTATCAATCTAATCTATCCTCTATCTATCTATCTATCTATCTATCTATCTATCTATCTATCTATCATCTATCTAAACTATTATTTATCATCCATCTATCATGTATGTATGTATCTATGTATCTATCTAATCTAGTTATCTATCATCCCTTTGTCTATATCTATGTATCTGTGTATGTATCTATGTATCTATCACCTCTTCTATCATTTATCTATCATCTATCTATCCTGTCATTTATCTATCCTATCATTTATCTATCTAATTTATCCATCATCAATCTATCTGCTATCCATCCATCCATCTATCTGCTATCTATCTAATCTATCTAATATATTAAATATTGTGTCATTTCACTTTTAATGCTAGGTTTACCCTAATGCTAGGTTATGGCTTGAATCATCAAAATCATGAAGATGTCCAGTAACATTGATAGAAATGGAAATTTCAAAACTATGAATGTAATTGTGGCAAGGTTTACTTATACTTGAAAAATCTTAAAATGTGTTATATAAAAAGTACATTGTTACATAATTCATTTGACTTGAACAGCTTTTAATACAGTCAAATGAATGGTTAGTTTAATTAAATATAGAATTTGACTCCTGGTTCCATTTATCTTGATTGATTTATACTTTAATAAAAATGGTCACATAAAATGCTCCTATAAGCCTAATTTCAATCATAAAATTTCATATTTCCCACTGTCCTCTGCATAGGAGTGCTGCTGTTTTAAACACTAAAATTATATCACTTACTCCAAAAGTAATCACTTTGACTCCCCCAAATTCTATGTTTATGTGTGTGGGGGCAGTTTTCTGAATAGCACTGTCCAAAGCTTTCAACAAATAAACCAAAAAAAGGCATCTCTTTCCCAACTCTTACTTTTGTTGCTATGTAGTCTCTTAGCCTGCACCTATTCATGTAGGCTGGTGTGGATATATTTTGAGTCACAAAATACAACAGGAGTTAATTTTAAAATACCATTTGTAGCCAATATATGCTTTTCCTGTTAAGCTATTCTAGATAAAAACTCCACACATTTAGATAATTTAAATTATTTTAGAAATGTGGCAATGACAATGACTAAAATATGCATATGAGAAGGCTTCCTTTAGCATGACTTTATTACTTACTGTGGTTATGAATAAAATGGAAAAGCTATTTCACTATTTATGGCTGTGAGATCTTTGTCTCACTGTAATAGGTGATATACAATTTTAATTATTAGACTGCTGAAATGATTCTGCTATTTTATGTAATTAAGCATAATATGAGGTTGTTAGGGGTAGTAGTTCCAATTCAGCTAATAGAAGCCCGAAGGTCTTTTTTCTTGTAGGAACTTTTAAACCAGGTCAAGAGGCATTAGAACCATAAAAGACAAATGTTTTACCTATGTACACACACGTGTGTGTGTACACATACAGTTTTTAAAAAAGCATTACTTTGACATAATTTTAAACTTACAGAAAAGTTACAAAACCTATGTGGAAAGTTTCCTTACATCTCGAATCTCATTGCTCCTAATTTTATGTAGTCATCATCTAATTAAGAAAAGGGCTTTAACACTGGTACATTTTCATTAACTAAAGTATAGACCTCATCCTAATTTCACCCATACTTTCTACTAATGCTCATTCTATGTCCAAGGATTCTAGTCAAGATATCAAATTGCATAAGATTGTTACTTTTCCCTTATATTTCTCCTGTCTATAACCATTCCACAATTTTTCTTTGTCTTTCATGATATTGAAACTTTTTAAAAAGTACTCTTTTATTTTTGTTTAGTCTGTTTTGTGTTATGTTGCAGAAAACTCAGTCTGGGTAATTCATAAAGAAAAGAGGTTTATTTAGATCACAGTTCCATAGGCTAGGCAGTTCAAGGTCATGTTCCTGGTTTCTGGTGAAGGCTTTCCTACTGCATTATAACCTGGCAAAAGTCAAAGGGGAAGCTGATATGTGCAAAGAGAGAAAACCTGAGGGGAAGGATGACCAGGCTTTATAACTATCTACTCTTGTGGGAATGAATCTATTCCTGTGAAAACTAATCCAGTGACCCCAGAAGGAGAACTTACTCACTACTATGAGAATAGCACCAAGCCATTCATTAGGGATTCACCTCCATGCCCCAATACCTTCCACTAGGCTGTACCTCCCAACACTACCACATTAGGAATCAAATTTCAATAGGAGTTTTAGTAGAGACAAACTAAAACTGTAGAAATTTAAATTGATGAATAATAATTATATATATTTATGGGGTACAATGTGATGTTTTGACACATGTATACATTGTGTAATGATTAAATCAGGTTAATTAGCATATCCATTTAACCTCTACAATTTATCATTTCTCTGTTGTAAGAATATTCAAAATATTTTTCATCTACCTATTTTGAAATATACATGATTGTCAATTATAGTCACCCTACTTGCAATAGACCACCAGAACTTATTTCTCCTGTTGGCTCAATTGTCCCATAAAATAACTGACAGTTGATACTTATGGTTTCTTTTGAATAAACATAGAAATTGACCCTCCCAGTTTTGAAACTCAAGAGCATTACATTTGTGTTATCTGAGTTTTTTTCTCAGGAAACCAACTGTTGGGACTCCCGGATAGTATCGAGGGATTAAAACTCACCAAGTCACTATGCCTGGACAATGGAATATCAGACTCATCACCATCATGATGGCCTAAGTGACCATCTGGTTCCTATTGACCAATTCCTCTTCCTTATCATACCTAATTCCTTTCTTTTCATATATAGTTACATATATTTCCTGCTGTATGAACCCCAGATTTTAGTTGTTCAGGGAGACAGATTTGAGAGTGACCTCCCATTCTCCTTGGCTGCAGAACCCAATTAAACACATCCTGTTAATACTCACTGTCCCAGTGATTGGCTTTCTATATGGTGAGCAGCATGACTTAGGCCAAAACTCTGGCATTTTGGTAATGCTGTCTAACTTTAATTTTGTACCCATTGGCCAATCTCTCCCTAGTTTCCCACCTTCTACCTTCTCCAGCCTGTGGTAACAACTATTCTACTCTCTACTACTGTAAAAGTCAACTTTTTTACATTTTTACATTGTCTTTCTATGAAAGGACAAATAAGGACACTTCAAGACCTTAACAGTCTTGAAGATTAGTCATTTTGTAGCCATTCTCAGTTTGGGTTTGCCTGATACCTTCTGGTGATAAGAATAGGTTATGGAATTTTGACAATACCAAAGAGATTGTGTTGTTTCCTCAGAGTATCATATTAAGGAATCAATGATGTGTATATGCCTTATTATTGGTGAGTTAGCTAAATGTGTGTCTACTAGGTTTCCCTATCATAAAGTTATTATCTGTTCCTTAGTGGTTGTTAAGGATCTTGGGGAGATACTTTGAGACTATGAAGGCCCTGTTTCCTTGTAAGCTTTCACTCACTAATTTTAGTCTCCACTGATGTACCTCATTGGAACATTTGTTTCCATGGTGTTTGTTTTTTATATCTTACTTCCTATTAATTGAACTTCTACAGTGACAAAGAGCTGTCTCTTCTCTCTTGTTGATTTACTTATTTATACTTTTTATTTATTTACTTGAAGATTTGTTTCTATTAGTATGAAGTCAGTAATATTTCTCATTTTTGAAGTTAAAATCTAATTGTATAGTATTTGTGTGTTTCTCAAATTTTTCTATCTTAGGCAATTAGGAACTCCTTCAGGTTGATTTCCATGTTCTTTTAACAAGGCTTCCCTCCTTTAAAGTTTTTGAGCTTCCTTATTTTCTTGTACACCATATGCTCCAGGATTATCTTGAGTTCTGCCTGCCATAGTCTTGAAATTAACCCCCTCTGCAAGAAGCCCTGGTTCTTTTTATTGTGAATAGGGTTTAGAAACCAATATCTGGGTGGTAGATGTTAGTAGAGTGTTACTGCTTCTAGTTCTCTCAGAAGACAGAGCTAGGAAATATATGTATGTTTCATATAGGTGAACTCACTCATGCATATGTCTATATGTGTATATCTCTTTGTGTGTCTAGATACACTTAAAAAACAAAAGTTTTACAACATTTTAAGTATATATATGTGTGTCTGTGTGTAAATATATATATCCTTAGAAATATATATGTTTATTTAACCATCAATTAATGTATTTTTCTATGAATACAACCTATATTCTTTAAATATTTTCCTGAATGTGGTATATGATATTATCCTCATTCCTTTCTTCATGTCATGACTCATACCTGGAATAAATTTTCTTTTTCATATCTGCTTACTGAAATTTTGCCTATTCTTCAAGATTCAACTGCAATATTTCACCCATGAAAATATGTATTATTTCTCTCTCCTTTGAATCCATTGTGTTTTTCTCATATTTCTAATGAGGTTTTTTTAAATTACATTTTTTACTACTTTACATGCCATTTGTTTAAAAGATAAACTTGAGTTTTAACTTAATATATGTTTTGTTATTTGTATGTGTTTTGGGGATATTGCAGAGGAAATATTTTGTTTTGTTCTGCTCAGTATTTTTTAAAATATAGACTATCCCCTAACTCTAGTACAAACATACTTTTTGGGATCTAGCAATTGTAATGCCCATCATCCACTTTTCTCTGCTATCACAAAGCTGTACATGTGATCTGGTTTTACTTGAATATAGTAATTCATTCCTTTTGCTAAGGCATATTTTGCAGAGTCTATCAGAACTCTCCATTGGAACTAATCTGAGGACACTGAGAATAAGAATCTAGCTTGATTTTTAGCTGTGGAAATGTCAGGGTAGATTCGGTTATTATACCCTATCCCTCTACCCTATGTAGATTTGTAAAGAGCTAAGCTAGGATTTGTAAACTCATTATATTATCTGAGTAATTGCTGGAGAGGCAAGTTTCTCTGGACTTCCCAGATGTGTATGCCAGTAAATTAAACTTTTTGCTTATGTTTATTTGAATTAGATGTCCATTACTTGAAAGACTGATACAGAAGTTGGTACCAGGATATAGTATATAGCAAGTAATAAGCAGAAAAATATTGACTTCCCTGAGGTAAAGTAAAGCTACTTCGTTCTTAGCAAGGATGCTGTCAATCCTTGCTATAGGCACTAAAGGAGTGAATTAAGCCATTCCCTACTGTATTTTAGAACTCAGAGTGTGAGTGGACTGGAGGATAGAGCTTTAGCTCCAGAAGTAGAAAAGTAGCAAGGTGTTCTGGTATGTTAACTAAATCCTGAGTCATTTCCTACACTTCAAGGAAGCAAAACAGCTACCATTTAAGCTTGACTCTTTAAGAGAGCTAAGTGCACAGCACACAATTTTCTTACAAGAGGATGCATCTCCCTGTGACCAGCAATTCATGAGCCTTCACATTCAGATTATGATGCATCTTGTGAAATCACAAGAACTAAATTCTCTGTCCCACATTGAAGCTAAATTTAGTAATTAAAAGAAAGTGCAAAACAAAAGATAAGACAATGTTAAAAAAGAATCCCAAGAAATGAAAAACATGAAGCCTCAGACTTTTCCCAAATTCTTCCTATTTTGTATGCTCTACCTGATATGATCATGAACTATCCCATTTTAAAGCATCATCCACTGAGATAGAGCCAAGGTGCAGGAAGCAATTCAGTATGCTGTACTACCCCAGCCAGTTCTTTCCTGTAGCTCTCCGTGAAGTGGGGAATAAGGCTGAGCATTGAGGTGGAAGCACAGAGCCCCACATCTATTGCTATGGTACAAAAATGTTAACAGAAACTGGATGCTTGGACCATACATGTCTGGAAAGTTATCTAGTATCACTTCCTAGAAATAGCATCCATGATAGGTGCTGTGATTCACATTATCCAATAATTATCTTTTTCAGTTCTTCTCTTATTTGTACTTTGATCTCTGTGCCACATATATCATTATTGCTTTATTCAACATCATCTGTTTTTCTATTTATTAAAATTATCTTTTATTGCAATATTTCATTTATACATATGGTCCACTGCATTCTATTGATAAAATACAAGATATATTTTATTGTTTGTTCTAGGATTATTGTATGTATTATTACTTAAGGACTGAAGCCATTTGTTTTGCTCCTATTCCTTTATATTTTCTCCTTTTTATTATTAGAAACATACTTTCCTATGAATCCTTGCTCTAAGTTCAACTCTATCTTCCACAATATGTATTAATATACAATATTATACATACTTCTATTACATGTGGATGTGTATATTTCCTTTTTAAAACTATGACATTGCAGGAAATTAGGCAACTGGAATTACTAGTTTGGTGTTCGTGTCTATTCTGTCAATTGCCATATTCTGCAGTATAATTTGCTAGAAATAGATGGTGTTTTTCAGAGCTGAACAAGTCAAATAAATATCTAATAGTCCATGTTCTGATAATCACCATGAATATTGAAATGATTATTAAGATGTGCAATCAAGAATACAGATAATTTTCAGAACTTTTCAATTTTCTAAGATGTGCAGCAAATTATTCTCTTCTGATGGTCAAAAGATAATCTCTGTTTATGTTTTCTCCATTTCTAAACATGACAAAGCACAGAAAGTGAATGCAAAATGTTAAAAGCACAAAATAGATAAAAATATTATAACTAAATGTTACCTTTTTAGGTCAACCCCATAGCTCCATAATTATGATTAAGTAACACATTAGTAAATAATTTGTGTATTTTTTCATGCCTACATTATTATTGTATAATTATTTTTATACCTTAATTTCAGTACCACAACCAACCATCCAAAGGCATGATGATTAAAACCCAGATATCCCACTGTATAAGATTATTAAAAGTTAATGAGAGTATAACTGAAGTTTTTGTCAGATCAGTACTGAAAGAGATCTAATATTTAAAATAAAGGTACACTATGAGTCAAATCTCTATATATGAATTCCCTGTACTGTATCTTTGAATATTTGTTTTCAATAGATGCAAACAGATGTTTCTATAGATTTTCAAGCATTATGCAATTTCGTCTAAGCATTATTGCTAATTGGTGTTTCTAAACAAGACTTTTTGTACTACTCATGGTTTTGCAACTATGAAAACAGGTATTTATAACAGTAAATATCTATTGAAAATGTTCCTCTCTATGCATAGTACACAGAATACTATGTTTAATAGATTATTAATATACAGTTTAATAGATTATTTTGATATTAGATAGACAGTATGTACATCTATATACAATAAGATTCTTTTAATTATCAATATCTACCATTATATATTTTCTATTTAACTCTTTCCTTTTTTCTTTTAGTCCAGATAAAAAACAGATTAATCAGCGTTTTTCTAATTTCATTATTTGGAAAACTAAATTGATAGAGTAGTGGTAACAGAAGTGCTCACAGAAGAGATTCTGTAATCAAAGAAGTTTAGGAAATTCTGAATTTAAAAACATATTAAAGAGAAGGATAGAACATTCTAATTTTTCTCAATTGTTTTACCATAGAATCTTTTCTCATAGAGTTATTGAACAACCTGGTGAAGACAATGTATTAGTCAGTGTTCTCTGGATAAACAGAACCCATGGGATATGTATAGATATGCACAAGGAGAGTTATTATGGAAATTGACTTGTGTGATTATGGAAGAGGAACCAGGAGAACTGATGGTGTAATTCTCTAAGATTGAAGGCCAGAGAACAAGTGGAGCTAATTTCTGAGAGCAGAGATGAATGTCCCCGCTCAAGTAGAGACAGAGACAATTTGCTGTTCTTTTGGTTCTGTTTGGCCCTCAATTGATTGGATGGTGCCTGCCCACATTGGCAAGGGTGAACTTCTCTTTAATCAGTCTACTGAGCCAATACCAGTCTCTTGAACACAGCCTCACAGACATACCCCAAAATTGTGTTTGATCTATGTGGGTATCCTACAATCCAGACAAGTTGAAACATGAAATTAACCACCATAGCCAATGTTCTGAACAACAAAACACATTGTGTTATATGAATATTTACATTTCAAAAATAGCATTGATTGTTAATTCTAAAATTGTTCTAAAATGATTTCATTATATTAATCAGTTAATAATTTTATTTAAAATTTTAAAATGTTTATTTTTAAATGTAAACTAAAATATGCTACAGTTATCTATATTAAGCAAAAACTAGAACACTAAGTTACATTTCACAGACAGTTTCAAAACTATTAGTCATTCCTTTCAAGAGATTATATTCTAGAAATATACTGCTATATATTATATATATAAACATATAAGCATATAATATGTTTTAATTGTTTAAAAGTTATCTATCTCTGTTTATAACTATATTTACTGGAAAAAAGAATTTGAGGAAAAATGATTACTTCTGGAGAGAGTACTTTGGGAAACAGTACATAGAGTAGGATTTTGCTTGGTTTAAAAGGAGGATATATTTTCATTAAATTGTATTTTTTTCCTAGATTAAGGCAACAATTTATTTTATGGACAAATAATTTTTAAATAAATAAAATTTAGATTGCCTATTTTTCCACCTGCTAGGTATAACCACTTTTAATATCTCATTGTAATTTAGTATTAATATAGCTTGGTTCAAAATAAAATTGCATAACATATAATTTCTATTTTTCTCATTTAATTTTATGATTTAATTATAGGATGCCATTATTATAAGTATTTACCCATATTCTTAATGCTATAATGACATGATTTCTAGAAACAGTGAATAACTATGGCCACATCATGTTTTATATTTTTTTAAACAGAGTGGTTGTAAGGACCATTTTTCCTCAATTATGTTGTACAGATATTTAATGAGTTTATTAATTTCCTATGGCAGCTGTGACAAAGTACCATGAACTGGGATTAGACACCTGAAATTTACTGTCTTAGCTCTGGAGGCTGAAGGTCTGCTCTCCTGGGGTCATCAGTGTTGGCTCCCTCTGAGTGCTGTGGTGGAATGTGTTCCATGCCTCTCCCGACTTCTGGTGGTTTCCTCAGCAATCTTTGGAGTTCCTTGGCATGTAGAAGCATCACTCTGATCTTTGCCTTTATCTTCATGTGCCGTTGACCCTCTCAGCCTGTTCTGTGTCTAAATGTCTCCTTTTTATAAGAATGCCAGTTAGATTGGGTTACAACCCATCCTAATAATCTCATTTTAACTTTAGGACTTCTGACAACAGCCTATTTCTTTTTATTATGATGATGATTATATTTTAAGTTCTGGGGTACATGTGCAGAATGTGCAGGTTTGTTACATATGTATACATGTGCCATGATGGTTTGCTGCATCCATCACCCTGTCATCTACATTAGGTATTTCTCCTAATGCTATCTCTCCCCTAGCGCCTGACTCCCCTGCTATCCCTCCCCAGCCCCCACCTCCTGATAGGCCCTGGGCCAAAAGCCTATTTCGAACCAAATAAGGCCACATTCTGAGGTATTGAGGCACTGCAACATATACTTTTTTGGGAGAGCGTAACTCAGCCTTTGATAATGAGTGCTTAGATAATGCTAAAGAGTAAGTGAGGAAAGGAATTGTCTTCAAAGATGAAAAGAAAAGGGCCAAGAGAAGACAGAAGTAGGGGTGACAGTCCAGTTTGGGCACAGTAAACAGCTTTCCCAGAGGACAGAAGCTGGAATTGTCCTAATTCAACACACAAGCATCCAGCATGTCATTTGCCTCATATATTTTTCTCAATAAAAATCTATTTTTTTTCTGTTTCTTTGTATTTCTCTCCTTCCCTTCTCTTATTTCTATATGTATCACACATATTTCATTCCTAGAATAGAAAATCAATCTGGAAAATAAGCTAATTTTGCTTATATTTTCTAAGCCACTTATCTATTAATATTACTGCTGTTCCTCCAATATGTCTTTATAACCCTTTGTTGGGCCTCAATGCAAAAATTGAAACTATATCTTATTATTTTGCTTTGAATTATTTCAGAATACTTTATAGTTAATAGATTTTGATTTTAGAGTGATAACACTTATATAAAATGTCAATTATAAGTTTTGTCATTCATAAAATTCGTTCATACCTTAAGTATGAAGAGTATAAAATCAGTCTATTGCTTTCTAACTTGAAATGCTCTATCATTTTAATACAATATACATGTCTTAAAGTCAGAGCATTTCAGTCTTACTAAGCCACCCAAACCTGTATTATACACAGCAATGCAGTTGTCTAAAGCTATAATTCAACTTTATAACACTGTCATTATATAATGCATTTGTTCTAAATCATCTTGAGAACTCTTAAGTTTTAGGAAGACATTTGAGAAAGAAAGATCTTTTCAGAAAATTAGAAAAGTCTAAATATTGTGATATTTGTGTCAATATAATCAATCTATCTTAACTATTTTAGAGGATAATTTTGAAATAAAATGTATTAAAATAATTTGCACCTAGGCAATTTTTAAAAGCATAAAACCTGAGGAATTTTAAGTAACCTGTAGTGAAAGCTTTTAATAGTTAATAAAATATAGCCACATACTAATTGATTTTGTTCGTTGCATTAGATAAGAAAAAGGTTTGTCCTGTATCCTTTCTAGCCACTGTGCTTCTATTAGAATTGTGTTGAGAAATCACTGAAAATTCCAGCTTTGCTGTGTTTCAGATATGCACCTAAAGTAGAATGTTAAAACTGACCTCTAAAGGTTGAAGAGAAGGAATTCAATCAAACAATAACGTTTGGCTATTTGGCTTTCAACAAATTAAAATAGATTATATAACATACAACAACATACTGTGCACTTAGGTTACTACTGAAGGGATCAAATAGTAGCAGGAGACACATGACCTGCACAGGACGTCATCTCTTTGTATAGGAACAGGAATATACAACTAAAGACATGTTTTGATGATGAAATATCACCACTGCTCTAAAAACGTTGCTTTCTTGGATTCTGTTGAATAATCAAAGAGTTCATAATGTAATTGTAGCCACGGCTGACTGGAAGTACTATTCGGGCTGATTACCTGTTAATACTCAGGTGGCTTTAGTTTTCATCTATCGACCCTTTTGGAATAGATGGTGTGGGCAGGGTCCGGGTGGAGGGTGGGTACAAATGAAGTCCTTTTGTTACAAGTCTGATGATAAAAATAAAACTAATTCCTCTTGGGGACCGGTGGGTCACTGATCTGGGTGGAGTTTACACCTTGTTACCATTATCCATGTGGGTTTTTTCTAGTTTCCTTCCACATCCCAAAGATGTGCACGTTAGATTTGTAGGTTTGTCTGGATGGTTCCAGTGAGAGAGAGAGAGAGAGAGAGAGAGAGAGAGAGAGAGAGAGAGAGAGAGAGAGAGAGAGAG
>CM052661.1:100769686-100833842 GCA_028533165.1 Leontopithecus rosalia
TTCAGTGTTTAATATTAGAAGTGTTTTTGTCCTTTATTTAGAAGTTTGGTGATGATTTTGTAGCAAAGTATGCCATAGGAACTTCTGTTTATATTAACCGATGGTAAAATTGGTTTGACTATATGTCATTTTGCTAAGAGTCGCAGTTTGTAACAAGCTATTCATGGCATTAAGTGAGGACTTAAGTGTACACTGAGAATGGTACATGCTTGACTCTCACGTTCCCAAAATAAAATAGCCTCGCTAAAATGAAGCAACTTAGATAGACTGTAGGATGATCAGAAATGAGCTATCCCAAATGATATGCCTCTGATGCAAACATGTGTCTAGTTCGTTACAAGGAGATCCTGCCCAAATACTCCATGTAGTCCTCCTGTTCAGAGAGCAAGAGACCAGAGAAGAAACTATAACCTACTGCTTTTTCAGCTACCATAGATAAACTTTAATTATGAGCACAATCTCTGAGCCATTAAAAATAATAATAATAATAAATGGGGAATATCCAATAGCATAAGGAATGACTGCTGAGTAGAATAGTTCAGGTTGAGGTAAAAAGAAAATGGGTTCAGAAAATAATAGGACTGCTACAAATGGCATGGTATGACAAAATGGCACTCTAGAAAGAAAGGGGTATGCTCTGACTCGGGTGACTGCTTCATAAAGGGTTCTCTGTTTCCTCTGTGTTTATTTCCACCTTGGATGAATTGAAGTGCAGTGATGCTGAAGGTTACTAAAAAATGTTTTTTTGCAAGATACTGAAGGTGGTGAGAATTTGAAAATTCAGAATTTAGTGCAATGACTGGCACATGGTCATACTTAATTGGCTATGGTTAACAGTACATACTATGAGACATCACTGAATTTACAAGGCAAAGTTGTTGTATGGCTGAATTCATCATTAAAGTTGGAAATAGATAAATTCATTGAAAATGCAAGTAAACAAAACCATCCCCTCAGTTATATGTCCTTATTTGCTGTGAAACAGTCAAAGCACTTGTATACAAATTGTTAAATCTCATTGCTTAAAATGCTCCCTAGCTTTTGCCTGAAATGCATAAGTACAGTAATAATATATATTATTTCTACAGAACATGTATAGCCTTTATAAATTATGCAGACTCTGTAGCTTGCTAGTTAGCTAGTTAGTATGTCAAATGTAGATTTTCTTCAATTAAAGGTAATATACTTAAAAATAAATTCTAATTAATCTGTTACAGTAGGCTATGAAACATTAATTATAATTCTCATCTTATGTTGTAATATCTATTTTTAATGTTTATAATTAAGGAGATAAAAGGTAACTATTAAAATCTAGAATGATTGTCATTATTGCCATTTTCTGCATTTAAAATGATAATCATTTATTTAAACAACATCAATCTTTAGAATTTACCTGATCAGTCATTGTTTTTAAAAAAAGGTTCTAAGGATGCATGTTTTATCTCTAACCAGATAGAGAGAATTGGGAATAAAATCTAATTATTATGTAACTTTACTTTAATATGCCTCTACTTTATTAAATTAATAACACTATTTATATGAATCATGCTCCTCTGTAAAATTTATATATTTAAGGTTTTCCTAGGCATTATGAGGGAAATGCCTACATTAATATTTACTCATAATAGTTTTCCTTTATTTAAGTACAATTAAAAATGTCATTGATATGAACATTCTACAAACACATATGAGAGGGAAAAATATGTATTCATTATTAGACATATTCTTTATTGTAGTCTTCATAATTACAATACTCACAATGCGTTTAAAGCAAGGAATTGATCCTGTCTTCCATCACTCATTGTTAATCACTGGCCAGATTTACTTTCTCTCCTGACCAGCAAGTCATCCAGTTCTTTCCTAAGTCTGCTCATATATTGCTCTTGAGTTTGCAATATCTAAAATTTGCTATAGTCACTTCAGATGGCTGGGCTCTAATAATGTTTACTCTACTCTTTATTTATCTCTGTATTTGGACCATAGGCATTAGTAGTGATTTTAATCTTTTAAACTTTCTGAGCCAAAGTAAATCATTTTTTTCTTTTTTTAAAACTTCTTACGGGAGAAATCATTCCCATTTCATAATTTATGCTAGTTATATATTATTATGTATGTATTCTTATCTAATATATTCTGAAGCACTGATTCTGGATGAAATTAAATTTAATCTTTACGTATTATGGTTTGAATAGTGAAAGTTAGTATCATTTGGTAACTCTTTCAAGACTTGATTTCTTTCAACTACAGATATTGTTTTTCTCCTCTCTGCTTCCATTGAAAATATGCTACATGGAGTATGTTTATGCTCCACTTTGTAAGTGAATATATTTTGTTTGCTTTTAAATGCAGCCCCTTAAGTGTCCATAACACTGCCTACAATTCTTTCTAAAAAACGCATCACTAAAAATAGAATATCTTCTAAGGAAAATCATTTTTTATACATTTCTACTCTTAAAGTTTGTTTTCACAGAATTTTTATCACCAGTTATATCACATTTTTTCAGCCAATGCTATTGTTTTGTTTTACATAAAGTGTGCACCAGAAATATGAGGTATAGAAAAATACTAATTTTAAAAGATGCCATTGAATTGTGGTTCGACAGTTCATCTAGTTCAAATGCAAAGCATCTATAATTTGAACACAATTCTTACAAAATATTTTACTAAGAACTAGGAGACTATTTGCTGCTTGAGAGAAAGAGGCTATTATTAGTATCATTTTTTCTCTAAAGAATATAATGTAATAAATGAGCATGAGTAAGTACTAAAGTGCAAAATGAAAAGACACTGCCTAGAAGAGCATCTTGTAATCACTCAGTCTATGACATTTTTGTTATCTTTCCTACATTACACAAGGATGTATGTGTGTGTGTACGTGTGTGTCTGTCTACATAAAATGCCATGGATTCATATTAAATTAATCCGGCAGACTAATTTGTTGGGGGAATATTTTCTTGACCAAGTTTTCAGTATCTTTACATAAAATACATGTATGTATATACACATGTTTGGATATATTTGATATATTTTGTTTAAAGAGATTTTAGATAAATCCTAAAAGAAGACAGAAATGTATTTTCCTCCACATTCTGTCCAGTCCTGTCTGGGTGGACAGTTCTAGTTTGTCAACATTCAAGCCCTTCCATCCCTTAAGTCTTCCTCTTCAGGTTCTTCTTGTCTCTGTGGTCAAAGCTGGGTTGCTCTGTGACCTGAAACCCTGAAATTCTGTGTTGGAAACACTGAGGCCACAGTTGGCTGAAGGAAGTCCCATTGAGGGAGGCTAAGTCAATGAAAATCTAGCCCCATTCCACATTAACCTGAATGGGAACAAAATCTCATTTAATTTTTTTCCCAAAACTTGCTTATTTATTTATTTTTGAGACTGAGTTTTGCTCTTTCTGCCCAGGCTGGAGTGCAGTGGTGCGATCTCGGCTCACTGAAACCTCTGCCTCCTGAGTTCAAGCCGATTCTCATGCCTCAGCCTCCCGACTATCTGGGATTACAGGTGCCTGCCACCATACCAAGCTTATTTTCATATTTTTGGTAGAGAGGAGGTTTCACCATGTTGGCCAGGCTGGTCTCAAACATCTGACCTCAGGTGATCCACCTGCCTCAGCCTCTCAGAGTGCTAAGATTACAGACATGAGCCACTGCGCCTGGCCAAGTTATTGGCCAGGCCATGGTGGTTTACTGCATCTATCACCCCGTCATCTACATTAGATATTTCTCCTAATGCCATCCCTCCCCAATCCCCCCACTCCCTTTTATCCCTCTGTTAGCCCCCACCCCCAGTAAAAGCTTTAGGTTTTAAAATCATGCCATTATTTTTGAGGGAAGTTCTTTTTTGCTTTAAATAATTGATCTTTAATGAATTATTTTTAAATTAAATATTTTTAGTCATAAAATGCAATATATTTATTATAAAACATTAAACAATACAAAAAGCTTTTGAAAAGCACAATGAGTAGAAATAAAACCCTTCAGCAGTAACAGCTAACATCTGGCTTATGTTAACATTTTAAAAAATATCTGAGGGAAGTTCTTATCATCATCATCTTTTTTCTTAAAGCATCATCTTTTTTTCTTTAAAGCACATGATAAGGAATTATTGATTACAGTAATAAAACACTAATGACCAATTTAATCATTTCCAGATCCTTGATGGGTAAGTTGGAAATAAGTAACAAATTAAAATTATACAAAGTTTTGCCAGGCCTAAAAACCCAAAGAAGTGTTTCTGGTTTAGGGTTACATGATAATAGTTCATAGGATATGTTTGAAGCAAATTGCAAGGTACTAGATATATAGTTACTAATTTATTTCTATGCATGGGTTTGAAATAAATGTAAATACTCTAGAATGCACAAAGGTCAAGACCGTTTATTGAAGGGTGAACCTAAAGAGGCAATATAAAAAGTTAACTTGAGCTCCTTGAGTAATAATTCCATTTTCTGGAATGGCAGTGCTGACTGAAGCTATTCATATATTCTGAGATTATAATGGTTTAAAATAAAGCACTTTTTTCTACAATATATCATGCTTATTATTTTAAATAAGTGTGGTTATATTCAATTATTTATGATCCTTTATAGTATGTTAAAATGCTGCATATATTATTTCTATATGCATCTTTGAAAAGTTTATACATACAGTTTTCCAGTTAAAAAAAATACAGCCCTATTAAATTAACCCACAGTAATCGAAAACATCTGTCATTAGTGGTGCCTTGATTACTGTTTTTAATCAAAGATTCCCAACCAGTATCATCAAGAGACATAAACAAAGATACTAAATATAATCTCTCCACTCTTTTCTTTGTGGTATGCATTAAAAACAAGTGAGACAGCAGCTGATAGAAAATAATTTGAAACATTTCTCTGAATTGTCCTAGAAATATCACAACACTTGTTCTCATTGGTTTCTTCTCTAATTTGCAAATTATTCATAAATTCTACGTGGGGGTGGTGTGCAGGCTTTTTTGCTGGCTAGCCATTAATGATTCGTCCTCATTCTGCTCACTCTTCCTTTCTCTGTGGTGCTTAGTGATTACAGTCTGTTTCATCACATTGTACCCTGACATTTTCCTTCCTATGTTGCTGCTTTTGAAAACTGTAACTCCTCATATTTATTTTACTTATTTTTCAAGATAATTCAAGCAATATGGTTAGAAATCTATTAAATATTTATACAGAATGTTAATTATTAATTTATGTTAAGCAAAACCAACTTAACATTTCCTCTGTCCTCTGGCCTGAAATGTTGGTTTTCCTCCTGGAGAGTTCTGTCTGTTCTCTACTTCCCCAGTTGGACATGCTATCCGCAATGATAACTCTCCCTAAGTGGTTACTGTGCCTACTTAGTTCTTTGTCAAACCTATCTCAAGAACTTCAGAACTATATTTAAAGCTCCCCCTATTTTTCACAGGGACCTCAAACTCAGCATAGTCACAAAGCATTGTCTTCATGCTTGCACCTTCCAATTCTTGGACTTGACTTTTATCTGTAACCCCCACATGCCCCTCTCTGATGATCTCATTAAAGGTGAATGACCATTTCCCTCTTACTGAAAGATAAAAGCATAGATGGATGCTAGAAGTAGTTGTGATTGGAGGACATTTCTGGAGACTGCACTTCTGTGGCTGTAACCAGCCTGAGTGCAGGGGTTGATCCTGAATTCAAGAGTTTGATATTCTAATGCCCTGTAGGTCTCATTCTCTACAACTGGCAGATCTGTAAGAAGAAATGTCACACTAATGTGTAGCCCCTTCACTCTGCCCTTCAAAAGCAGCAGCATTTCCTGCTTGGAGAAAAATCGTTTTTTGTTTTTGTTTTGTTTTCTTTTGAGATAGAATTTCCTTCTTGTTGCCCAGGCTGGGGTACAATGCCATAAGCTCGGCTAACTGCAACCTCTGCCTCCTGGGTTCAAGCAATTCTCCTGCCTCAGCCTCCCAAGTAGCTGGGATTTCAGGCGAGCACCACCACATCCAGCTAATTTTGTATTTTTAGTAGAGATGGGGTTTCTCCATATTGGTCAGGCTGGCCTCAAACTCCTGACCTGCCTGAGGTGATCCACCTGCCTCGGCCTCCCAAAATCCTGGGATTACAGGTGTGAACCACCATGCCCAGCCAAGAAAGATGGTTTTTAAGAAAAGTGCAGCTTCTGAAAAATTATCCCTGACATTTTGAGTCATTTTGTTGTGTACCAGCCTTCTGATTTTTGTATTTTAGCATTTCCTGGAGAGAGATTGTAATAAGCAGTAGGTTTCAATTAAAGCCCAAATGGCCAGGTAGGCTTTGCCACGTGGAAGGAATAGAAACAGATCTTAGAAGAAGAGTTGATAGGGAACAGGGTTTGAAGCAAATGTAGAGTAATACGACTTTACCCATTTCTCTTTTCACTCTCAGAAGGGAGGTTGCTGTTAACCCTCATTCACTCTAAAGACTGTATTGTCTGTGAGAAGCCGAGTCTGGCATCACTATTTGCTGACCACCAATACCTATAAATGTACATGGTCACCATGAGTGCAAAGTAAGATGGCACTGGGACATTGAGAGATTACGTGGGGAGAAGGAAAAGGCAAGTAACACTCCCTGCAGGTACTCATAGGCAGGTGAGGTCGCCTTGTATAGGCTGGACTCTAGAATAATAAAGGCAAGGATGGGCTGGATGGACACCTCATGATATATTTAAGCTGATCCAGGCACCCACTGATGAGGAATGTGAGAGACAAATCTGTACTTCCCTCAGTGATACCTTTGAAAAGGGACATGCTGAAGACCTAAAGTCTGCATCTAAGGTGTGGTATGAGGAAAACATGACCGTGTAGTTGCAGTACGGTGGAATTCAACAACTGCTGTTCGAGAGGGAAACAGCAACAGAGAAGGACAGCTAAAGCTGACCACTGAAGTGTGGTACCTAAAGGGTGGTCATTAGTGAAATTAAAGAGAAGAGTAGAACAGAAGAAGGAGAGGAAGCACACCAGACTCCTTAAAACTCTAAATGCTTTTGAGGAGAGTGCTTTTTAACATTTCTTTTTAACATTTTCTGTAGCGCTTCCTGAATTACTACTTATGGTGGTTGTCATAATCCCTGACCTCCAGAATGCAAAGACAGTGGATACTGGTGAATCACACATTCTATGTCCTTCAAAAAATATCGTATAAAAGTTATTTACAGGGGAGAGTTCTCCAGACAAAGCATCAGGTCTCACCTTGTAGGTGAAATTTTACTAAGTATAATTGAATTTTCCAAAAAGTGTGGTAGGCAAGGAAACAAAAGAAATATAAACCAGTGATTTTAAATTCTTGTCTACTTAATAATAGATTGTTTATTTCTTTCTGGAGCAGGTTCAGCTTATATGCTGGCATTGCCCTCAGTTCGGCTGCAACCAGCCTCTTTTCCTAATCATGATAACTAAAAAGTTAGCTGTGAGGGGCCATCGATATCTCCCTTGCAGGATTTTTTTTAATGTGAGATACTAACCCAACAATTCAGAAATGCGTTGCAGAAAGACATGTATGTGATAAAGAGGGCCTACTTATTTTCTGATTATGATCTGCATGTCGTCTGTTTCTGGAAAGGAACAACATACAATACTGAGAAATGAAAGGTACTAAAATCTAAGTGAATCAAACTCTACACCCTTAGGTGATATCCATGAGACTAGTGACTTTATCTTCTGAGTTTATTTAGAGAGCCCTTACCAAAGGAGACTCCCTCATCTTGTAGCAATCAGTCCCTCTCTCAAAAATTAATTTTCATGCAACTCATTTCTTACTTAGATGTACAGTTTCCTCTCGTTCTGCTTGTAGTGGAAGAATGAACTCACTGGTCACCCTGTTTCCTCTGACCGCCTCTCTTGTCACATGACTGTGCTGGAATCCCTCCACTAAGTCTTGAGTACTCACTGCCCTACCCCTGGATGTCCTGTCCCCTCCTCAACCCTGCCTTGAAGCTAGTTGCAAGTTCTTCATTTTCTTCTGTTTATGGACTCTTGCATTGGCTTCTAAGTAACTTAGACATAAAACTGCGGCATGTTTGTGTTCGGTGTGTAGATTATTGTAGTAAGAATTTACAGCTGTAGTCCTGCTTCTACATCCAACCCAGTGTTCGCTTTTCAACCGGTCACACTTTTAACTCAGAGTATCCGTCACAGCTTATATACTTTTGCCGTTCTACCCCAAAATTTCTCTGGTACAATAACAAGACATCAAAATAAAGTACCCATTTTACCCAAAAAAAGATGCATGATTATTCCTGCCTTTGAATTTAAGTAATTGTTTAAGTTGACCACTTCTGTGAATAATGAAAAGGGCTGTTTCATAATTCTCAAAGCAAAGCCCAGGTAGTAAAAACTAAAGGGACAATCTAAGATATCATCAAATCTCATGTTCAGAACTTGTTCTCGACTATTACCAATATTAACATTATAGGATTTACATTTTAATTTGAATTTTTAATGTTGGGCCATATAAAAGCACAGAATGACTACCAGCTTAAGCATGCCAACATACTTCCTGCTTTTAAGTAACCTTGAGAGCTGGAATAACTCCTGGAATTTAGAGCAGTGGACAATCTGAGAACTGTTATTTTCTAATGGGAGCATTTTTCTTTTAATTTATCCTTTTAAAAATCTGCAAGATATGATGGCGTCTTAAAGCCAACTATCAACTGAAATAAATTTAATTTGTTTTAGTTCCTTTGCTAAAAATAAGTTGATTCCTTAAGTCAATTATGTGTGTTGATTAGGAGATAATAGCAAAACCATTTCTTACCTAGAACACTTTGTTGTCAGTTATTGTTATGTGTTGTATCAGAATAGTCTGAAAATAATTAGTTCTGTCACAAGGGGCTCCTTCTTACCGTCTTGCTTCCCCACCTGATGTATGAGAGGAGACAGGGGTTAAAGGAGACAAACCAGCTTGGGTCTCTCTCACATATTTTTGCTTCAGTTCTTCTTGGAAGCAGTAATCCATGCCTGCCTCTAGGTGACCAACCCCCAAGGAATGCATGTTATGCCTGGGATAACAGCAGGACAAAATAACTCACTACTTCTTTTTGTATTAACTTATTTTGGGATTTTCCTATACCCTCTACACATAAGGATAATATATTTCATTGGACATGTATAATTTACTGAGCTTTGTTATTACTATGAAACCTAATTATTATAGAAAAAGAAGGATTGCTGCCATAAATACTCTCATGCTAATCTTATTTCAGGCTAGCATTTCAGGTACTGTGCCAGGTATAATACATTCTTGGTAGGTGCAAGGTAGGAGGAAATATTTTCTGATGTGAGATGCTTACACAGCCAATGAAACTCAGGAAGCAGATTGTGGCATTTTTGTGTTTGCTGTTTCTTTTGATTTGTCTGGTTATTTCTTTTGATTTGTCTTATTACTCATAGATTAGTAAATAGATAATGAAAAGTTTGAGTAAGAAGAATAGTTGCATATTTATTAAATAAAAGGGTGGGTGTGGTGATTTAAAAATACATGTTGAATATTGGGATTTTTGAAACCAGTAGTTTTGAAGAATGTGCAGCTAAGAAGAGCTGAAAAGTATAGTTATGTTTATAAGCAGAGATTGAAATACATCGTATGTTTAGAAGTATCTTAATCAATACTTTAAAATATGCTTTGTAAGTTCTTTATTTGTTTGACTGTGTTGTTACCAGCATGTGTAGTTGTATAGATTATTGTACCTTCCTTGTAATGTTACAGTACTTTGTTCTTTATACTTTTAATTGCAGCAATTTAAGTATGTCTATGTTATATATAGCTGCTTTTTAATCATATGTATTAATTGGAACAACCCAGGAATAAAATGTTCTGTAGGACTTAGAATGTACACATATGTTCAAGAGGAACCAAAGGAACAGAAGCCTGCATATATTTCCTCCAGCTTCTTATAAAGCAAAGCTTCAATTCGGCAGTACTCATTGCCCTCTAGTTGCCCCTATGAAATTTTCAATAGTAGTTTTTTTTTCTTTTTTTTTTTCGGAGTCTTGCTTTGTTGCCCAGGCTGGAGTACAGTGGCATGATCTCAGCTCACTGCAACATCCACCTCTTGAGTTCAAGCAGTTCTCCTGCCTCAACCTCCTGAGTATCCGGGATTTGAGGCATGCACCACCGTGCCTTGTTAATTTTTGCTCACCGCGTTGGCCAGGCCTCTCTCAAACTCCTGACCTCATGATCCACCCACCTTGGCCTCCCAAAGTACTGGGATTACAGGCATGAGCCTCCACCCCCAGCCAGTGTTTTTTGTTTTTTTATTTTTTGTTATTAATGAAATGTTTGATATTAGGAAGAAATTTATTCCACTTTACATTGTTTACTGTATTCTTCTTCATTCTCCCAAAGCAGAAAGTTTGTGCTTCACATACATTGTAATTATGCATGTCCATATGTTTTTATTCCAACTTTTTTTTTTCCGAGAGGGAGTCTTGTTCTGTCACCAGGCTGGAGTGTAGTGGTGCAATCTCGGCTCACTACAACCTCCACCTCTTGGGTTCAAGCAATTCTTCTGCCTCAGCCTCCTGAGTAGCTGGGAACACGGGCGTGTGCCAACATGCCTGGCTAATTTTTGTATTTTTAGTAGAGACGGGGTTTCACCATGGCCAGGATAGTCTCTATCTCTTGACCTCTTGATCCACCTGCCTTGGCCTCTCAAAGTGCTGGGATTGCAGGCATGAATCGCCACGCCCGACCTATTCCAAAAGTTTTCTAGGAAAATAGGTAACTATTTCTTCTAGCATTAACTCAAACAAAATTGGAAGCAAGTGATACATACCCATTTAAAAACCAAACTGAAAATGGAGTTTTACCTCTTCCCAAAAAATCAAACAGAGGAAATCAGAATGGAGCCTCTTCTGACAGAACTAATCCCTGAGAGTAAGAAAACACCTATCTATGTAGCCAACTACTTACCAGTTTATGCAGAATAAGATTCTGAGTTTTAAACTTGCCTAAATCATAGAATAATCTTAATAATGAGAGACAGCTTTCTAGACCTCCATTGCTAAATTATCAGCTTTGGCTTTGATACAACATTTCTTGTTACAAAGGCAGTATTAAGAGGATTTTTGTCTTGAAAATATGTGTGTGTGTGTGTGTGTTTTTCAAATATATATATGCGGTTGTATAGATTATTGTGGTTATATATATATATATATATATATATATATATATATTTGTTGGAGGGGATAAAGTGGCTATGTAACTTCCACATTAAAACAGATTATGGGCATAAGTGACCTAGACTGAGGCTTTGCTTTTAAAAATAAATGAAGAAATAATTGGTTGTGAAGAGAAGCTAGAAGTGAAGGAGAACAAAGCTCTGTTTCCAGTTTGTTTCTGAGCACTGGTACATCCATTATTTTTTGGAATAATCAAAGATGATCCATTATAATGGAAGAGTAGAGTTTAAGTTCTTCAGAACCATGCCTAAAGAAACCCAAGGCAGACTGCATTGCAATGGCCCAGACTGGGCTGGATGAGGGGCATCTTGTACAGAGATCAGGATGTGCCAAAGACTGTTTTTTCCACCAATTTCTGAGCCACATAGTCCTCTTTCCCCAGACTTGTAGTGGATTTTGTGCTCATACACAACTGAGATTGTGAGACTATGATGAGAAATAATGTGACTTAGAAAAGTAAAATAATGTAGTATTTCTGTCTCCTTAGTGTTTGGCAGGGTAAAATAAATACCAATTATAACTTCTATTAGGGTTTGATCAGAGAACTATTACTCTATGAATGACATACAATAAGCAATTTATTTTAGGAATTAGATGTTATGTGATTGTGTACTGGTTAAGAAGTCTATTCAAAGTGATTGACCTTGTATCTGACTGTAAGGCTGTCACAGGTAACAGGTGACAGGGTACAGGTAAGCCAGGTTGGCAGCTGGGACATACAGTAAGGCCTAATAAAACCCACACACTGACACCTATTAAGACGAATTAAAACTGATAAGAACCAACTGGAACTTAAGATTTGTTTCTCACCATCTCCAACCCAGGCGATGTGGATGAGCTACAGGAGAAGCTGGCAGCTTTCCCGACAGTGCTGGACACACACAGGCTCAGGACTCAGAAGGGAAGAAAGGTCCCATGGCGGTGAAAGTGCTGCAGGCCTGGGTGAAGTCCACAGAAACAAGGTAAGTAGGTGGGATGTCTGTGAGCTGTTCTAGGGTCCAACCCCCTACACTAAACCTCAGTGAGTAAAACTAACGTTGTTTGACAAGCAGAGCCCCAGGCAAAAATGTTGCTAGTGGATTACCAGAAGTAATAGAGAGAAGGACCACTCTTTGTTTCAACCCCTTAATACTAGGTCCACAGACTGTGTCTATGGGGGAAATATTGCACCGCTGTTGCTGACTTAGAGCATGCTCCACCTCCTGGACAGCATTATTCTAGGCTCACAAAATGTTTCCACTAGCTAGCATGGTAGCCAAGTCTTCAGAATTCCAGTCCACTAATGTATCAGGCCAGTGACATCAAGGTGATTGATTGGAGACATAAGACCAATGAAAATTTCATGCCCTGGGCCCCATTTTAAAAATTTCATTTGCTGAAAAATTAGTTCCTTGGTCAGAAGCAACGCCATGTGAAATATCAAGATAAAGGCATTCTGTAATTTCATGGATGACAGTTTTAGCAGAACCATATGGATAGAAGAGGAGGAAAATCCACATTCAGAGAAAGTATCTATGTTAGTGAAAGCAAAGATTTGCCCCTTTCATGATGGAAATGGTCCACTATAATCATCCTGCTTCCAGAGACTGGCTGAACCCCTCCCCAAACCCCTTCCCATGGGAAATGTTGTTTCACTGGGACTCAGTGGTGTCTTAATGGTAAGTTAGGTTTCAATATTGGCCGCAACTAGATTGGCTGGGTGAGTGAAGTCCATGTTGCTGAATCAATGTTATTTCCATACCCATCACACAATGGCCACTTTTATAACAATCCTATTGGGCCAGGATGGGGATTATTACAGAAACAACAACAACTGGTGTCAAAAAAATATGTCATCTGGCCAGGCACGGTGTCTCATGCCTGTAATCCCAGAACTTTGGGAGGCTGAGAGGGGTGGATCACCTGAGGTCAGGAGTTTGAGACCAACCTGGCCAACATGGTGAAACTCCATCTCTACTAAAAATACAAAAATTAGCCAGGCATGGAGACAGGCACCTATAATCCCAGCTACTTGGGAGGCTGAGGCATGAGAATCGCTTGAATTAAGGAGGCAGAGGTTGCAATGAGCTGAGATCATGCCACTGCACCCCAGCCTCAGTGACAGAATAAGACTACGCTTCAAAAGAAAAATCATCTGGTTCTTTTGAATATTATGCTGCTCCTCTGTTCAGATTTCTCCTTGGTAAGAATTTGCATAGGGCACAAATATATTGAGATTCCCTTTCAATTCAGAGAGTTCTATTCTCATCCTTCTTTCCCAGGCCTTCTTGTTAATAATTTTCTGATAGTAATTTTCAATTCCCTTTTCACCCATTACCAAACTATTAGCCACTGCATGAGTGTCCATTGTCGATGGTCCCTTTGCCCATGCCTTCTTGAAGGCAAAGTGAATGACCAGGTGTGCACCAGGTGCTGTCCACCAGGAAGTGTCCTGTATTGAGCATTGCCTGGAGTGGGGCTGTAGCACTTCAGCTTTCTACTCGCAGGTTCTGTAAGCACATTGTGTTGCATTTTCTGCAAACAGGCTCAATTTTTCTTCACCTGTGAACTGTTTATATAGTTCTTTACTTACAGACTGTAACAGGCATACAGATCATGGGCATATGAACATGATACTCATGCAACTCAATGTATCTTTAGGACAAGCTAGAAATGGATTAGCACATTATACTTTCCTTTGATAAGGAGTCTGGGGTCTTTTTCTATGGAGCTGAAAAACACTTGGTCCAAGATTCTGAAAATATGTGTAGTGAGACAGAGTGGGAGTCGGAGGAGCTGTGGCCCATGCCAACAAGGTGAAATAGCAGATCTGTGACAATGATATGAGCTACCACAGTGCACGGCACTTTACAGATCTTCACAACATTAAAAAATTACTTTGCATGTTTACTATGTTTTATTTCTTTGGCATATTACAGGTAAGTTGCTGCTGCATTAGTTTCTTTCTAAATATTTTCTTTCTGCACTTTCTTTATGAAACCATTTCCAGTTTCCAAGAAGAGGCCAATATTATACGTATCACAGATGCCAGCTGCCATGCTGTTATACTGACTGGTAGGCTGCTAGACCCAGTGCTCTATAGAATGTTACTGACAGCAAAATACCACACAGTGTCTCTCGAAAGATGAGTGCTACTTTTCCTCTAGCCGAAAGCAAAGAGGAGGGATTTGATTTCCAGAAATAAGATCTGAAGTCCTGAACAGAATAAATTTCTCTAAGGCAATATATATTGCAGTAAGTTTCTACCATAACGAATGCCAAAATAGGTTATCTTCCATGTGCTTAAAGTGTACGAGGCTGCCTGTCAGACTCTTGTCAACAGTGAATGGGTCCTCACTGCAGACGGTAAACCAAACTCCTGCTTGCCGTACCCAAAGAATTTCACCTCTGAAAGGAACACTAGGAATTTTCAACCTCACACCTCTCACTTTCAGTTGGAAAACTGAGACTCATCAAAGTGAAATGGTTTGCTCATCAAAGTGCAATGCTGTGCCCACCAGGCTGAATTCAAGGTAACTTCTATTTCACAGAATGAGTTGTGCCCCATTCCATCGATTCTATTGGCACAATGAGAAATAAAAAAAGCCAGTTTTGGAAGGTAGATAGGATGGAAATTACCAATCATCTTTCTTTGTTTTGGAGGGTAATAACAGCATTTTGTAGATCTTTGATAGTTAAGCAGGGTCATTGGATTTGTTCTGGCTGATAGATTGTGAAAGGATGGGACTTGCAGCCCATTCAGACTGAACAGTGAATGGCTTCTCTAGCTTCTTTCTTCTGCCGCAGTGACCTTGGAAATATCCTGCTGAGATGGTGAAACTATGACTCATTGTGTCTGCATCCCTGAGCTTTCACCTGAAAGAGGCACCGACCTTGTACGTAACAGCTAAATGACTGTTTTGTTACACCCATGAGATTTGAGGGTTTGGTTATTTGTTATAGCACCGTACTCTATTTTACCCTGACTAATATATTTTAAAGTATGCTTATATTAAAAACAAAGTGATTTATAGAGACTTGGCAGAAGGACTAATGAAGAGCTGCCAGTGTTCTAATTTTGTCAAGGATCAGCTTATGCTGAAGGCATTAAGTGCTCCAGGCACAGGAAGTGTGTCCCCAGTTATAGTATATGTTGGATGGAGCATATTTACTTATTGAATATTTATTTAGAATATGCTGGAGACTTTATAGAAAAGTGAATATGAAATAATGAAACCTTAGATTTTGTAAATGCTGAAAAGTGTAATTTTAATTCTAGTTATTAAAGTTACCTCTATTATAAATGTGGCTAAATTATATACCTTCTGCTTCTGGACACCACTAGGCCCAAATATCCCATCGTTTTTTCCAGATTTCAGCACAGTATAAGTCTGACGATTCCCTTTGGAATATTACATTTGGGGATGGACCTACTATGAGTATCACAAGTAAATTCTCCGATAAAATAATCAGCACTTACACTATAGGAATAATCTGCTTGGTTGAGAATCATTAGAGCCTACCAATCTGTGATTATTAGTTTTACTTATTTAGAGGACCTAAATGAATGCAAAATCTGTACTTTACAAAGCATAAAAGTAAAGCCTTTTTCTTATGCTTCAGGGGTAAGTCTGCAGACTTTCATTGTTGAAGATAAATTTCACTCCGAATAGTGAATCAGAGTGAGGTGAAACATCTGGCTAATAAAATGTCTCAAACCTCAAACCACTTTAGATATTTGGAAATCATCTTCGCCACACATTTATTATAAAACACATAGAGATGCAGAAAAAAATGGCACTCCGTGTTGAAGATGGAAAGTAAGTGACATTGCTGTAAAATCCTCGGATTTCTTTTGTGTAGATGTAGGCTGTGATTGCCAGTATATGGTCCATAAAGTTGCTTGTCATTGTGTAAATTTAAAATGTGGCAGTTAGGCCTGTAATAATCTCCCATACATGATGGCAAGCCAGGAGGTGGCAGGTCCATGCTTGTTCCTTTCCACTCTCTGCTCAGCCAGCATAGTCTGTGCTGTTCAGCCTCATGCTGGTCACCAAACGGTCACTCTGTGGTACTCCAATTCCAACCCTCAGCTGTGTTGCAGGCAGGAAGAAAGACAAGAGCTAAACTGCAGCCAGCAGAGTGTGCCCACTTTGAGAGAGCTGTCCAGAAGCTGGCGAGGGTGGTGTCATGCCTTCTATTTACATCAGACCACCGGCTCCCAGCAGTAGCTCCAACTACAGAGCCTCTGCTCTCCTCCTTCCTTGTCCTCCTCTCTCTCTGTGTATGTGTATGTGTGTGCATAAAATACTGTATTGTCTCATATATTTTTCTGAGTGTATTGGTACCCTGAATGATATGTGTTGGTAGGAAAACAGGAAAGTGTGGACATTTATGAGCAGCCAACTTTACCAGTTGGGTGTAGACTACCGAAAGATTATCAGCACAATTTATGCTCCAAGAAAGTAGTGTGCATGTCTCCATTACTGTATCTCAAACACCTAGAATACCTGGCTTACAGTTAATGCTAAGGACATATATTTGAAGAAAGGAAGAGTTGGTAAATGTATACTTGTTTTAAGGTAGAGTGCTTTCAGCTTCGAACAAAGCCTAATTCCCTTTTCCTCCATTGTTCCTCTGTTTCTTCGGGGGGGAAAAACCATATTGTGTTGATGGATGATAGATGGTGCCTTCACTGGAGGTACATGTAGGAGGTACACACCCAGACATGCTTACTCTCTTCCAGTGTGTGATCTGGGGATGAATGTTTCTGTATCAAAATCTGAACTGACTCCTTTCCCTTTGGAGTTTAAATTGTTTCAACCACAGAGAGGAGTTGAATATTAACAAGTTAACTATGTTCCTCTGCCAGAAAAATTAAATATCAGTACAGAAAATAAGCTTAGAGTTCACTTACGCTGTGGTAACAGTTTAAAAAGGCATTTCAGTTTAGCGATCATATATTCTGGATTACCTGGAAATTTCTGTTTCTTGCATTTGAAGTAGTTTAAGGATTCCTGTCTTAAAAGTCCTGGTTGGCATGATGTTAGGTCCACATGCTACTCCAAGAGGGCCTGCTGATATTTACAGAATCACCAAAGTAATCCAGGACCTTTGATTCTTGGTATAATGATCTTCCCTCTATATTGTACTGACATTCTGCATGCTTCCCTAAATGATTGTGCATGAAAATAATCTTCAAGGCTGGGCGCGGTGGCTCAAGCCTGTAATTCCAGCACTTTGGGAGGCCGAGGCGGGTGGATCACGAGGTCAAGAGATCGAGACCATTCTGGTCAACATGGTGAAACCCCGTCTCTACTAAAAATACGAAAAATTACCTGGGCATGGTGGCACATGCCTGTAATCCCAGCTGCTCAGGAGGCTGAGGCCGGAGAATTGCCTGAACCCAGGAGGCAGAGGTTGCGGTGAGCCGAGATTGCGCCATTGCACTCCAGCCTGGGTAACAAGAGCGAAACTCCATCTCAAAAAAAAAAAAAAAGAAAAGAATCTTCAAAGTTTGTCTTTTTCTTTTTAAATTCCAATTGCTTGGGTTACGCTTCCATAAGAATCTGGTTCAGTGTCTGGCTGGGGCATTTCCAACAACAATCCTGAGTGATTCTGCTGCAGGTGATACTGAGATCACAAACTGAAAAACACTAAAATAAATGAAACGAGGCTTCAATTCTACAGCCCATGGAAGAGCTCATGGAAATTCTTATCAAGTTGAAACCTAGAAGCTAATGACAAGTGTTTTCCTTAAAAATTCAAAAGCATGAAGCTAATGACAAGTGTTTTCCTTAAAAATTCAAAAGCACAACATTTAAGTATGAATTATCCTGCTAATTCTCACCTCGATAGTGCACTTTGGGAGGCCGAGGCGGGTGGATCACGAGGTCAAGAGATCGAGACCATTCTGGTCAACATGGTGAAACCCCGTCTCTACTAAAAATACGAAAAATCATTTAATCTACTTCATTAAAACATACATTTTATAATCTCTTTGCCACTTTCATGGATAACTGATGTAACCGAATTGAGGTGGAATTGGAATTTTCACTATAGAATACCAACTCTGGCTGCTGTCTGGAGGAGAACCCTGTTCCAAGTACCCAGCATTGGCTGCTTTAGCTCATGTAACATTTAATTGGCTGCTGAAAAATAAATTGCAATTAGTATTAACCAGCTTTTAAATATCTACCTTACATTGCAGTTTTTTCTTTTTATTTTACTGCAAAAGAAAAAAAATAGAATGCTTAAGAATAGAAACAGCTTGGTTTATTTGAAAGTAATACGGACATGCTGGGCCAGAATCATGCTAGTTGCTTTAAATATATTTTATCCAATTTTCAGAATAATGTCATGGGAGATACTCTCTCCATCATATAAAATAGAAGCTTGAAACTCAGGCATCTAAAATAATATGTCTGAGTCCCCATTGAAAGTCAGAATTGGAAACCAAGGCTACCTATGGCAAAATGTGATCTTCTCAACACATATGGTCTCTATCTTTGACTTCTCTTTCTCTGTCTCTATAAATTTCTAACCTATTTCTCCATCCATCCATCCATCCATCCATCCATCCATCCAACCAACCATCCATCCATCATCCATCCATCCCTAAGGCTGCTTACCAGACAATTACTATCTACATTCCTAACTCTGCCTACCATACAATTATTTGGCATTATCCTTTAATTGACAATAGGTTTGCTAGCAGGTGTCCTTACATTTTCCTATAATAAAAGTTCTATTCTATAAAATGTAATAGACTTTTAAGGTGACAAGTTTATTTTCAAGAATGATAAAAATCTTTCCAGTCATATGTGAGGAAATTTAGGCCCAGGGAAATTAAGCAACTTCTTTGCACAGGCATATTAAGTTATTGGCAGAGATTAAATATAATTAAGTCTTTTTGACTCATAATTCATTTTTCCAGCTGGAACTTTAGCTTAAAGACTACTAGTTAAATATTGAATAAGCTCTAGTATAACATTTCTAGGTAACCAAAAGAGGGAGGAAAATCTATTCATAGAGTCAATTTGTTTTATAAGTTAATTCAAAGACTGATTTTAAAAATCATATGTACTTACAAATTCCAGGATTAATATCTTTCTTTCTAGAGACTGATGCTGCTGTGTAGAACAGAAGGCTGCATTTCTGAATGAAATTAGCCAATTTATAAGGTTTGCCTCCAATGGATTCTGCTAAACCCATGGTGTTGGCTAGATGCAGTGGCTCATGCCTGTAATCCCAGTACTTTGGGAGGCTGAGGAGGGAAGATCACTTGAACCCAGTAGCTGAAGATCAGCCTGGGTAACATAGGGAGACCTCTTTGCTACAAAATAACAATAACAGGAATAATAATTTTTAAAATAAGTAAAATAAAACCAAGATTTCTCTAGTGTTAGATTTGGATAAACCAACCCAAATAATATCTAGCAGTCCTCAGAGCTGTAACAATAGATAAAACATTTCTATGGTGTGTTATAGACCATTCTTAAAATTTTCAAATATCAGTACTGAATGGCAGGGAGTAGGAATAATATTTGTCAGAGTATCTACTAGTGCCAGTCAACATTAAAATACTTACATGTAATATTAATGCCAATCCTTACAACCTTTCTCTAATTAAATAGATAACTTAGAAATTATAAAAATATTTTGTTACTTATTTGAAATTACTGTTGTCATTTTATCAGTTTTCAAACTAAGATTGAGAAGTGGTAACTTCCTTAAGAGCACATAAAGAGGATTACATGAAATGCATTACCTGAAAAAAAATGTACTTCATTCTAATATGAATCACAACATAGTAAAATATGGCAGAAAACATACAACACAAAACAGCATGTCTGGAAAATATAAATGTCATGGTTCAGGTTGCAGTTAATAATTGACTTAGACTAGTTTCACAGATAGTAAAATGGTTACATTAACAATTTTAAAATGATGGATATGTTTTTGTTTCTTCCAGAAAATACTTCTCTGATTAAAATATTCAACTATATTTGAAATTCAAATATTTACCAAACTTCTAAAATATCCTACTGTGTTTAGCAATATAATAACTGCTGTGGGCTTGAAAAAAGAATCGTAAGACTTAGGATGTTGAGGTTGAAAAGTCAGTGAAATCATCCCTACTAATTTTTTTTTTTACTCTTAAAAAGGTTCAGAAAACTGACTTTATACTGCTATGTTTTAAACACCATCTTTTAGTGAAAGCTTGTCTCCTTCAGTGTTCTCAAACAAAGCAGCCTGTAGATGAGGTGTGGAGGCAGATTGCCTGGGTTCAGATACCAGTTCTGCGACTGTTAGCACCTACCTTTTATGTGTGTTGGCATTAAATGAGTTTAATCATGAAATACTTAACAGGTTGCATAAGAAATTACCTAGCATGTAAATATAAAACAACAGTACTAATTATTAGTCAACAAAAACTTTATAATTGCAAGTTCCGAGGCTTTTTTTTTTTTCTGGTGTAAACGGATGATTTTAATAAGTAAGGATGGTAAGGAAAACATCCCTTTTATTTTGGTGGTAATGTGTAATCGTTTCCTAATTAAAATGAGTGTTTACCATCAGACACCCACTTGTCAGACAAACCACAGAGTAATAACAAAGTTGCTGAGTGATGTAGGAAAGTTAACTGGGCCCTCTGCCTGGAAACAAATACAACATTAGACATTGGAGAGGGCCAGAGAGACCATCTTCCCATCTCAGCATAGGAACCTAACCCAAGAAATAGTTTACTATTCTAGACAGAGAATCCATCACCTCCCCCGACAACTTACTCTAACATTTAATCCTCTGACTGTGGGAGTCAAAATTCAATTTAGAAACAGAAATTTAATTTAAGTCTATGAAAGAGAATTTCACATTGTTTTTTGCCTCAAACTCTTAGCAATTGTGAGATCAATGTTTTATGAATACAGGGTTCTAATTTTTAATTTCACAATTATAATTTGTAATTATAATTTCAACAAAGTAGTATTAAAGTAGGGTGGTATTATCAATATTTAATATAGTTTTTGAAAAATTACATTTATCACTCATTTATTTAGACAATATTTATCATGTATCTACTATACATCAAGAACTGTGGTGCCCTGTTTATACCTTGTCTAATTCTCTGGAGGCTATAACTTTTGTCATTTCTTTATTTTTAACTCCCCCAGTGATTAACTCCATTAATAGTAATATATCAGTGTTTGTTAAATTACAAAATTTCGATGTCATATAATGTTTACCATCATAAAATATAAAAATTTAACTCAGTTTACTGATGAAAAGATACAGTCCTCATTTGTCAGGTGACAAGGCATTATTTGATATTTACAAATTTCACATTGAGTAGACTTTATAATTATAAATAGATATTATAATTTGGATATAAAATTCTATTTAGTTTTTAAAAAATTAAAATGATTTGGATTACATGTTCTTGTCTTATGAAAATAAACAATATGCTGTGGAATCACAAGCTATTTGTAAATATCTGGACAATTCTGTTCCCTGTCTCAATGCATTTGCAATTTCACAAGTACATATTTGCACTCTCCACATCACTTCTGCTTTTTTATGTCAGATTTTAGTCAATTCTTTCTTCACAGAGCTCTTCTACTTCCTATAAACTTTTCCTGTTTTTTTTTTTGTTTTGTTTTTTTGTGGGTAGAGTGAAAAGGGATTGCAACTCTATTATCTGATTTGCTCAACGTGAAAATAAACTATCCATCTCACAATAAAATTATATTATCGGTCTTTTTTGCCTTAGTTTTTTGTTTCAAAGTTATAGATGAATGCAATCTATTTTTCCCCATGTTTGAGCAATTTTCTTTAACAATTCAACAACATTTGTTAACTCCGTAAGTTTTACATTGTACTCCAAGTCAGTGGCTGGAAAATGCTGGTCTCTAAATCAGTGCTAGCCTGGGTTTGCAGGATTGTGGGATACTGAAATAAAAATGTACATTTCCTACCACCACACATAATGTTGATATTCAGTATATTTACAGTGGGGCCATGATGCAGTATTGTTACTATAGATTTAATGAGGGTAATAACTGCAATTTATAAAAGTAAAAATCATGAAGTGTTTCTGTCAGAAGGCAGCCATCTTCCTGCCTCAGTCCTGTGCACACCTTACCTTATTCATTAGGGACCACAATTATTATGGTCATTTCAGGTTTTTTACTTCTCCTGGTCATTACTTTCATGATTATTGTAAGATTTATTGCTGAGGTAAAATGAGAAAACTGAGGCAGGTATAAAAAAGTGAGAAGCCAATTTATTCAGCTCCCAGGCAAGCTTCAGTGGCCCAAGTGGGGGCCAGAGAAGTCGCACCCAGCTGTTCAGAGTGTGGGGTTTTATGGGGAGTGCAGGCAATTGATTGGTTACTGGGGAAACAAAGAGAAGGCATTTCTATTGGCTGTTGAGGAGTAGGAAGTACATGGAGTTAAAGTAGGAAGTACATGAAACTAGCTGCCATTGGTAGGTGGGCGGGACTTTGGGTAAGTGTGCCTTGATTGACTACCGGGGAAACAAAGAGAAGGCATTTCTATTGGCTGTTGAGGAGCAGGAAGTACATGGAGTTAAAGTAGGAAGTACATGAAACTAGCTGCCGTTGGTAGGCGGGCAGGACCTTGGGTATGCAGGCCTGCCGGGTGGGTACGGGGCAGGCTGTTGCTGGGCAGGGAATGGTGGGCTTCTTAAAAAAAAAATTCTCTGCAGGGTTTTTTAACAGTGGGCTGGAGGTTGGATGCATAATTTAGTGCTGAGTGTGGGCTTGGGCATGGTATGCAGAGGCAGGTGTGGGGAAGCTTTGTGGGGAAGCCAGATAATGAGCTCAGGTGATGACACAGTTATCTGTGCGGAGAGTGATGAATGTGTCCGTTTGACTCCCGGCAAGGCAACTGGCCTTACAATTATTAATAACATATTTGTGTCACTCGTTGCTAAAATTAGCTAACTTAAACTTTTACCTGTTGACTTGTGATCATGAAATATGTATGAGATATTATTTGATAAAAGAATGACTTTACCTTCCAGTAATCATGCTCCTTATTTATTATGGAAATCTACCTGTAACCATTTTTTTTCTCACATGGTTGGAATTGTATTTCTTCCAACTTGAGCTCCAGGAAACTACAATAACTATTTATAAATTTTTGTGGCATGATTGAAGATTCCAGCCTGAGAATGCAGTGAATTATGTGGAAAGCTGAGTAGAAATACAGAAAGAAAATAGCCTGTTGTGATACGACTTGAGCCAAACAATCATCTCTCAGTAACCTGAAGTTTCACTTCAGACTTTGTTTATGAGCCCTTAAGTTGAAATTGGCCTAAGAATCCCATTGACTTCTCTTTGGATAAACTTAGAAATGGATCTCTCTGATCTGAAAGCTTAAAGCCTACCTTTGTTTTATCTGAGTTCCTTCCTCAGGAAAGTACATTCAGGCCTCTCAAAAATGTGTCAAATAACTGAAACTCAGCGGATTACTACAACCAGACAATGCATTGTGGACCCCTCCTTCATCATGATTGCTTTCATGCCACTTCCTAGTTCCTATTTTCTTGTACATTGTTACATGTCTTCACTGCCATATAAACCCCTGGTTTTAGTCAGGCAGATGGATTTGAGACTGAGTTCCCATCTCCTCACCGGCAACACCCCAATAATGCCTTCTTCCTTGGCAATACTTGTCATCTCAGGCTTTCTGTGCAGTGGGCAGCAGGACCTAGACCCTGGTGTTTCAGTAGCAACGTCGTACTTATTTTTCAGTTTGAATTGGCTTTCTGAATTAGTTACAAGGTGGTTGAATTGAATGACTTCATATTGAACTTTATTCCATTTTTAGATAAAATTCTAGAAAATGCAAACTAATCCATGGTTAAAGAAAGCAGATCAATGGAAACCTAGGAATGTGGTTAGGGGGGATATGAGGAGGGAGTAAGATAGAAAGATTATAAAGAGTTTAGAAAAAAACTTTTGGAAGTGATTTACATCTTCATTACCTTAATTGTGCTTATGGATTAATGTCTGCACATATATATCAAAATGCACCTGAAATATGTGCTTTATTGTATGTTAATCATATATCAATAAAGCAGTAAATAATTAACACATTAATTTGAAGTTTTCCCATTTCCACCTTACCTTGAAAAATAGTACAGAAATATTATACTTGCAAAGTGATAGAGACATGTTACTAAGTCACATTTAAGTTTTTTGAGAGTTTTCCAATTTTATTAGAAAATATTAATAACTTTTTAAATTTAATTCTTAGCAATTGATAGGATTTTTAAATTTGACATCCCATTTGTCAAAGTATTTGGCATTCTATGCTCATATTACAGTGTAATATGTAATATGATTATGTGGACTTCCACACGGTAAATGGGATTTGGGCAAATGGTAATTAATCTAAACTATGTGGATTTTATTTCTCCCTTTGGTGTTAATTCAATGCACTGAATCTTGTTGAAACTTTAAAAAGGAAGAATGAACTTTTATTAAGAGACTTGGCCATAAACCTGGCTTCCATACTGTAAATAATCATTGATGTAATCTTTTACCTGAATGTCATTCTTAAGCTTCTTGTGACTTTTACCGAGTTTATACTGAAAAATGTAGGCTACACATTGACATTAATGTGAGTCGTGCACTCAAGACTAAATCCTTACTTTTTCTTTTAATGCCACCCCTAGTTCTATTGCCTAAAACCAAAAGGAAATATAAATCTTGCCCTGTGCTGTTCTTTATTCTCCTTAAAAGGTAATATTTATTCCTTCATTTCCTGATGAATTTGTTCTTTGTAATTCACATTAATTTTTCTGGTTCCACATCAGGATGCCTTATATTCATAAACTTGAATTTTACTCCTCACTTATTCAAACACTAAGAACAAGTTGTCATCATAAAAATTTTATTTTGCCTTTTTTCTGAGTTATTTTTGTTTATCATTTTAAATTTATGCATCTTTATTTTTCTGAACCCCTGTTTTTATTGTTGGCTCGTCCCATTCAATACCACCACCTCACAATGCCTCTTTATTTTCACAGTATGATATGCAAAACTTAAACTCATGACAGATGTTGTAAATTTGTGTAATTTGATTTGGGGAAAGAAATTGGGTCATTTATCTTAGTAAATTCAAAACATGGTTTCAGTTACATTTTTTTTTCTGTAAACATTAAAAGTTGAGACAAGCCCTGATGCCTTAGCTTTTTAAAATTTTCCCTATGACCCTACTACTGCATGATTAGAGAGGTTTTCTGTGTTCAGTAGTACTGTTCACATTATTAATATAGATTTTTATTAATTATAAAGGCTTCGTGATATCTAACAATCACAGGGAGTGTTGGCAGTAACTCATGAGGTGCACTTATTTTCTTTGACAAGATCGGCACTGTTTTCATTTATTACTAAATAATGAATTCCTTAAAATCCTTCATAGTTTATAATTATTTATTCATTCATTACTTTTTCTTAATTCAATATTTATTGATTTGTTTAGAGAGGATGTTGAAGATGTGGCATTAAACAAGCAGCTGTGTTCAAATCTTCTAAAAGACTGTCTGTTCCTAGAGAATACCTATTTGGAAATGAATCCCTTACCAAAAGCCTATTAAAGGCTTCAGACATTTTTACAAATTTGACAAATAGAACCAAGATCAGAAATAAATGTCATTAATGATTGGAAGATACAGGTCTGAGTGTGAAGTCTTTATAATTTGTCATGGTTTTGGATGCATGATGACCCCAAGGAGATATGATAGCCTTGGGTAAGACTGAATCCCAATCAATCCCCAGAAAAGGTTAGATGTATGAGTGGTCAGATCCAATGCTCCTAGCTAATGGGTGTCAACAAATAGGAGGGAACTCTGTAAAATATTTGAAGAGATTTATTCTAAGCCAAATGTGAGGACCATAACCCATGACACAGCTGTAGGAGGTTTTGAGAGCATGTACCCAAGGTGGTTGGGTGCAGAAGTTACAGGTAAAGACATAAATCAATAAATATAAAGTGTACATTGATTTATCCTGGAAAGGCAGGGCTTTTTAAAGTGAAAGGTGGCAGTTGGGTGGAGAGGACTGGGGAGACATCCAGGTTATAGGTGGATTCAAAGATTTCCTAAATGATAAGTCGTTGAAGGGGTTAAGCTCTGCCTGAAGAGCTGAAGGCAGCAGAAAGAAATGTTTGTAGTTGAGATAAGTGGTGGTGGAGGGGGAGTCAGGGGAGTTGTAGAGGCCAAGGTTTTCGTTATGTAGATGAAGCCTCCAGGTAGCATCCTTTAGAAGAATGGATGGTAAAGGTTTCTTATCAGACTCCAAAGGGTGCTAGACTTTTATTTAACTCTCACCTGGAACAGGAAGAGACCTGGAAGGGGAAGAGGATTTTCCACAGAAGAAAGATTTTCCTCACAAGAGACACCTGGGCAGAGCCCTTTCAAATTATGTCAAAGAAATATATTTCAGGGTAAAATACTTTGATTTATTTCAGGGACTTCTAGGTATACCTGAGTCAGGTTGGAATGTGATGTTTTATTGCTCTAAAAAGCCTGTTTGGTCAATGTTAAGATTTCTGTTTTAATGTTAATGCTGGTCAGTTGTGTCTTAATTCCAAAGGGAGGAGAGCATAGTGAGGCATGTCTAACCACCCTCTTTTCTATCATAGCCTGACTAGTTTTTCAAGTTTTCTTTGGAATGCACTTGGTCAAGAAGAGGGCTGTATTCAGTCAGTTGGTGGGGGCCTAGAACTTTATTTCTGTAGTACATGGAGAAATGAGGTTCTAAGTTGTGGTTGGAAGAATCTGGGTAGTGTATGAATGACAATTGTCAACCAGTGTGGCTTCTCTTAGCCTTGGTGCCTACCTGGAGTATTTTGTCTTTGTTGTACATTTATAATTTGGAGGATTTATGACTGGTCCTGTGTAATTCTTGAACTGTTCACTAGTTGAAGGTTAGTGAAAAAAAACCTTATCCTTTGTGTACTAACTCCATTAGAATATTTAGTAGGTAATTATAATAAATGTGGAAGGCAAGAAACTAATCAAAAGCTATTAGCTCAAGCCTTTGTCAAAACATTGCAACATGAAACACAGTTCAAAATGACTATATTGTGGGGACCAAGTAGATAAAATATTTTGTAAGATAGAATTAGGAAAGGCCAGATGTAACTGCCCAGCAGGTTAACCTTGCCCGCTGCCTGGATAGAGCTGATTTATCTAGACAGGGGAATGGCAATAGAGAAAGAGTTTAATTCATGCAAAGCTGACTGTATGTGGGACCAGAGTTTTATTATTACTCAAATCAGTCTCCCGTCAAACCTAGAGATTGAGGTTTTCAAGAATAATATGGTGTGTAGGGGGTCAGTAATTGGCAGTGTTGAACGTTATCAGGTCAGAGATAAAATAATAGGGACTCATAGCAGTCTTCTTGTGCTGAATCAGTTCCTAGGTAGAGGTCACAAGTCCAGGTGAGCCAGTTCATCAAGACCTGATTGGTGCTAAAGCAAGAAAAGTTGCAAGACAAACCTCTTGAACATTGAACTGGGAAGGAAGGGGTGATTTATTTAGCTGGGAGCAGGGTGGCATAGTTGCCTACCAGCCGAGCTCACCTACAATGAAAGTCCCTGCCCTTTTAAAGGCTTGCAACTCTAGAAATTACATGTGAAAGGGTCTTGACCCATGAGGTAGGTGTGGGGTCGGGGTTTGATCCTATTTAAGTAAAAACAATGCCTTCTGAGAGACTCCTCCATACCCTCTCTGTGATCTATAGATGGGATTGTGGGTAGCGGTATGGGTCTTATCCTTAACCTGGCTGGCGACACCAGCTGGTCCCTCCTCTGACTAGCTTCTAACTTCTCCTTTTGAGATGCAGTGTAGAAGTCTGAAGGTGATTAAGGGTCTCCTTCCTCAGGGCCAGCTGATCCAGCAAGTATGGAGTCTGCAAAATACCTGAAGCACTGAACCTGGATTTTACAATGGTGATGTTATCCCCAGGAGCAATTTGGAGAGGTTCAGATTCTTGTACCCTCCAGCTGCATGACTCCTAAATCATAATTTCTAATTCTGTGGCTATTTTGTTAGTCCTGCAAAGGCAGTCTGGACTCTAGGCAGGAGAGGGGGTTTGTTTTGGAAAAGGGCTGTTATTATTTTGGTTTCAAAGTTAAATCATAAACTAAGTTCCTTCCAAAGTTAGTTTAGCCTACACCAGTAATGAATAAGACAACTTGGAGGTTAAAAGCAAGATGGAGGCAGTTGGGACACATCTCTTTCACTGTCTTAATTTTCTTGGTTATAATTTTTGCAAAAGTAGTTTCACAGTCATAGTTCAGTTTTATTCCAAAAATTATCCACTGTGAAGTTCTAAGAAATTGTGGGGAAACTGAAATTGTTTTGCTCGTGTGATAAGACACAGGAAGAGCAGGGTGTGGCCCTAAGTAAGGAGCTATTGGTTGGTCAATTTGAATTTAGCAAAAGGAGTGGAAAGGAACAGTGGAAACTAAGTTCTCATAAGGATCAGAACAATGTTTTAAGTCCTTCTCTTTGGCCAGCATTGGTGTAAAAGATAACATGCTAAAGACTATTGGCAAAGTCTAGATTTCCATTCATGCCTTCCATGATCTTTGGAGATTGTTGGGTCTTGAGTGCATTCAGCAGCTCCTTATGTGACATATTTCTGTGGTCACTGTAATACTCTATCTGGGGGTGGCTGTTAACAGGAATTTAGGGCTGTGAGTAGGATACAATGTAGGACTCTGAAGCCTAGGAACACAAGAACTAGAATCATTAACAGTCTTTGAAAGGCTGTCCATCCAGCCCACCATTTTACCTGGTTTTAATCATAAAACAGAGTTCCACCCTCCATCTGGATTCATTGATCCAGACGACCCAGAATGTGGCAGAAGAGCCAGGCTGTCTGTTTGTTTCCTTTGTGTCTCATTTTGTATCTGATTAGTGAGGCATTCTGAAGACAACAGAGTCACTTGTAGAAATGAAGCATTAGTATTAAAGGAGTGCATTTCTTGAAGTTTTTAAATCCTTGTTAATTAAAAATCTTGAATTTAAACTCAAAAGACAGGAATAAGACAGCTAGGGAAAGAACAAGAAGTGTTTGGTGGTCACAAGGATGCAAGAGTCAGACTTGGCACCAGCAAATTCAATGGGTCTGCAGCAACTTGATTCTTGTCTTCTGGAAGGAAAGAATTCAGCCAAGGGACATAAAGCAGAGGGAGAGACTGAGGCAAGTTTTAGGGCAGGAATGAAAGTTTATTAAAAAGTTTTAGAACAGGAATGAACTGAAGTAAGTGGGCAGCCTGAGAGATCCAAGTGCCTTGGCCAACCCTTGACCTGAGATTTTTACACAATGTATGGTTCTTCTCCCTTGATTTTTCCTTGGGGCAGGTTGTCTGCATGTGCAGTGGACTGCCAGCACTTGAGAGAGGCCGCATGCGCATGTGTTTTCTCAAGTTGTGTGCATGCTCATTTGCGGCGTTTTTCCCTTACCAGTTAAACATTCCAAGAAAAAGTTCATACACAAGTTAAACTCTGCCATTTTGCCTCTTAGTGCACATGCTGGAGCCCACTTGCCCAACTCCAACAATCTTATCGGAAAGCTGCTCATCACCAGCTTCAAATGTTTTCTATTTCCTGGAGACTGCCTTTCCCTGGCACTGGCTGTGATCAATTATTATTTTAGGGTGACAGTTTAACAACTACCTGAACACCACCTGATCATTGCCTGACATTCCTGTGGGGCAGGAACTCTCCTGTCCAAATCTGTGACGCTACCTACTCTGACAAAACAGTAAATCTTGGGTAGAAGTTTTCCACCTGTTGCTTCATCAGTGTTCTTTGGAAAACAGTCCCCTTTGTGATGTGCCTTCTTCTGAAGAATCCTGAGAGATTCCGTGTGATAGCTCCCATTGGTAGGGAGATGTTGGAGATGGATAATGACTTTTAACTGAGAGATGTCAGCCCAAAATTTCATTCTTTGATGTTTTACTGTAGTATTTATGATTAATAGTGCCTGATAAAGTCTTTTTTTGTGTCTCAAGAGCATTGAAGTTGATATCATTTTTAGCAAACCAGTAATGTGGGCAGAAGATCATGTAGGATTCTCTTATTTATCTTTGGAATAAGATGAATGCATCTGCTGATTATAGACTTGGATATACATCATAAAATCTCTACAGCAATGGTCAATTTTGCAAAATTAAAGTTTGCAAAATTGACCATTGCTGTAGAGATTTTATGCTGTATAAAGAATAATATTTCAATTTCCATTGATGACTTAAGATAATAAGGACAGTTGAGTTCTGGATGATGAACCGTATTTTGCAAACTCCTTGATTATATTCCCTATAAAGTTGATACCTCTGTAACTGGGTAAGTTGGTGTGTCCCCAGTTAAGAATACATAGTCTAGGAAAAAAAATTAAGCTAGTGGTAATGTAGTTGTTTTTCGACGGGGAAAAGCTTGCCTCCAGAAAACAGACAGTAGTTAGAAGATATTTAAATCCATTTAAATATGACCATGTATAAAATGCATCTTCAAATGTTCAAAGTCTTCATGGAGGCTGTTATTCCTACCAGTGCTCCACCTTTACAGCTTTGCTAGGGTCATTCATTTGGCAGGAAAAACACATGCCAAAAACATCCTCAACAATTTAGAGTAAAATTGACCAATGTTTTAAGCTTGCAGCCAATCCTTTTCTTAATAGTCTAGCCAATCATCTACGTTATCCAGCATTATCATAGTGAAAGAATGAAATCCACTCTTAAAAGATAGCCTGGAGAACTAAGTTACAGTTTGATGATGATTCTGGGAATAGCAACACAGTGTTCACGATTACTTGGGAATAATGTAAAGCCCCAGTCCCCACCTTTTTGGCACCAGGCACCAGTTTTATGGAAGACAATTTTTCCACGGACAAAGTGGGGGGCAGGGGAATAGTTTCAAGATGATTCAAGTGCATTATTACATTTTTGTGTACTTAATTTTTAATATTATTACATAGTCATCACAAGATAGAATCAGTGGAAGCCCTGAGCTTGTTTTCCTGTAACTAGAAGGTCCCATCTGGGAGTGATGGGAGACACTGATAGATCATCAGGCATTAGATTCTTATAAAGAGTTTGCAACCTAGATCCGTTTCATGTGCCGTTCACAATACGGTTTGCACTACTATGAGAATCTAACACTGCCACTGATCTTAAAGGGAGCAGAGCTCAGCTTCATTCACTCACGTGCCACTCACCTCCTGCTGTGCAACCCAGTCCCTTATAGGCCATGGACTAGTACTGGCCCATAGCTTGTGGGTTAGGCACCCCTGTTGTAAAGAGTAAGAACAGACATGGGGACAAAGCTCCCTGGACTTTCAGTTGATATCATGAAGCCGCTGTATTTACCACTGATAGTCCCTGACTGAGATATGCATTAACATTGTAAAGCAAATGTTAATAGGGAGAATCTTTCACCAGTTCTGATGCTTGAACATGAGTATATTTATTTAACTTGAGTGATAAGAAATATTGAAATGATTTATACAAATACATTTTACATACATACAGTGAAACTATGAAAACTTCTGAACTTCTCTCAACTCAGATTCTTCTATGGTAAATTTTATAAACAACAAGTTCCCATTATAGTTACATTTATTAAAAATTGAAGAATGGAGAATGCCAAAGCATTTTTATTATCCTTCTATTTTTAAGGTAAGGAAGCAAATTGTTTTATTATCCATTGGAATTTCAAAGATATTCAGAGATATCTGGGAGAAATAGGCACTATCCACATGACTCCACTGTGAGGACAACTGGAAGTACGTATCTGGACTCTGGACCCACCCTATTGGCCTCTTGGCTGAATGTAGTCTGTATTCTTTTGCAGCAAAAAACAACCCTGAGTATAATGCCTTTTCTGAGTTCTGTGAGTTCTTCTAGTGAATTACTGAACCTGAGGGTAGCCTTGCAAATCTAGGCTGCTAGGATCAAAAGTGAGGGCTGTCTTGGGGACTCCCAAACTTCATCATATGCAAAATGTAAAGTATCTGTGACTGTCCTGAGTTTCAAAATCAGTGTAGAGTATTTAGAAAATTTAAAGAATGAAAAGTTTGACCCCGATGTTGAATAAATTACATTTAGTATTGACATTAATTTTATATAATAAAATGTGGAAGGAGATAAACAGTATTCTAGAGAATACCTTTATTATATCCTAACTTGTTCAAGGAATCATGTATTTGTTCAGGACTCTTATGAACCTACACAATTCTCAAATATAATTTATAAACTTTTGAGTTCACTAAACATTATAAAGACTTCCAAAAATCATGTTTATTATAAGTTCCATTCTTTTTATTCCAACTACATATCTTATAAATAGAAAGTCTATAACTAGATTACATTTTGTGGTTGTTCTTATTGTTGCCTTTTTTAAATGCCCCATATGTTTTTAAGCAAAACAAATATAGTTTAAAAATTTTAGTTCTTTTTGCAAACTTTGAGCTAAATATTCTTAGGATACATGCATAAAGACAAAAAAAGAACTGAAGCAAAGAGACAAAAAGTAACAGGAGAAGCAAGTGGGAGCTTGCTTCAGACAATGTTAAATTGTCATTAGTAAAATGTATTGTAATTATTTCACTATTAAAAAGATTAGAGTCAGGAAACCCATTTTGACACAGACATACACACCACACAAACAAACACTCACACACACGTACACACAAACATGAGATTTATTACAATTGATTAAAATAACATGACCTCACTTTTATATGATCTCTCTTTCAGATAAGAGAGAAAATCTTATGACAGTTTCTCCCTTTTATGCCTCTGAATGAACAATTTTCTTTATGTCACAATTTCTTCAAAGTGATCATCGGAGTTGTAAATTGTCCTTGGTGAGATTCATGTCACATTCTATGTTTGGTGTTGTTCACATCAACATAAATATTAATAAGCAGTCTATAAAAATTGTCTACAACAATTCTAGTGTTGAGAATCAAACACATGCTACCACCCCTCCATAACAAACAGTATGTCTTTATCTCACACATAAAAGCCCCGGTCAGTGACAATAGTAACAGTGTAAAATGTGAGTGCCACTCAACACAAGAAGGAAGATTTCCAAGCAGAATCAGAGCTCACCTGGTTGTCTTGCCACACAGGCCCCAGGAGGGAGAGAGAGCAGTGCTGCTTTTGTGCTGTTCTTCTTCACTGAAGTATCCCAGTCCAAGTAATGAGAATCTGGTCCTGATCCAGTTCTTGAAGGACAAGCAATAGTGAAAGTTATTACCTCAACTCAAACAAAACCATTGCAGCATTGCAACAGCTCAAGGTGAAGGTGAGTGGCTCTCAGAGCTTACAGCATAGATTGGGAAAGGACATTTTTTTCTGACAGTTGTTCTCTGAATTCTTGGAAAGTATGAAAACCTGGATTTGTTAATCAGGCTATAGTATTCAGGGATAGCAAGTTTTGGGGCATCATTTAACAGCTATTGTTGGTAAATTTGGATTTAGCAAGTGATCAGAAGTAGAGTGGAGAAGATCTTGCAAGGGTTAGTAATGAATGGGTGTGTGTGTGTGTGTGTGTGTGTGTGTGTGTGAATCCATCTATAAGCATCTTTCACAGATACATATCTCAAAATGAACCCTTGATTTTCCACTTGAAAATATGTTTTTCAGATTTCCTCACCTCTGTTAATGATAATTGTATTAGACCATTTTAATAATGCTATGAAGAAATACCTGAGACTGGAAAATTTATAAAGAAAAAGAGGCTTAATGGACCCACAGTTCCACATGCCTAGGGAGGCCTCATAATCATGGAGGAAAGTGAAGGAGGAGCAGAGACATCTCTTAAATGGTGGCAGGCAATAAAGCGTTTACAGGGGAACTGTCCTTTATTAGAACTATCAAATCTCATGAGACGCAAAGCATGGAGGTAACCACCCCTTTGATCCAATTACCTCCATCTGGGTCACTCCCATCACCCATGGGGATTATAGGAACTACAATTTAGGATGAGATTTGGGTGGGGACACAGCCAAACAATATCAATAATCCAGTGTTTCAGTAGTATATGACAGAAATCTTAGCATGATCTTTGCTTCTGCTGTTTGTCTTGATTCCTTAATCCAACACAAAAGCAAATTTTTTCAGCTCTACTTTCAAAAATGTGCATACAATCTGATCTGACTAGCATTCAGCATATTCACTTAACTTCTAATCCAACACACTATCATTTCTCATTTGAACAATTTCAGAAGTTTCCTAACTGGCCAATCTCAGAATTTAATTTCCATAGAGTAGCCAGAAAAGTCCTATTAAAATATGGGTTAGATCATATCATTTCTGTATTCAAAATTCCTTCATTTCCCATCTCATGAAGAATTAATTCAAAATCCTAATCTTTGCCTCTAAGATAATATATGATTTGGCTCTTGGATACATCCCTAATTTCAAGAACTACCAATTTTATCCTTTCTTGTGTGATCTAGCATATTGTTATTTTTTCAGTAGCCCAAAGACATCCTTACTTTCTGCTTGTTTTTTTTTGAATATTTGACTATCTAGCATTAAATAATAATAGATTAACTCCTAAAATCTAACGTCATTAGCAAATAATTACCTAGTATAATACTAATAATGGACACATAATATACTTCTAGTACTTAAATATAAACAGTAATTAATATTTAATAAGCATACAAAAGGTAGGTATTATTAACATTTTACAAAGGAGAAAACTGATGTTTTGAGGATTTAAGTAATGTGCACAGAATTGGGTGATAGCAATACAATCCTTAGACATATTCTAGTATAACTTCCAACGTAACAGGTATCAGAGGATCATGGTACCTGCAAATGCATGCTCTTATACACCAAGACATAATTACCCGAGACTGGGCAATTTATAAAGGAAAAGCGGTTTAACGGACTCACAGTTCCACATGGCTGGATCATAATCGTGGTGGTGGAAAGTGAATGAGAGGCAAAGTCACATTTTATATGATGGCAGGAAAGACAGCTTGTGCAGGGGAACTTACATTTATAAAACCATCAGATCTCATGACATTTATTCACTACCATGAGAACAGTATGGGGGAAAACACTCCCATGATTCAATTCTCTCCACCTGGCCCCACCCTTGAGACATGGGGAATATTACAAATCAAGTTGAGATTTGTGGGGGACACAGTAAATAATACTTTACTGAAGCCCCTCTGCATGGAGAATAGGTTCAAAGTTTTAGAGTACCCCTAAAGGTCTCTGAGCCACAACTTCAGTGCAGCATGTCATAGAGCACAACACACCAAGGGCGGACTTCCCAGATCACTTCCAACCTTTCACTTAGTAACTTTGTTACCTGTGGCCAAGATTTTACACCCATCTTATAGAATTGTTGTAGGATTTAATCAGGTAATTTTTATCACATGGCTTTAAGTTTTTTTTTCAAGTAATGTCAAATATGACATCATTTGATTATCCAGGGAATTCCATTATTGATACAACTTAGCTTTTTCCTAAACAAAAAAGGATACTAGATGATACAACAATTAAATGAAAATAAAAACAACTATATAAAAATAAAAATTCACCATGAATTATTATTTATATTTAAAATTAGCTCAATCTCATGACATATAACAAAGTAAACATAAATCAAACCAGGGTCCTTTCAAGTAAATAGAGAAGTGAAAGCACTCACTATTTTTCTATAAAAGTTAAAGTTAGATGAGGGAATCTTTTACCTGAGACTAGGTGCTTAATATAAGAGTGTAAGAAAGAAAGAGACAGAAGGATTGTAGAACAGAATCTCAAATATATACATGCTATTTCTTCCAAAATTTTGTGCTGCAATGTTATTTTTTAGACAGGATTACCATGTACAGTGTTCTAATTCCTGTTTATAATGGCTCTCAAATGCTTATATAAATAAGTTTAAAGCAAAATTATTTTAGAAAATTGAGGTAAACCATTCTCAGAACAATTAGCTCTTCAATATTTATGTAATAGCCAACTCTAGAGTATGTCAGTATTCCCCAATAAAAATCCATTAAAATAGGAAGCCATTTGAATATAATATATAACTATGGGAAAATCAAAGAATATATTTTGGAGAATTAGTGGAAACCAAAAAAAATTCACAAAAGATGCAGTAATAAACAATAATGTCAATAATATAACCGTGTTTATAAGAGTCTGAAATGATTGTAAATGCAATAATTCTGAAATTTTAAACAGGAATAACTAAAAACATTACGATCTCTCTGTAAAAAACAAGAAAACCAATTGAGAAAGGGAAAGGAAAAAATGTCCAAACATAGATTATAGTGTGAATAAAAAATGTGAATGCTGTATATAGCTGGACTGGATTTTGAAAATAGAATAATGACTCACTTTCTCATTGTCCTAACTTAGTGTGTGTAAAATATCAACTCTCCAATTCATTTTCAGACAGATTTTAAATAATGGCCTAAATATTCCTATTTGCGGTATCTTCCATTTTACATGATTGTGGGGGAAGGAAGAGTGCATTCACTTCCTGCTGCTGCAGAACAAATTACCAGAACTGTAGCAGCTGAACACAATAACACTTTATTATCTCACAGTTTCCATAGGTCAGGAGCCTTGCTTGTTTTGGATAGGCCTTCTGCTCAGTGTCTCTCTCATAAGGCAGAAGTCTCAGCTGGATATATCCTCATCTGGAGGCTCTATTAAGGAAGAATCCATTTCTGAGATCTCTCAAACGGTTGGCAGAATGTATTGGATACTATGTGACTGAAGTCCCTGTTTTCTTGGTAGCAGTTGGCTGGGATGCTCTTGGCTCCTAGAGACTCAGGTTCTCGCAGCGTAGCTCTTTCCATAAGCCCCGCCCACAATACGGCAGCCTTCTTCATTGCCGGCAGCAGAATCTCTTTGATGCTCTAGATCTTCCCCTTCAGATTAGGCCAGCGCATCCAGTATAATTTTGGGTGAACAGAAAACAAACATACCTGGTGTCTTAATTTCACAAGTATTCTATTCGAATATTTCAACATTTGTGTATTTGAATTATTCAAGAAAGAATATTGAGGTCTATCGCAGAATTTTGTCCACAGACCGAGTAGGGTGATTTTAAACTTAAAAAGATTTGGATATACAGACAAAGCAAATAAAAATAGTTTTGTGAAATTCAAGAGTAACACATTCATCAAAATAATTGACCAAACAGTTAAAGTATAATTTAATAGCCTAAATATATTTTCTTTAAATGTAGTGGAACTTAGCAGACTAGCTTTCAATATAGTATTTAAAATATGGTTTTTAAAAGCAATGATGGGAATTGACAAATTCATAACTCAATAAAAGTAAAATCATAAGAGAAATAAATTCCTAGAGGGAAATTTTTTATAATTTATATCTTGATAAATTGTTTTTCTTGCCTCACTCTTTAACCAAGGTTCAAAATAGTAATAGAAAAACTAAGGACTGCAGAACTTAGCCTTCAACATATTTATGTATTTAAGAAAACAAAATGTTATATTTTATTCTAAAATAGTACATGATTATAATGGCTCTTTAACTTAGGAATATTTAATCCATTGATATTCTTAAGATGTTTTTTTCCAGACTACTTTTTTTCAGTTTGATCTTCTTTCAAATGTAAACATACAATTTTTTTGCTTCTGCATTTTCATATGAATTACAGTTTATTAGCCAGTATTGATAAACACTTCATTGGGTATCAAGACCATTTGATTTGAGAAGCATTAAATCGCTCCTTTGTTAAGAAGTATTTCTCATATAATATACAATGTGTATTACTTTAATAATTTGTTGGGTTTTTTTAACATGCTACATAAAATGAATAGCACAAAAATATGAACCTGATTAACCCATGACCGCTTATTTTCATTTTCTCCACTCCATGGAGAAATGCTGCCTTCCATCTGTATTCTGTCTGTCTCGTGTTCTGAGGAGTGTTTGAGAAAATCAAATGCAGCATTATTTAATGACACTGAGCCATGTATGTGCCTGTGCGGATGCCTGATCATAAAGCTGCTAGGAACCTGCAAGAAGGAAGTGAGCTGGGAAGATTTGGGGAAAGTGCTAGAATTAACATACACATAAATAAACATAATAAAAAGAAAAGGCTTAGTTAATGTATCCTGATATCTCCAAAAATGTAACTTTGTTTGGGAGGAAAGTACATTTAGTCAACTTAAAACTTCAAAAAGTTTCACTTATCTCATCTAATCATTGGTGGCTGTGTTTCTACTGCTTGTTTATTTTGCTGCTTTTCAGATGTATATGACTTTTCTTGCCACCCTTCTGTTTTACCCCATTCAATGTTTTTAAATTAATTACTGTGGTCCATCTGACTAGTTTTGTAACTTTCTGTGCTAATAATTTTGCATAGGGACAGATTAAATGAGAAAAAAGTGATGAAAGTAGTGTAATGGTGAAAGAATAAGAATCCAAAAACTCTTAAAGGAAATGAAATATATTTTACTCATATTTGGTGTTCTTTCTGCAGTATCCAAATGTTAACAGAAAGGAATAATGCATAAACACACGATTAAACCCTTATATATTATTTTCTTTGTCAGGTTAAGTAGAATAGTAACAACAACAACATTTGTATTTTGGTTTGTTTGATTCCTCCCACTGAGGTAAGGGAATGTATTAGAATGGAAAGGGAATGGCTTCGGAAGTTAATTTTGGTCCTACCATCCAAGGCTCCTGGGTTTTGACTTTGAAAATGTTATTTATTTAATCTCAACATTTCTATTATTTTCAGTTGACAAGTAGTGATGCATATGTATCTTGGAAAGTTGAGTTGATGAAATTAGGTAATAAATATGGAAGAGCTGTCCTGGTGCCTGCCTTGCAGGAAGGCACTCCATGAGTGCTTGCTCGCCCTTAAATTGCTCTTCAGGTAATTTTATGGTATCCTCATTGCTATAATCATTGACTAATACAACCCAAGAGTCTACTAGTTAATGTATATTCTAAGCACAAATCTTTATTCTCAATTTATAGAAGAGTTTGTATAGAAAAGAGTTATATTCTTCGGTGGCTCACACCTGTAATCCCAGCATTTTGGGAGGCTGAGGCGGGTGGATCACGAGGTCAAGAGATCGAGACCATCCTGGTCAACATGGTGAAACCCCGTCTCTACTAAAAATACAAAAAATTAGCTGGGCATGGTGGCGCGTGCCTGTAATCCCAGATACTCAGGAGGCTGAGGCAGGAGAATTGCCTGAACCCAGGAGGCGGAGGTTGTGGTGAGCCGAGATCACGCCGTTGCACTCCAGCCTGGGAAACAAGAGTGAAACTCCGTCTCAAAAAAAATAAAAATAAAAAAAAATAAAAATAAAGAGTTATATTCTTTCCTTTTTATTAACTGACTTCTATGAGGTATTAATGACTAACCTTGTGAAACTGTTAAAGTACTTCTGAAAATGCCTAATTTATTCCCAAGGAGCAATGTGCTTGCTTAAAGAATCTGCTTGAACAAATGACTTCATTAAATAACCAAGTGTTTCTAAAAAGAATGGCATTAAAGAGGCCATACAAAGAATATTAATTACAAAATTTTCATTTTAGCCCACATGGGAGAAAATAAAATGGAACTAGATAATGGACATAGAAAATGTTCGGTCTGTTTGGAATTTTACCTTCCAGACATTGCAGAAAAGCTTAACACATAAGAACTAATAACATTTAAATTATAATATAATTTAAATTATATTATCAAAAGATGCAAGTGAGAACAGTAGGCCATTGAACGATATCTGCTTTCATGTGATATGATTTATGATGAAATTAAGGTAAACACATAGGCATGCCTTAAACAGCAAAGTCTAGAATCTTATTATTTACATTATTTGATTCAGGTACTTTTCTCTGAAATAAACTTTAGGTCTGTTCAGAAAAGATAAACATGAAGGATAAATGCTTTCCATTCCTCTATACCATATTATTCTGTAGCTTAATACATTATATGTGGTCATGATATGCCATAGTGTAAAATACTACCAGCATATGTTTAGAACAGTCTATTCATTTTGTCTTTTTAAAATTAATTTTAGTTTCTATTTTTAAATTAAATCACATTAAATTTTTTTTCTAAAAGCAGGGTCTTGTTAAGTTATCCAGGCTGGTCTTGAACTCCTGGGCTCAAGCAAACATGCCTTGGCCTCCCAAAGTGCTGGGATTACAGGTGTGAGCCACCATACCTGGCACTCTATCCATTTTAGAATCATATATTTTAAAGCTTTGTTGGAATTCAAAGTATTCTTTAAAAAATTATTTTTCTTTCCCTGGAAACTTTCATTTAAGGAATTCAAAGTATTTTTAAATGGAATATAATAAATGGTGAATTTATATGTGGATGCATTTAAAATAGTAGAATGTATACAAATGTGAATGTCTAACTCTATGTGTGTGCCTATATAACATTTTTCCTCCCTTTGACATTCTTTGCCGTATGTTTTCTGCAGTGAATATTAGAAAATTAGATAATATCATTATCATCACCATCGAGAAGGTTGGTGGGAAAGCTATGTTGAAAGGTCAGGAAAATTTTGTAAAGACTTGCACATATGGCAGTTACTGAATGGCACGCAGCATGGCATCCTTGGTCTCTACACACTTATTGTAATTTGGCTTAAATTATGTTCAGCTTCTTTCATTTGTTGTTTTTTTTTTCAAAATGTCACTTTACTGATAATTTTAATTATAATTCAGTGTGCTGCTTAAAGTACCGAACAAGATAAATTGTGAAATAGGGCAGTATTTTTGTTTTGCCATATACATTTACTTATTTGCACAAATAGTTTAGTATGCTGTGGTGTAGGGCACAGGTAGTGAAAGGTATGGATGTAGTCATTTGAATCTGAAGTTTGTATACCTATTAATGAACATGTTTTCATGCAATCAGAAAAATACTTGTGCTTCTTATCTGGATATCTAGACATTAATCTAGACATATATGTTTTATGGTATAATGTCAGTTATTTCTATTTATTGTAAAATTATCTCTCCATTTAATGCAATATTCAATATATTTTAAAGCATCATATGTATTACAGATGTATATTTGTACATATATATATATCTATGTGTATATATATATTTTGAGAGGGAGTTTGACTCTTGTTGCCCAGGCTGGAGTGCAATGGGGTAATCTTGACTCACTGCAACCTCTGCCTCCGGAGTTCAAGTGATTCTCCTGCCTCAGCCTCCCTAGTAGCTGGGATTACAGGTGCCTGCCACCATGTCTGGCTAAATTTTGTATTTTTAGTAGAGATGGGGTTTCACCATGTTGGCCAGGCTGGTCTTGAACTCCTGACGTCAGGTGATCTGCCCTCCTGGGCCTCCCAAAATGCTGAGATTACAGTTGTGAGCCACTGTGTCTGGCCTATAAATATTTTTTTCTGTATGTAAATGTAGTCTTAGTTTAAATCTAGAAAATCTTGCTGGGCTGATTTTTTCTTTTGTACATATAAGAACATGATACTATAGTAATAAAACAGATCATCTTATTAACATACATTTTATTTTATTCTGTAATAAAAATACTGTTATTTACTTTCCTCTAAAGATATTTATGAGTATTTCTATGTGATGTTGTTTTAAACAGAGAACTTTTCTGATTGGTTGTTACAAAAGCTATTGTTGATAATCCTCTATGGACTTACTGGCAGTAGCAGAAATATCGAGAAACACTGTGGTTCTGGAGCCATAACCAGGTGGTGACGATGTTTAATAACTGGGTGGTGTATACTTGAAAGTTACTAACAGAGATTTACTGAATTTCCTAATTTACTAAAAGAGAAGTATTTTCACCACCACAAAATTAGGTGAGGTGGTATGTTAATTAGCTTGATTGTAGTAATCATTTAACAACATATATGCACTTGAAAACATGTTGTACATATTAAATATCTATAATTTTTATTTGTTAATTATACGTCAGTAAAGCTGGAAATAAAAAAGGCGCTTTGGTTTCTTCTTTCACTTTTTTTTGCCAGACTGAGATAGTTTCTTCTATTTCTGCAATGAGTGCAAGGGAGGTCCTCTGTAATTTTGTGAAGAAGAGTTAGTTTGTAACGTTGGAAGATGAATTTACTGCAGCTAATTGAGACACCTTTCTTCAAATCAGGGATTAATTTTATTGAAGGAAGTCCCAGGTACACAGAGCCAATAGATGGCTGAAGGGTTCAAGATGTGAGCTCTTTTCAATCTGTCCTTTCCTAATAGTTTTTTTGAAATCTAAATATTATATATATGGAAATTTTTTCCAGTTATAAGACCAATATGTTTCTATTACATAATATTATATGCAGTCATCTCTCAGTATCCATGGAGAATTGGTTCTAGCATTCACTGCAGAGACCAAAATCCACAGTTGTTGCAGTCCCTTCTGTAAAATAGTATAGTATTTGAATATAAACAATCCACATTCTGCCTTTAAAGCATCTCTAGATTACTTGTAATATCAAATATAAAGAATTTTCAAATAGTTTTTAGAGGGAATGTTTTAATTTGTATTTTTTATTGTTGTATTATTATTTTTTACTTTTTAATATTTTCTATCCATCACTGGATGAATCCATAGAAGGAGAAGATATGGATACAGATATAAGCCAAAAGAGAAACATGAAAGGAAAAAAGAAAGATAAAGAAAGGAAAAATAATGAAACATACAGAGAAAAATAAAAATGTCGAAACAAAAAAGAGAAATAGAGAATAAGGAAATAGAGAAAACTAGACAAAAGAGTGAGGGATAGAAGGAAGCTGGAAGTTAAGAAAGAAAATGGAAGGGAGTGAGGAAGAAAAATGAAAAGGAAGAGGGAAGATGGAAGGAAGGAAGGAAGGACAGGAAGGAATGAAGGCAGGGAGGGACGGAGGGAGGGAGAAAGGACATCTTTATACAACATTTAACAATACCGTAATTTGTGCATGTTGTTCCAAGTTCAGTGTGTTTCCAGTAGAGTATTTATTTCCTTACTCATGGATATTGAGCACGGAGTGGGTTTTTTAATTTGCAAATTTCTGCTTTTTAACTTCAATCATTTTTCCCCAGTTTTAATTTTTGCTTGTTTCTGTTCATTTTTTTTAACTAGGATTTGTCTTCCTATAGAAAAATTGAGATTATCAGTGGAGAGAAACAGAATAAGAGGCATAAATTAGAGGTTGAGGCATTGCTATTACCTGTCTGGATGCAGGAATTGAAAGGGACACATGACTGATACAGACCCGAGGTATTTGAGCCAGGAAGATGCACAGAAAGGATATAATCACATGCTTGTGTTTTTGTCTTTAAAAATATATTTTTAGTTACTTTGAGGTGAAGACTCACTGGAGAAGTTCCATTGTAGCTGTCAGGCAGAGATGTCATTTTCAACAATTTTGGAACTCGACTTGTGAGCATACTTTGTAATAATTCTGACTTACACTTCTGGCTGTAGAAATTTCTAGGTTTAACATAAATATTCAGTACCCATTTCTGCCTCCTTCAGCTGTCAGCTTCAACTCATCTATCTTTAAAAGTTTGATAACTTAGATTTGTATAGCACTTAACTGTTTGCAAGTCAATTTCAGAAATAAAATTTCATTTTGTTCTCAAACAACCTTCAGATGTCAAAATTAATATCCTAATTTTGGAGACAAAGGAACTGAAACAGAGAGAGATGAACTTTTCTTTCCTGGGTAACCTGGACAGCCATAGAAAGAAATAAGGTTACAACTCAACGTCTCCGATGCCTATGTTAGGGAAATGAAGACGATTCTGTTTTGCTTTGCTTTTCATTTGATAAGACAAACATCTGTAGGAAGAAATGGATGATCTGTCTAACCTCTCCTTTCCCCTTGTCAATGCCCTGGGTCTTCCTGTGTTTGTCTGTTCCACTGTAATTGCCCGTAAGTGCCTTCAGTGGGAAGATTTTTTTTTTCTCTATTCTTCCACACAGTGGTGCTCAACTTCTAATGGCAACTTAGAAGTGACTCTGGCCATAAAAGGAGCCAGGTAACAATCCCTTTCATATGCATTAATACCTGAGTGATACGGTTTGGCTGCATCTCCACTCGAATTGTAATCCCCTGTGTCATGTCCGGGGGGAGAGGACTTGGTGTAGGGATGTAATTGGATTATGTGTGGGGGGGTGGTTTCCCCCATGCTGTTCTCATGATAGTGAGTTCTCACGATAGTGAGTTCTCATGATATCTGATGGTTTTTAAGGAGCTCTTCCCCTTTTGCAATCTCTCTCTTTCCTGTCACCTTAGGGAGAAGGTACATTGTTTACCTTTGCCTTTTGCCATGATTGTAAGTTTCCTGAGACCTCCACAGCCATGTTGAATGCTGAGTCAATTAAACTTCTTTTATAAATTATCCAGTCTCAGATATTTCCTTACAGCAGTGTGAGAACAGACTGATGCACCGAGATCTCTAAGAGGTCAGAGAGATTTAGAAAGTCCCAACTCACTGAAATCAATACCCATTTCATTTGACACTTTTCCATTTCTCACTCACTCAGGCATTCATTTCCTCATTCAAATGTGTTTACTGAGCTGCTATTTATTGCTATGCATATGCCACTGTTCTCAATCCAGCTAATGAATACAGAAGCAGCACCCCAAATTTCAGGAAGATTTGCCACTAAAGGACAAGACATTTTTTCCGAGATAAAACTGACTGAAGAAAAGAATGTTTAAAGATTCAAAGATAAGGGGGAAACATATTATGTAATCCTTAACAATACTTGGAGGGTGGGAGACTCAGCTTGCAAGAAATGGCTGAATTCTTATTTCAATTTGTGAGACATCTCTGTATCATCCCTGTGGTTAAGGCTTTCAGGTGATGAATGAATCAGACTTTTAAATGCCTGGGTAGTTAGGCTGTTTTTGTTAAATGATTCATTAAACTCTGTAAATTCAGAAAGAAGAGCGAGTTAGAGGCAGTACAGTATTTCATGCCTGCTTGTTAAGCTCTTTTTTCACATAATGAGCGGAGTTTCAAAACTTTTGACTACACTGCCAATAGCAATGAAATATTTTCCTGAGATAAGTGTGGTGCAGCTTCCTATTTTGAGAAGATATTTGCTGTGGAAGGAGAAAATGGTTGAGAATCAAGTTACCACATGTCCCATTACCTCCAGTGAATTTGTGTTGAGCATCAAAAATTATTTCTTATCCTATTCTGACAACTTTACTGTTTCCTTTAACTTATCAAATTGTAATTCATTATGACAAAACTTCAGCTCTTTAAAACATGTTTTCAAGAAACCTTAATGAAGTATGATTTCTGCTTATTAAAAGGAGAAAGTGCAAACACAGTTCTTAGATGTTCATGTGTATTTGTGTGTGCTTTTGCTTTACATTAATCTCTGTGAAATATAGGATTAACTTTACCATAGAAGTTACCTTTTGGAAATGGTGTTTTTGTGTCACACTTTAACATACATTTAGATAATAGTGACAGTAAAATGCAGCAACTAAAAGATCATAGCATTATGAAATATAATTGAATTTGGCTCATGGTAAATTGGAATTTCATAGATGGCTTTACCACTGATTTAATCTATGATCTTAGCAATATTAAGTAAAGATATGTCTGAAATTTTCTATTGGCAAGAAAGGAAAATTGTCCACTAACGTACTATAGGGATATTTCCATAGGTAACTTATTTCTTTTAATCAATTCACTGCAATCTTTATTAAATCTTTAATAAAATTAAATCTTCAAATATGTTTTTCATATTTCTTACAATAGCCCCACTTTATTCTTTAAAGAGATGTCCATTATCTGCTACCATAGCCTATGAAATTAAAGCACATCAGAGAATAGAAAATATGTTCTTACTTTGGAAGACCTTATGTTAGTTGCTGTAGTGAATTCCTGTTATTTTTATATTGCCTTGTCCTTTATTTGAATATAGCTCTAACTTTTTTAGACCAGTAGCAGGTCTCAGTTGCCTGTGACACAGTTTCCAGTTCTGTACCACACCCTCATGGCTCAAGCTGGTGGCCAGAGTTAAGAACTTAGAGCATCCCTCCCACCTAGCAGGTGGGGGCTCCCACTTGCCGGTGCTTCCTTTAAAGGGACCATTCAGGCACTTTCTCATGAACTGAAAGTGACCCACACCGTATTGCCTTATATATACACGACTGGCTGCTACGTGTATTCTTTCTCTTTGCCTGCCTCTTCATTCTGGCATGAATGACTCATTACTGCTCTCCTAAATCATTACACCTCCTTTCCCAGAATCTCTAAGTAATAAATCCTTGAGCTTACTTTCTGTGGTAGTGGTGGGTTGATTTTTCTTCCATCTGAAGTAAAAGGGACTGCCCTCGCTGGGGAGAACACAAGGCCAGGCTCCTAGTACCAGAGGACAGGCAGGCAAGCATAAACTGCACTCGGTTCAGACAAGAGCGATAAGGGTGACTGCTGGTATCATCACATTTCCCTTGTGAACCACCTTCTGGTCATGGGTGAGACAACCAGACATTAGGCAACTCACTAGCTAATAGAAAGATCCTGTGAAAGGCACACTGTAAACACTTAGCTCCACCTCCCCTTCATTTCTAATTAGGGCAGGGTTGCTGGTGGTTGTGATACTGAAACCCCAATTTAGCTTAGGGCTCCCAAAATAGTTGCATTATTTTAGTTGCATTAAATAGTTATACTCCTCCCTCTTACAATATGAACCTTTGAGCTTTCTGCATTAGGTCTCACATAGAAGTGAAAATGTTTTATTTATATATAATTATTTAATTTCCGTAATTCGCCCTCTGAATTGAGATATTCTACACTGATGCAGGAACTTGTGGAGAATGTTAGAAAGCCTGGTAATATTGTGATAGTATAGGATTAAAATATTAATTCTAAATTTAAAATATTGAATTTAAAGAAGGCTTTATGCCTTTTTGCTTCCCACTTATAAAAATGAAATTTTAAAATATCTGAAGAAATGAGAGATATAATCTTTAGTCGATTTTCAATATGGTCTTCTGTGTAAGCAACCTAGAAATATTTCTGATTTATTTTACAGTAATATTTGAAGTTTCTTTAGTTGCCAAGTATTTTCTAGTTGAGATATCTCTCTCCCCTCAACCCTCAAAATCTTTAACATTTTCTATGGGAAATTTCTATGTTCTGCTTTTACAAGTAGAAGGAACTTGTATGGGGAAGAACCTGGGATTCTCTTCACCTTTTTGTTAAAGGTTGAAGATGTCAACATAATTCTAACTTGTCATTTTTAAAGCCTTTTAAAATACATGTTGGCAATACAGGTGATTGTCTAATTGCTGGCAGGTAGCTGGTCTGGTGTCCAAAGCATTAGATTAGGGCTCAGGAGACCTGATTCTTACTAAACTGGTATGCAGATAAATCTTATCCATCCCCAGGTGGTTTCAAAACCTAAAACTCTGGCAATAAAAAATCTGATTATTTTAATCTCTCTCTAATGTTCTCTTTTATTACTTCTCCATACTCATGTTTTAAATGCCTGCTTTTATCTCAACAGTGAAATTAGGGCTAGAATCCTTATATTTGCTTATTTAGAGTATTGCTTATTTAAGGTACATTACTATTAGGAAACAAATATTACTCTTATTATTTATAAAAGCAGGTGAATCTAAAATTACCTTAATTTAAAAAAACATTAAAACAATAAACAAAGCAAGAGAAGCCTTTAATAGATTTCTGTGCAAAGCACGCTGATTCAGTTGTTAATACCCTGTGGTTGCAAGCTATATAGGGAAACTCAGACATCTATAAAGACTGATTGTAGCCTACTGCTTCCTCCCCTCACCCACACCACCCAAAAGTAGAGGCGATCTAACTTTTAACAAATGCCATATGTAGTGTGTGCATATATAAATCAGAAGGTTTGAGGCTCTTTTGGCAACTGTTCGATGGGTACATACTTAAATTCTAAATCCTGCCACATAACCTCTAATTCCTACAGGCCACAGACAGTTTTCCTGCTTCTTCACTGAATGCTGGACTTCCCTGTATCTCTTCAAAATAGCATGCGTGCTTTTGGTCCTCTTTTTCTCTGTTTTGTGACCATTTGTCCCTATCTGTGTCCGAAGGCCGCTTTCCTCTATCATGACTTCTTAAGGCATAGTTAACGTGGCTGTTTTTCACATACACACCAATGGATAATTCTTTGAGTAGAGTGAGTCCACAGGATTACTAACCATAATGTAACCAACGCTCACTTTGCAGAACTGTTTTTCAGGACTGAAAGTGAACTTTCTCAGCTTCTGTGATGCGGAGGTATATTCCCTGAGATTGAGCTTTATCTTTCGGGATTTTTAAAAACTTGTTTAGAGAGGCAACGTAGTTTGTGAAACAGTGCCCTTCTCTACTCCTAAGTACACTGGACCTGGGCTTCCACAAGTGTGATGATTCTTTTGAAACTCTTCTGCTTTAGGATACCTTATTTGACCTGGTGGCAAAACAATAAAGTAAATTCAGCAATGGCGAGGCCGTGTCTTTCTTGTTAGATTACTGGATATGCCATAGGTGCTGGTTAAGTATGTGAATAAATGCATATGAGTGTGTGTATGTATATGATGCATAATCACTCGTCTCTCTTTCCACACTTCCAGCTATAATCCAATTTCTAAAGCAATATTTTTCTAGCTCCATGATTGGCTAAGGAAATCTATGAATTTTAGTGCTTTATACTTAGATCAAGAGGGAGTTAGGGCCCATATGTAATAAAACCTTCTATCCACCTACATCTGATTACAGATAAATTCTGATACCAAGCATTGATTAATCATAGTTTGTAATTGAAACCACATACCAGGTCACTAAAATTCAAAATTATTATCAAAGCTTCTTAATAAACCAGAGCTAAGTAAATGTCATATAAATTGTCAGAGGGTAATTCTGTCTCAGTTGTATTCCCTGCTTTTGTATATAGGGTCTTCTTTTCCAAATCTAAAAAGCATGTCTCTAATTATTGAGGAAGGATGTAACGACCAGGACTTCCCATTTCATATATGAAGAATCTGAATTTATCAGGGAAAATTTTCTTAAAAATAATGACAAAGATAAAGGTTTTTAGGACAGAGTCTTAATGACATTCTCCATTCTGCCCATCACCTGCAAATACACACATACCGTTATAAACACATGTGCCCATACACAAACACACGTATATACCTATCACACCGTAACATATGACCCTATGTAATACAACATTAAGAAATTTTTATTTAAGTTCTATAAAGCCAGGTAGGATTTAAGAAGAGGTTAAAAAATAGGATTGAATTCTGGATGTTATTATTCAAAATATGACTCCAGGTGAGCATTTCTCTTTGAGGAGTTATCCCTTATCAGAAAATAATGAGCATCTCTAGAACATTATAGAAAATAGTTCACCCATCCTTTTAGAATGGAAGGTCCTTCTAATACCAACAAAGTGCATTCAGAAAGGTGGGCTTAATTCTTCCCCTCTCCTTTTTTTTTCTGAAAATGTTAAAATACCCTTGGGATTTAGCAAAGTGTTGCGCTATGTTATATAAGAAAGGTCCAGGTACATCTAACAGGTAACATTGATTGTTCTCTTAGTGCTAAGTATTTCTGTTAGCATGCATTATCTGCCTTTTGTAGTTTAGGACACTCAGACATGGTGAGTTTAAGTCACTTAAACTCACCACTAGATAAGTGGCGCATTCAGGCCAAACCCAGGCAACCTTACTGGAACGCTGAACTCAGATGGCAGCAATCTGACTGGTGTTTGCACTGAAGAACAATGCACATGGCATAAGAATAGCTCCCTTACATTTCTCTTGATGAAGGGTAGGCTGAATACTTTATATACTTTAGATAATTGTCACTGTAAGCAGCACTGACTTTGAGTTCAGAAAGCAATTGATGGGAATGCAGGATCCTAAAAGTGCAGCTGTCATACAGACGTAGAGTCTGAAAGCAGTTTTCTGGTTTGCTTTTCAGTACACAAACCTTCCCTGGTAAGGCAATGAACTTAACTGGATTCTAAGATCTGGTAGACAGAACCATGTTGACACTTATATGAACTCTAGAGTTTTGGTGGAAAAAAATCAAAGGTAAGTAAATGCAAAATAAATAGTTTTCAGACATAAATATTCAAATGTATAAATATATGTCAGGTATAAATATACATATTAATATATACATAGATTATATAAATATTATAGTCAGATATAAATATTTAATCATCATAGATTTAGACCGAAGGAGGCCAACATAAAGAACATTTCTAGTTTCTTTGAGTTGCTGGATATGGCTCAATGATGGTGGAATCTTGGGTCAGAAGAAAATGCTGTCAATGAAGGCGCTTGAGTAGGGGCATGCCTGGGCCATGCAGTCCAGGCTCTGCACCTGAACAAGGCTGATGAAAATGTCCCATATGCCAGTCTCTGATAATACGAGCTTCAAGAAACCTACCTGATTATTCTTAAACTGATGAGGCTTTGACGACGGTTGCCCAGTGGTCATGATTTCAGGCTGAAGTTCAGTTCTAGTATAAAAGCAGTTCTCAAGGTAAGATTTGCAGAGAGCTGGGGCTGCTTGAGATCTTTTTAAGGTATTCTGGAAATAAAACCTATTTTCATAGCAATAATAATAATATTAAAATGTTAAGCTTTTCAGAAACTACATGACAGCTGATGGTGCAACACACTGAAAGCAGATGCATATGTGAGGGTCCAGCTGACATTAAAGGATTTACCAAAATGTAAAGTAATGACACTCCACAATAAGTATTTCTAGAAAAAATATGGCTATGCATAAAAATGTTATTTGTATGAACACATACTGATTTATTATTATTTTATATTAAAGTGTCTTTTAATTTTTAATACCGTAAATATTGATCATTACAACCCACATAAGAAAAAGCTCTTTAGGGAGGGCTCTCAATAATTTTTAAGAGTATAAAGGGACCCTTGAGAAAACTTGAGAACTTAAGAAATCTTGACACTTCTTTAATCTTGAGAACGACTGAAATTTAAGAAGAGATCAGACCAAGTGTTTTTATAGTAGTTTTTGGCTGTTTTTTTTTCATTTGTCTTTGGCCCATCGTTGCGTTATTACTTCAGTATGTTGAAGCAACTTAAAAGTTGAGTGGCAGAAAGGACAATAGGAGATAATAAGAGTAAATCTTCTTCAGTCCTTTTTGATATTTAACAAAGGACACCTTTTGCTGTAATGGCAATAAGAGTAAAATGACAATGGAACTTAGCAATGAATTTTCCTTCCAGAAAAAGGAAAGGGTAAATAATTTATTTACATATAAATAAGGTATTTTAGAAAAATTTTTCTCTGTAACTGTTAGAAGACATGTATCTGAACAAAATGACAACTTATAGACACATATAACTTTCAAGATCAGAGCAGATGTTGTTTTTCAAGGTTCCAGAAAAATGACTCTAGTAAAATGAAGCATATTTTTTTTCAGATGGGCATTAATGATATCATTAGTTGGCCATACACAGAATACAGAACACCCTACATACATATTGACCAAAGCTTATGCTAGGTAAGAAAGAGCTTTGATGAGATTTACAAGAATATCATATTTTTATTTTTTTAAAAAACACCTTTACCATGATAGTGACTGTTACTGAAACTGATTTTTTTAAACTAAAGAGATGAAAATTAATTTTGATGAAAGAATTACATATGTAAACCTAGGTAAATAATAAAACTTTGTGATTAGCCAATGTCTTGCAAATTTGAACAATATGGCTATTTGAATTTTTCCTATTCCTGAATATCTGAAGTCTTAGAGTTTTTATTTTATGTATATAAAACTCAACCTAAAATGCTCCTGGTAGCATTTTTGACACTTTACATTTGTGTTTGAACATACACTGTCTCAACTTGTTAACAGCTTTTTTCTTTTGTCATTTATTTTGGCAGTAGCATTTCACTTTCTTGAACTCTCTTCTCTCCACAATATCACTGAATACTAAATTGGTTATACTTTAGCAATAATTTAATATTTAATTGTCGTAAACAAGAAGCATGGCTTATACCATTTTGTCGTTGTATTTATGTGGTTGAGTATTTTATTTTCCAAATCATAGTAAATAGTAAGATGATACCATAAGTAAAAAATCACTATGGTTCACAAGAGGTGGACAGTGGGGTTTATATCACCGGAATCACATTCAAAACATATACGTATTTTATAGCTCAGATATTTAGTATGAATGATAAACTTTTCTGAAATTCTATTTTTCCTGTGTTGAATCTTAACTTAAACTAGTTTAGAAAAAAGTAGCATTATCCAACTATTAATTAGCAAAAATATTTCCCAAATAAACATAACCATAGTTATCTCCAAAGATGTTTTAGAAAATGCATGAGGCATTTTAAATAGAAGACACTATTCACTTTGACATCTGGGAATAATGCAAAAGAGCAGATTGTCAAATAGGGCTTGAAAGAGTAAGATATCTTACTTAGAATTGAGCTCTAGTAATAATTTCCACCATTCAGGTAATGATAGGGGGCACGGATGAAGCTGAAAGAGGCCCCAATCTATTAGCACAGTTCTTCAACTACTCCCCATTTTAAATCTTTGCTCTACATATAACATGTAAGTTTTTTCATGTCTGAAGTCTCCAAATAATGTATGCAGTCACTTTACTTACACAGACAGCAAATCATGTATTATGAATCAGCACCATTTATAGTTACATAATCTAGTTGATATTTTTTGGATGGCTCAATTTAATCTAATGAATAGAAGCTATCGGTCATAAATCCATAATTTCCAAGTTTCTTTACTATAAGCAGCCTAGACAGATCAGGTACATCCTACAAATGGTGTCCTATCAATAAGAACTGTCCCACAAGCAAATTTCATTGACTCACTGCTCCGTGGTCTGTTATTAGTGTAGCTACAAGAAATTAAGTTGTGATAACTTCCTTTTTCTTTTCCAGAGTTTATTTTTGTTAAATGAGAGAGTTTATTTTATTATTATTTGAGACAGCATCTTGTTCTGTCACACATGCTGGGGTGCAGCGGCATGATCATAGCCCACTGTAGCCTTGACCTCCTGGGCTCAAACAATCCTCTCACCTCAGCCTCTTTGGTAGCTGGGACTACAGGCACATGCCACCATGCCTTGCTAATTTTTAAATTATTTGTGTAGACAGAATCTCCCTATGTTTCCCAAACTGAGATAGTGTATTTTAAATTGTTGCTAACCATCTCTTTTCTACTTCTACTAATTCTTAAATTCCTTGAGTTTTGATCAACTAATATTTAAATAGTCGTAATAGTGTTAATGTGATTATTAGAAAATCATATCCCAGATGTTTCCAAAATTCTCAAGTATGATACACATTTTTATCTGAGTAATAAATATTTGAGGCTGGGCACGGTGGCTCAACACTTGTAATCCCAGCACTTTGTGAGGCCAAGGTGGGTGAATCAACTGAGGTCAGGAGTTTGAATCAGCCTGGCCAACATGGTAAAACGCTGTCTCTACTAAAAGTAGAAAAATTAGCAGACTATGGTGGCGGCGCCTGTAATACCAGCTACTCGGGAGGCTGAGGCAGGAGAATCACTTGAACATGGGAGGCAGAGGCTGCAGTGAGCTGAGCTCACGCCATTGCACTCCAGTCTGGATGACAGAGCCAGACTCCATCTCAAAGAAAAAAAAATTGACTTAGAAAATGTTCTTGTTTATTTGATTGTGTTAAGATTTTAGAATTTTAGATTTAAAAGGTAAGAAAATTAAAACCTAGAGACCTTAGGCAATTTTCCAAGGTTTCACATATGTTTAGTACAAACGCTTCTTTCACATATAAATCACAAGTCAGTATTTTGTTCTCTCTATTATTACACATCTTTGCTTTGGTAAATCTTATTTGTAAAGTTAATTTTGACCTTATCTGTCATTTATTTCCTTCCATTGAGTTGGGATATTACTAGATTTTTCTTGGCAGAGATTTATGTGTCATATTGTGAGAAAAGTAAATTCACTGGGACAAGAAATCAAAGAGAAAGCCGAACTTGAAGATCATCACAAAAAATGATGCTATAAAACTTTTTCATAATTGCACTTTGCCTAACTTTAGATTCAGATAGCTATAAAATCTAATCTGAAATAATTCTGATATATTTAAAGTAAGTTCTAATAAAGCACTATTATTTTATAGAAAAATATTATTATTGTTTATAGATGAATAAGAATTGTATGAGAAGATATAAATGTTGAATGATCTTTATAGACATGACTGATGGCAAAATTTATCACTAAAGTCCTTAGAAATATTTGCCAATCCACTTCTTTTTCAGTAGGAAAATGGGCTCAATCTTTTATAAAATGAATTACAGAAGATTTTCATGTAGTAGCCATTTAACACTTTAAGAGGCATAATTGGGAATATCTATAAATCGAATAGGACATTGATAAATTACATGAAAATCCATTGGTAAGAATAAACAAGCAAGATTAAAGAGATGAAAGTTTATGTTTATAATTGAAATTTTTATGTTTCTGTCACACCGTTACCATCAGAGTGGCTTCCCATTATACCAGAGAGGGAGAATAACTTTTATGTCTGAAATATTGCTTAGAAAGATTTTGAGCAAAGCGTTTTATGAAGATATCAAGAGTAATTATCTAAATAGATACTGAAGTTATTGTGACTGCAATGTGCCACTCATAGATGCTGACCACTTATTACTTTATTTATTTATTTATTTATTTATTTATTTATTTTGGGGGGGAGAAAGGGAGGAAGGCAGGAAGCGAGGGAAGGAGGAAGGGAGGGAGGAAGGAAGAGAGGAAGGGAGGAAGGGAGGAAGGGAGGGAGGGAAGGGAAGGAAGGAAATCAAGCAATGAGAGAGATATTGCCGACCTGGATCTAGAGGTTTATAAGTTGATTTCTTTCTTTTTTTGAGAGAGGGTAAGAAAGAAAAAAAAATGAGTAAAGGAGAGGAAGAAACTTTTTATAGAGGAATGCAGTCTTTTAGAGTGAAAATAGAGATCGAATGTTTTATTCATTCAACATGAAGCATTTTTGAATTAACATCATAAAATGTATTGTTTGTTAACCAGATGAGGATGAAAATACATTCAAACATCTTTTTTTTTCATTCTCAAAAACATTCTTTTTCAACTCTTACAATATCTTAAACATTTGAAGGGGATTGGACATAAGAGTTGAGACCTCTCTGAAAAAGACCTTTTAATTTTCACTGTATCTTTGCTCATTTTAAACTCTCATGATAATATTTTAAGGAAAAGTTCTAGGCCAGCAATCTCTGCCTAGATTTCCATTTTGGCTCTCTGAAGTAGAGAAAAATAGAGACATCCAGGTAGAGATAGTGTAAATTCTTAGGCTTCATCCATTGTGATAACATTGCTTCATGATTCCATGAAGCCTGCACAATTTGTATTCAAAACCCTACATGCAAATACTGCATGTGTTAGAATTGGAGAAGCTAGGACCTCAGTTTTCCGTTAGTCCTTTAACTATACACACTAAGCAATGGTTTGGCTGGCTGCCCATCTATATTGCCTTTAGGAATATCATAGGCTACTGGCTGTCACTATATATTTCTGTAAGGATCTGACCATCCAGACTGCCATTCCAAATGTTTCACTCTATGTGGTAATTACACCCACCTTGCCATCTTTTCTCTGCTCATCTGGTATCTATTCATCCTGTTGGCAATATAGAAATCATCATTTTTTTACCATCAGCTTCAACCATTAGAAAAATACAATCTTTTGAGTTAGTAACAATGCCAATTGCCTCTTAGAAAAGATCACAAGGGCCAGAGGAATCAAGACATTTAGGATTCTATCCAGACCTTTCTATTTCTAGCTTCGGTGTAGATATTTGCTGAGCCTGAAAATGTTGCCTTCTCTGAAATTTGATCACTCATATCATTGAGTTCTGTGCCTACTTTCTGTTACATCAGTTCTCCAGCTGCAGGTGACGAGGGTCTTTCTAAATGCAGTCATGAAGGGCTTTAAGCTTGTTTCAAGGTCATGGTAAACTGGCCTGAATCCACTCTTTATAATGCATCAGTGGCATTCAGCAACAACCACCACCCAGTTTCACAGTCCTTACGGTTAATAGTTACTCATACCTCTCATGTGAGTGCTTCACCTTCAACCCCTATTATGTCCCAGTTCACCCCAGTGTAGACCTTCTGCAGGATGGAGCCAGGTAGGATGTGCAAATGTTAACTGAGTTGCCAAATCCATATAAGAATAGCTGCACCACACCCCAAACCAAGGAAGATGAAAACTCCCTCAGCTGTTGAGCCTGCTCAAATCGCTCTTCCTCAACATAGAGCTGCCTGGGGTCGGTGCAGTATCTAACTCAAACGCTGTGGCCTCCAATCGTTCTAGGTTAGCTCTGCAGATGTTGTTAAACAAATGCCTTTGTGTTTGCTGTAAGCTTTTCAGTCAATCTCTAGGACGAAATGACCTGGAAGTTTCTCTTTGCTAAGTTTGACCAATTAAATCAATTCCTCTGGAAGAGAGATTTCCTTGCGCTCCTCATAACACCATTCTGCAAGGTCAGCGTTTATCCTTTTTACGTGAACTTTGTGTGTCCATCATCTTTCCAAGCTCCTGTGTGTTTTACTGCTACTTGCACCTGCAGCCTTCTTCAGGGGATAATTTCTGGCCACCAGAGTTCCCTTACTCATATGGAGAAGTCACAAGTACCCAGGACTTTATGTCAGTTCTCTGCTCCTGAGGAAGTCTGTAGCCAGTAATTACTTATTTGGAGTGCAAACATGCTGCTCATTTGTCTTAACACAGAGCAAACTCAGGGGCATAATTTACATTCCAGAGCTCTCCACAGCATCAGGCAGATTTGGCTTCTCCTGCTTCCCTATCCTGTTTCTTATTCTCTTGCTATTACTTCCTGGGAGCATTTCCTAAATAAATCACTTTCACTTGAATTCTTGGCTCAAAATCTGCCACTGTGGGAATCCAAATTAAGACAAATATTTTTATAACATCCCAATGACTTTGCAAGAGCAGCACCTCACAAAAAGCAATGAGTCCATAAAAGAAATGGGCTGAGACAGAAAAAGGACAGGACTCAGGATTAGAGTCTTAATTAAGTTTCACTGCAGGAGGTGATAAACAGCAAAGTAACAGAAATTTATTAAATGAGTCGACTAACTGTGTCAAGTTTTGGGCTATAGGAAGTTCATTGTTGTAGAACAATGATATGACAGCTTCCATTGTACAAGATTTAAAAAGAGAATGGAGATGGGGCAGGGCTGACATACTGTGTTCAGTTCATTCTGGTTTATGTTCCTGGTCAACAAGTTACAGCAATGGAATTCAGACAAGCTTTATTTCGTGAACCTTCCTTAGAAGTTTAGGAGCGTTATCTCAGTTATAAAGACTTGTCAGTTCCAGGAACATGGTAGGGGACTAAGTTTCTGGATCTTTAACTAAGAATAAAAAAGGGAGAAATTTTTTCATTAACTTCTATAGATGCTTATTTGTTTGTTATGTACCAATATAGTAGACTTTATCAATTAAAATTTGATATTTCTGTATGTATGTGTGTGTATCATTCTAATGTAGAATTCTGCAAAAATGTATGTATTTATTTGATAAATATTGTTATGAAAAAGGGTTTGAAAGAAATAGTAGCATATTTTCAGGGTATAACTGGGGGAGGGGAGTGAGCAGGACAATAGCCCATGGGCCAGATATAAATAAATGACCTAATGGATATTTTACCCATGGGGAGAAGGTGGGAGAGGAAGGAGAAAATAGGGCAATATAATAAATAAAGATTATAGGCTAGGCACAGAGGCTCACGCTTGTAATCCCAACACTTTGGGAGGCTAAGGAAGGTGGATCACTTCAGTCAGGAGTTTGAGATCAGCCTGGCCAACATGGTGAAACACCATCTCTACTAAAAATACAAAAATTTAGCCAGGTGTGATGATGCATGCCTGTAATCCCAGGTACTCTGGAGGCTGACGCAGGAGAATTACTTGAACATGGGAGGCTGACGCAGGAGAATTACTTGAACATGGGAGGCGGAGATTGCCATGAGCCAAGATTGTGCCATTGCACTACAGCCTGGGCTACAGAGGGAGACTTTGTCTCCAAAAAAAAAAAATTACAGACCTTTTATGTTTTGTTGATTTTTTAAAAAGTAATAACTTTATTATATCCTTGATGGCAAACTAATTTAAGAGCATAATTGTTGGATAATTTTATATGTAGCAATATCTAAGTCTCTACTGGTAAAACACCATCTCGGATTCCAATAACAATGTTTCATTCTTGCCTGACTTTCTCCAGGTTATTGAGTTTCCCCAGGTATTAAGAAGATAACTTATAAGACACCCAAGGATTAAATTAATAAATTTAATTAACATAATGCATCATTAACTCCCTTGTTAGTATGAGAAACTGGTATATTTTTCTCCTGTGATTACCAAGTTCCTGAATTTGTGTGGGTGTGACCTAGTTTACAGTTGCTTATTATTTGAGAATCATGGCATTTCTGCTTCCAAGTTGCCCTGCTAACTTTTGCAATGCTCACACTGCAGTCCCCTAGGGATTTCTCACTTATTCCTGGACCACAATACCAGGCAGTGGCTATCTCAGCAATTAGTTGGCTTGCCTTTCTCACTCAGAAACCTGTGGTTCACCCACCAATCAATCACTAGGAGAAGTAAACACATTTCTTACGACCTGCAGCCATATTCTTTTATATCCTCTTTTCTTTAAGTCTTTTGTTTTTTCCCTGATGCTTCATACACTATTTTTTTTCCAATCCAAGAAAAGTATTCTTCCCACTTTCTATGGAAACATTTTCTCTTCATCTAACCTATGGATTGCCTCTGTTTGCATCTTCCAGAATACATCATTGGCTCTTCCTTCTTTACTCCAAGGTTATAGAGGAAAGTGACCATGTGGCTTTAATTAACGTGCTGCACCAGTTAGCTGGAGCAACAATGGAAGAGCAGTAAATGATGCAGATATGGTTTGGCTCTGTGTCCCTATCCAAATCTCATGCTAAATTATAATTCCCAGTGTTGGAGGAGGCACCTGGTGGGAGGTGATTGAATCATGGGGGTGGGCTTCCTCCTTGTTGTTCTGATGATAGAATTCTCATGAGATCCAGCTTCGCCTTTGCCTTCTACCGTCATTGTAAGTTTCCTGAGATCTCCCCAGCTGTGCTTCCTGCACAGCCTGCAGAACTGTGAGTCAATTAAGTCTCTGGTCTTTATTAATTAATTAGTCTCAGGTAGTTCTTTATAGCAGTGTGGGAATGGACTAATACAGATACCATGTTTGATGATGGCAAAAGGGAAAGCTCTGTGCAGGCCAGAAAAAGCTCACTCTGACTTAATATTACGTAAATTTCCTAATAAACATAATTTGTTTTTAATCTGTCACATCACTATAACTGTGAACAGTAGTTACAGTGGTATTTTGTGTTTAGAATGCACATATGCTATGTGTATGTGTATTTATGATTCAAGTAACTGACCTGGAATCTCTATACGTTTTAAGCAGAAATAAATTATCAGTAATTTTCCATTATCTTTATTTCATTGCAATGTACTGAGTAAGTATTCTCATCACATCTTGATAAAAGCAGGTATATAACTGCATGGGCCCAAAAAGCAATTGTAATAAAGTTGCCATCTGGTTTCTTCACATGAAATTTAGTGGCCCAACTTTAGCAATGGTTTCTCTATTGTCACACATAAAACGTTTTCAGCAAATCTCATTATCCTTAAGCAGATGAAACCATTGACCTTTTTATTAAAAAAATTACAAAAAATGTGGACTTCGCAAAATCACTCCATCCTGGTTCTTCCCTGTCACTGGCCATTTTCAGTTCTTTTTCCTTCTCTATCGTTTATTCTGGTTCTATGTTAAATTTTTATGTTCCTCAGGTTTCTAAGTTCTTGGATTTTTTTGTTCCAGATATTCTTTCAGTTGAAGTGCCTTTTCAACTGGTTGTGCATAAAGAGAAATTACTGGCTGATATAACTGAGTAGCCCAGGGGGGCTTAGCTTCACTGTGGTACCAAAATGTGTTACCACAATCCACTTTGGCTTTCTGCAGGACTAACTCTGCTCTCCTGCTCTGTACATAGGCATCATTTTTACAAAAATTCACAAGTAAGGGGGCAAGAGCAGAACCAAACTGCAAGTTTCTGGATGAAAATGTAGGGGAAAACCCAAGGGTCCCTTTTTGTGAAGTCCCAGTGGAATTTGACTGATAAGAGTCATTCTAATTACTGTCTAGAGGATCCTAAGGATCAGTGGAGTGTGCTAACTAAGGTAGGTATTTGGCGCTGACATTTTGGAAAGGACAATTCCTTGTGCAATAATACCTGGGCGTTTGGTGGTGCTTAACATCCCTCAATCTAGGGAAATAAGTACCTGTAACATCTCCCTCAGAATGGAGAACTTGTGGGTCAGACCCATCAGGGCACTTACATCAATAATTCTGAATGGGTTAGAATCCATCTGACTTAGTGTTATAGGCTCAGAATACAGGAGGATAGATTTCTGATAGGAAATGTATTCACTATTTTTTTAAAAAGGTGTGAATTTTGCCTGGCATGAATGGATGTCCATTATAATGTTTTTCAATTTCTATACCCTCGTCTCAGGTATTGTCATCCTTAAGATTCTAACTCTCAGTGTTCAGCTAACAGCAGGATTCATCTGCTGAGATCCAAGCCAGTGTGTACAAATAATCTCATCTGGTACTGCAGCACCATGGGATCTAGTCTTGAGCTTGTCATTTCCCCTTCATCCTAAGTTTGTTCTTCCACAATATCTCACTTTTCATTGCCTATTCCATGGTTCCGCACATACTATACCCTCCACGAAGTCACATTGATTATGTCTTCTAAATATTGTTATAACCCATCCTTTCCATTCACATATTGTTGTATTGCCTTGAGTTATCATAATAGAGTAAGTTGTATTATTGCAGAAATGATTTATCTAACTCATTCTAGCATCTCCCTACTTGTCCAATACATAACTGCCAGAATATTCTTTCAGATAATTAATATGATTATTTCAATACCTTGATTAATACTATTTAGTGATTTCTGAGCCTTTATAAGAGAGATTGAACTATAACTGTTCAATTATAGTTGAATGTTTATATGGACCATGGATTAAATCTGCCCTACTGTCTGTTTTTCTTTGTAAAGATTTATTGGTACACACTCTTGCACAGTCATTTACACAATGTCTATGACAGCTTTCACACTACTAGAGTTGAGTCATTGCCTTTTATAGATAAAGTGTTTTGACAATTGCCCTATAGCGTAAAAACTTAGTCTATTAGAATGCCAGGCCCTCTAACATTTTGCTTCTATTATCACATCCTCAGCCATCCATATCTTGAAAACCATCTTACAATATTTTAAATACCAGATTTGATTAGTTCATGGGACACAGCATGCTATTTCACTAGCTCTTTCCTGCTGTCTTCTCAATTTGATCTAATTTTGAATCTTATCCAAATACAACTACATTTTATTTTAAAACATTTGTCTCAGATGTAGCTTCTTCAGAAAGTCTTCTGTGATTCCAGGGAAATAAAATATTAATAATTTCATTTATGTTTTACTTCTGTACATTAAACTTTATTCTGTTATTACAATTGTATTTTCTGTTTATAAATTCATTTTTTGCAAGACACTGTGAAACTTAAAAATAGATACTACACACCATTAATATTATTATCCCAAACCTCCAAAATATTCTCCTTTATATGGTAGAATCATAATAAATATTTGGCAAGTGCATAACTGAGTCATTTTTAATTCTAAATTGGGGATACCAGATAAACATTATCCATACAATGGGCTTAACATAGTCTAATTTTGTTTGTATACATCTCATTGTACACTGTTGTTTGTGTCCGACCCACAGGCCCCACCTCAGCTACAGATGAAAAATTCATGCAAACACCAATATTCAGTGAAAGAGCAGGCTTATGGGTCTATGGCCATGCACAGACCCTTAAGGAGAGTGCTTTAAAGAGCTAGCAACCACAGCCTAACTCTCTGGCCTTGCCAGCCTTTATTCAGCACACATTAAATGACAAAGGCTTTGAGTCAACATCATTAGAAGGTACTGATTAAAGGCCAGGTTCTGAGGCATAAAGCAAACACCATTTGTGGGTAATAAACCTGGTTGCCCTGCCCCTGAGACAGCCATGCAGCAGTGAATAGTTAAAGGTTAGTTTTAGGAACATATGAATAGACAACTTATTTAGATAAACACCCTTACATTCCTTTGTATCTACTCTATGTTATTTTCGCAAGGAAAGAGGATTAGGCTGTCTTCAGCCATAACCTCCTCTTCAAGACTTTTGCAAAAACCTTTCAGCCTTCCAGGAAGGTTTGTGACTATTATAATCTTACAATCTCTCCCACCATTCTGATTGAAGCCCCACACACTATGTTACATGTGGAGTTTCTATGATACGTAATATTAACAAAAAACTAATATAGCTCTAATATTAGTAACGTTAGCTACCACTTAGTATGAAGAATTAAGTTTGATTTAGATATATAAGATGATGATGTTGAGGAGTTACTCTCATAGGTAGATACTCATTGTTTTAGAAAAACAGTACTATTTGAGATAGGTTTGGTTGAAATGCCATTAGGATTTTTGTAGAAGTTTCCTTAGCAATGCAAATACCATCTGTTGTAATTTACTAAAATCACAGCTAATGCTCACGGTTTGTTTTTAAAATGGTGATAATACCATTCTTTAACATAGTGGCATTTTTTTTAACTTTAAACAAATTTTTATTTTACAGAGGTTGTCACATAATTGGATATTTCTCTACTTTGTACACAATTAGTCTCACTCTCCACAGAAAGGCTGCCTAACTTCTCATCTAGCAGTGGCAAGCACTAAAATCCTGATTTTAACAGAACAGTAGTAAAAATGCCTCAGTGATTTAAGTTGAAAGAAGTACATTGGTACATGGCTCTTGAACCCAGTATCAGGACTGTACAAATGTCTTTTTATTCAAAAATACAAAATAAATTATCTGTAGGCATGGACAATGACAGCAATAAACCATTATGTATTTTGTCAACTGAAACCAGTAACTGATGGTTATAGTGATGTCTTAAACATCAGCCAGACTTTTCTTCATTTTCTCCAACTGACTTCTCTGAAGTTATTGGTGAGGAACACTGCCTTGGGCTTCCTGTCACAGTTCATTAATAAAGGTAAAGCACGATTCTAGGAGTTAGAACATGCCGCCTCCCATACCACCTCCCATTCCACCCATTGAACCCATTCCAGGGTCCTTCTCTTCTTCAGGAATTTCTGTGACTATAACTTCTGCTGTAGTTAACAGAGAGGCCACACCAGCAGCATCCACTAAAGCAGTTCTCACAACCTTTGTTGGGTCAATAATCCCTTTTCCACCATATTCACAAAATCTCCAGCCATAGCATCATAACCAATTTCTGAGGAAGTTTGCATAATTTTCTCAACTATCAAAGATCCTTCAACACCTGCATTCTTAGCAATGGTCAATGCTGGAATTTTGAGTGTTCTTTTAATAATTTCTATACCAATTTTTTGATCTTCATTAGCTGGAGTCAATGAGTCTAAGGCTGGAATGCACCGAAGCAGGGCACAACCCCCTCCCAAAACAATGCTTTCTTCAACAGCAGCTCTTGTAGCATTAAGGGCATCTGTAACTCTGTCTTTCTTTTCATTTACTTCAACACCACTTGTCCCACCAACCTTCAGCACAGCTACTCCATCTGAAAGTTTTGCCAGCCGTTCATTCAGTTTTTCCTTTTCATATTCACTAGTTGTGACATCTAGCTGCTCAATGATTTCTTGAATACGTTTTTCAATTTGAGCCTTGTCACCTTTTCCTTTTAAGAGCATGGCATCATCTTTGGTCACAATGACCTCTCCAACTTTTCCTAAGTCAT
>CM052661.1:100834342-100902751 GCA_028533165.1 Leontopithecus rosalia
CAATAGCCATATCTTTAAATTGGTTCTTTCTATTGTCACCAAACCCTGGAGCCTTGACCACCACAACCTGAAGACCAACCTTTAGCCTATTCAAGACAAGTGTACTTAGAGCTTCTCCATCAATGTCTTCAGCGATTATGACCAAAGGCTTACGGTGAGCATTGGCAATTTCAAGAGCAGGTACAATCGACTGGACACTAGAAATTTTCTTTTCACTCAACAGAACATAGGCATCCTGGAATTCACATTTCTGACCTTTTGATGTATTAATAAAGTATGGAGAAATATAGCCTTGTTCAAACTTCATGCCTTCAATAATTTCTAATTCATCATTGAGTGTTTTCCCATCCTTTACTGGATGACACCCTTTCTTCCAACCTTTTTCATTGCATCAGAGATGATATTCCCAATTTCTTTGTCTCCATTTGCAGAAATTGTAGCAACCTGTGCAATTTCTTCAGGGGTGGTCACAGGTTTAGACTGCTTTTTAAGTTGGGCAATTACAGCATCAACAGCTAACATCACACCTCTCCTGATTTCCACTGGATTAGCACCTTTGCTAATCTTCTCGAAGCCTTCCTTGGCAATAGAGTGTGCCAGTACAGTAGCCGTGGTAGTGCCATCCCCAGCCTCTTCATTTGTGTTATTGGCAACATCTTGAACAAGTTTAGCTCCAATATTTTTGTATTTATCCTTTAAGTCAATTGACTTTGCAACAGTCACACCATCTTTTGTTACTTTGGGACTTCCCCAGCTTTGCTCAATAATCACTGTTCTTCCCTTTGGCCCCATTGTAACAGCTACGGCATCGGCTAAAAGGTCTACACCTTGAAGCATTAAGGCTCGGGCATCTGCACCAAATTTTACATCTTTGGCGTGAGCGCAAGTGAGATGAGGAGCCAGGACCCTGGAAACCGGTCTCATCTGGTGAAAGACGGTGGGTAACCGAAGCATTTCTGCGGGGCGGCGGCAGGGTGTGCGCGTGGAAAAGCAGGCCGTCTGCGGTGAGTGAGGGAGGCCATAATGGCATATTTTTTAAAGCAATATGATTTCTATGATTGCTTTGATTATAAAATACAAATTTATAGCATTTGGGTAACTCTTTGGCATTTGCCTCTGACTCCCCGACTTCTCATCATTACACCCAGGGATGTACAAGGTTCAGTGTCACTCACTTTACTGAGCTTTTCTTGATAAAGGCAGGAATTGTTTTGCAACCTCAGTTCCACCATGTTGGTTAGATTATAATCAGTTTACTCATGCAGATGTCAGGAAACTTTGTACTCTTGGAGATTCTCTTCTGTGTAAATTACACCTGGGAAGAACGACCCCCTGGATGCTTATGTTGCCCTTAACTCAGCTTTTCTCTTCCTCTGTCCACTCCCTTGGCCCAGTCAATACAGATGCCTTTCTGAAATATTCCCTATCCTATGTTTGTTGCTCTTGTGTAGTTTGGCTTGAAGACTAAAGACCTGCCCCAATTTCCATCCTGTTTCCTTGGGGCCCTGTTTTATGTTTCATCATTCTTAGAACAGGAGCACTTCTGTTTTCCAGTCCTCATTTGGCAGACTGACTCTTGTGCAGACATCTGTAGAATGTGTCCCACAGCTTTGGGAATGCATCATTAACATTTCACGAAAGTATGTCTTGTCCTGTCGTTGAAACTTCATTTTTAAAATATTCTTCATGTTATCATGAAACTGGTTAGGTCAGTTGACACTGTACATGTTTGAATAGCTTAACCCTCTTATTCTAATGGTATAGCCTGATCCATTTCCCAAATTGAGTTTGTAACATTTCATGTTGGATGGCAGTGTCTTTTGATTGATAATGAACTCTTCTGTAGTATGTTATAGTACTCTTAAACCTAAGCTTGAGAATTGTCAGAAATATATGAGTACCACATGGAAATGGGGAGAAATGAAAAAGATAAGTAATATCCAGTTTTGCTCCAAAAAATTTTTGTCCTAATAGAAAAGGCAGTTAAAGGAAACAAGTATATACATTCTGTAGTGAACAGAAATGAGTGCTAAATAGAACTATATGTGAAATACAGCATGAGTTTATAAAAAAAAGTAATTACTTCTTACTAATGAGACGTAGGGAAATTTATCTTAGGCATGTGACTTGAGATTCAGAGTGAAAAAAATTATATATACAGATAATTACATACTGAGAATTAATGGAGAGACTTTCTGTTCTGAATAAATATGTTGTAAAAATGTGCAGATATGAACATAATGTCAAAATTGTATTACAAATTTGTCATGTAAGATGTATATATTAAAATGAACCAATTCAAGATGGCTTAAATGCAGAAAAATAGATCTGGAGAAATGGTTATTCATGCTAAGGCAGGTATATGGTAATAAAGGCTTTAAGTTGAAGCAGGATGTATTTCTTAGAGTGAATTTTTATTTCACAGCAGAAAAGTAGGTCAATAACATCTTTAATCTTTATAGCTCATGAATGTAGCAAAAAGTTCAGATTTGGGGCATTAGAACATTCCTCTTTGGTGATCCTAGTAAAAGTAGTCTTAAAAAAGATCTCTGAAAAAAAAGTAGCCTAAGGAAATAATTGATCTAAAATTATTTTAAAATTAACAAATATGACATATATGTATATATTTCTCCTTTCAAAATTAGGCTTAGAGTCTGCTGAGCAGTGAAAATGGCTTCCATCTTTAGACACGCATGGCAAATTTTCTCCTGTTTGTTGCATTCTCAACTTACCCAAGTTTCACCAAATGTACTATGTCAGTCCTTTCAAGAAACATACTAACATGATTTTGAAGAGCTACTTATTGATTGGACGTATTTCAATTAGAAACCATTACTGGCAAATTTGTATTCAAGTATGATGCTGCCTTAGGGATTTGTAAGTGCTCAAGCTTTCCTCTTTGAACTGAATGATTTCCATATTTTTTATATTTCTTCAGTTTCATGGAAAGCAAAAACATTAAAAAAAGTATCTCTCGTGCATTATAAGGTAGTGGAATGAGTATTCAAAATGTGTTAGTTTTATTTCTATGGAAGACACAGTGATTTCTACCATTGCTGCCCCTGGTTGCACCTGCTTGACTCCAAAATTTCATTCTTTCTAAGCCCACTTTGCAATCTGAAGACATAAAAGATGTCTTACCCGAACGGAAGAGCCAGTCCTATCCTCACATTCTCCCTTCACTTACGCTTCACTCTCTAAGTAAAGAGATATTTACCTCAGGTTTAATGCCTGTAGCTACTCAAGTTGAGTTTTATTACCATATAAAAACCAGTTAGTCAAATCCCTCGAATGTGCAGACTTTAATTTTCTCTAGGCACTTTTTTAGGAAGCAAGTGTTTTCATTTGAAATGAAATTGATCATGGATTCTAACATTGTATGGAGGGTGTTGCAGCTCCTAAGAGCCAAGTAGCTTTTCATCTGTTCTGTGGGCCCTTGGGATATCATGTATTTTCTAGAAAATAACTTTACCATGGCACAGGTACTTACTACTTCCACGAGTGTTTTAGATTTTGAATAACTGTGTTTTTAAATATGTGTGTGTGTGTGTGTGTGTGTGTGTGTGTGTGTGTGTGTATTTTATGTGCTGGAATACAGCAAGGCTTTATTTCCCACTACTTGTGTCATTCCTTACTGAAGCCAATTAAAATGTTTGGCAATTGGCATTGTTCACTTAAATACTGATGAAACAGATTATACCGAGCAGATTATTGTTCACTATTCTTGGACCATTTATAAGAATTCCCTTATGACAACTGTTCACTCATGATCTATAAAATCGACAAAGATTGATAATATTGATGTACTGTACAAGAATATTGAGTCTTCAGAGGGAGCATGAGAGTCTTAGACCAAACATTTTGATAAAAGAATCAAATTAGTCTCTCTGGAAACATTTTCATCATTAATTGTTTAGTGTCATCTTTCATGTTTAATTTTTCTAAAATTTATTAGGCATCTACCATGTACCAGACAGCAATCTGAACTCCAGGTTAAACAGTGAAAAAGCATACAGATTTTTTCCTCCATGCCGCTTATGGAATGCAAACACTCAGAACCTGCTTGCAACTTTAGAAATAAATGCATATTTTCCTTGTAGTTACACTCACAATTTCCAAACATTTAAAAGGTAGTATCAAAACAACATAATGTATATTGGACTAGGTAATGCTACTAGCACAGAGACCAAAATGATACCTAATTATAACGAGGAAACATATTATTAGTGGTGGTGGCAACTAGTAATTTGTTATTGAAAATTTTCTTATCCAGTATTAATAGGGACATATGATATGAATAACCAAGCAAATTCAAGTGAGCATGATTAAAGTCCAAAAATAAATTTAATATAGTGAAAATTAAGAGACACATTTGAATAGTTGATACTATCTGAAAAGGAGTGTGGGTGAAAGTTCTGCTTTCATGTACGTTATAATATTGATGCAGGGGAGGCAATTTAATTCATATAATGACTAATAAGCATATTGTGTGACAAAAATATATTTGTGGATTCCTTGGAAGCTGAAGAAAGCAGCACTGTGAATATTTTTCCCTATTGGAATAAGCAGTTTCTATTCTGGACTCTCATGAAGTGGCTGTCCTCTGGAAAAAAATTAAAGATTTGTGGGAATTATTTATCATGTAAAAAACTCTACGGAAGGCATTAAAGTTGGAAAGAAAAAATAGGACAGATGATTTACTTCTAATTTTTGTCTTACTTTTGCATGTGTTGCTAAGCAAATCACTTAATCTCTTTGCATCCTAGTAAGTTAGCAGGTTGGATAAAAGAAAAGGAAAAACAGGATAAGGGGGTTTCTGGGGTGGGTTCGAGGCACAGTTAGCTACATTACAGAATATGGTAGAGAGAGCTCGACAAGAAGTTGGGAATGGAGCAAAGAACTAATGAAGGTGATGGATGAAGGTCAACAGTATTTTAAATAATACTGAACCAGAAATAAGGGATTAGGGTCAAAATTTAGGTGAGATAGGTAAGGATTTGAAAAGGAAATAAGTGAGATAATTAGAGATCAAATATAGAGAGTTTAATAACTGACTATCAGATGGTATGGACCAAGCTGTAAAACCCAAATAGTGTGGCAGGGCTGATCATACCAGTATGCTATGATTGAGGAAATGTCCATCATCATTCAGTTGAAAATATTTTGTCTCAAAACATCACAGAATTTGAAATTCCACCATTTAACCTTTACTATTTTGATTTCTGAAAGGCTTAGTTCTTCAAATTTCCCTAAATAAAACGTAAGTAAACTAAGGACAGCAAGCTCCTGCCAGGGCGAGATCCAAAAGGAAACAGGGAGAAGCATCGTACACTTAAAAAGTAAATCCCTTACATGATTCTCAGGCCAGCTAGGTAGCAGTCTCCTCATCGGTGCTACCTTGGATGACTTCCCTGAAGTTGCACTTGGTTTCTTCATTTAACCTGCATTCTTTAACGCTTTGTGTCTTTTGGGCTCGTTTTATAGGTTCACTGAAAGTAACAATACTCATCACCCATCTACAAAATTCAAAGGCAACCAAATCCCCAGCTGGCCTCATTTTGTATCCTCCTCTTTTCAGCCATTTGGGACGGTGGTCTATCATTCCCAGTAACTAAAAAAATTAAGAGTCTAGTTTTCTGCTGGTGAGGCACCATAGAGAACAAGGCACTCTGATTGAGATGGTTTGGCTCTTTGTCTCTACCAAAATCTCATCTTGAATTGTAATCCCCGTGTGATGAGGGAGGGACCTGGTGGGAGGATTATGGGGTAGTTTTCCCCATGCTTTTCTCCTGATAGAGTTTTCATGAGATCTAATGGTTTAAAAGTGTCAGTTTCCCCTGAGCTTGCTTTGTCTCCTACTGCCTTGAGGAGAAGGTGCCAGCTTCCCCTTCACTTTCTGCCATGATTGTAAGTGTCCTGAGGCCTCCCCAGTCATGTGGAATTGTGAGCCAATTAAACCTCTTGCCTTCATAAATTACCCACTCTCAGGCAGTACTTTATATCAGCGGGAGAACAGACTGAGACACTGATGATGATTATGCCAACACAGAGTGTGTTGGTTTCATTCTACCATTTCTGTTGAACTGTTTTAGACTTCTGGAGAACTGAAAGTCTGCCATTCAAAATGTATGATAATTAATTGGCCATCCCTAGAATTTGTTCAAAGGTACATCCAGGTTTTGTGAGGCCTATAACTTGTACAATCTGGGCAATAATGTTTTAAAAATGCGTATAACATTAGTGACACTAAATTAGGTGCAGGTACCTGGAAGGGGTCCGTACCATTGAAAGGCCCTGAAGCTTAATCTTCATTAACTTCAATGGTAAGTCAGTCTCTATGCATGATAGAATGGGTCCTCACTTATCAGTGAGCAAGGACGGTATGGTAAAATCAGCAACTGGCTGGACTTCAAGCAGCAAAAGAAGTCGAAGTTTGGCTCTGCCATCGGGCTCACAGATTGCTTTCACACACTCTGTGGCTGAGGATGTTGTCACTAAAATATCATCTAAAGAACAGATGAGGTCTAGGGAGCAGCAAGTCCCAACTCTTTACTTTTTAATTTGACACTATCCAAAGTCTTTGCATTGTAGTGTCTTTCATTTTTAAAGGTTCACTCTTACTGGCATAAAACACAGGCTCCATCTGCTTTCCAGTGGTTCAAAATGGAAAAATTTTGTGTCTGCATCTATTCTTACACTAAATATTTTAAGCAGGCCCTTGTTTCCCACTATATTATTTGTCCAACTATTAATTATTTAAGTATCTGTTTTGTGTTGAATTGATAATCCCAAAGAAATATATTGAAATTGTAACCTCTAGAACCCCAGAACGTGACCTGATTTGGAAATAGGTTGTTGCAGACATCATTAGTTAAGATTAGGTCATACTTGACTAAGGTGGGTCCTTAATCCACTATGCCTGCTGACCTTATGAGAAAAGGAGAAAAAAACATTGACACAAGCACACAAGCAGAGAATACCATGTCACAACAGAGATTACACAGTTACAGCTACAAACCAAGGAATACCCAGAGTGCCAACAAACCACCAGGAGATAGAAAGAGGCAAGGAAGGACTTTCTGCTACAGGTTTCGGAGGGAGTATGGCCCTGCCAACATGTCAGACTTAATGTCAGACTTCAAGCCTCCAGAACTGTGACAGAATACACTTCTGTTGTTTTATTCCACTCAGGTTATAAAACATTTGATGGTAGCCTCTGGAAACTAATATGGCATCTAATCTCAATGATGGAGGCTCAGTGCTGGGCATATAGCCAAGAATGTGATGGTATTCACCCTGTGCTCATTGTTGTTAATCTATCGAGAAACATTACCTCTACTTATCTATTATCTATCTATCTATCTCTATCCATCTATCTACAAATGCAATAAGAGAGGGAATAATTCTTCAGATTCTGGTTTATTTCTCTTTAACATGTAGAAAAAATATCAAATATGCAGTCTTACTCTGATTATTAAAAAAGATAATGTACATATGAAACCCTCTTGGAAGCTAGAAAGAATACCAAATAATGGTTGTAAGACAGTACAGGGCGTTGAACAACTGAGTTGAGCCTGATGCTTTTGATTGAGAATGATAGCAATTTAGCCAATATTTATTTCAAGTAAAAAGAAAACAAAACAAACCCAGGAAATGTAAGCAGAGGCTTGAGCAGCACCATGAAGGGTAGCTGGCTCAGAAAAGTCATTTGTGGGCAGTTGGGGAAAAAATCATAGATGAACATGTAACACACCAGTAGAATTATATGACTAAGAAATAGAAGTATATTTTGCCTAATGGTCAAGAGAATGTTGCTCAGAAAAACAATATTCATTAAAGGCATGTCATTGGGGGCTCTCCACTTGCCCTTGGATCAAGTCTATCCCACTTACTACTATATCTTCTGCAAGTTAGTACTGTGAACCTCAGCCATTTCCAAGCTGAAATAGAAATCGCTACCCTCAAGAGTTTTTGGAAAATATCTATAAAACATTTCTTCACCAGAGTAAGTAATCCAGTTGCTGTGGTTTATCATGGCAAGCAGCAAATTCTCAAATAGCACATCTTTACCTGTGTTCACTTCCTAATCAGAGTAGCGGAATTAGAGTATCTGATGGGATTAAGGTTGCTAACCAGCTGATCCAAAAAGAAAAAATAGGGAGATTATTCTGGGTTATTCGGCTGGTCCCCAAATAATTATGGGGATGCTTAAATGAGAAAAAGGGAAGTGGTAGAATCTGTCAGAATGGTTTGATGTCAGAAAAACCTGACTAGGCTTTGAAGGTTGTGAAAGGACAGACCAAGAAAGGAAAGGAGCAGGAAAAAGCAAGAAAACAGATTCTCACCTGGAGTCTCAGGAAACGTGTTCCAGCTGAGATGTGCCTTGAGCTGAGTGAGACCAATTTTTAACTCCTGACTTCTAGAACTGTAAGATAATAAACCTGAGCTCTTTTCAGCCACTGTGTTTGTGGTAATTTGTTGTAGCAGCAATGGGAATCTAATGTAGTTATTTTAATCTTACTAAGAAATACAGAACACTTAATAGGCTGAGCAAAGTAAGATACTCTAGTAATGAAGAGGAAATACATGAAAATAAATTCACAAAACTTACATAAAATCTAAGGAAAATGTGAGCATATAATAGGTGATTGCAATACACTGTGATGAAGTGCTAGACAAAGATAAAACATTTTCTTAATTGGGACATGAAACTTATGAAGAGGTCCTGGAAGAGTATTGGTGGTGGAGAGTTTCATGCATCTGAGATTGTATGATTTTTCTTACCTTGAGAAAAGAATAAGTAAGGAAAATTGGGGGGAAATAGAGAAACTGAAAGGAGTTCAGGTTGAATAGAGTTTAAATTCAAAGAGTGAAAAAATGACAAGAGATTAAGTCAGATAGGGAAGCCCTATACTAAAGTATACTGTACTGCAGACATATTTGACCCTATTTCCTTCTTTTCTTGCCCATCTTATCGTTTTTATATACTATACTATATGATACTATTATACCACGCCATATTACACCATGCTAGTAGCTTTAGAATAGTGTAGAAAAGCATTAGAATAGTTTCATGAGTCTTGGAACTTATAAAACTCTTGAGTCTAATTACAAATAACTATTGAGTCTTATAAAAGATAAATTTAATTCTAATAATGAGTTAATCATTTGTGTTACCATGGGTAAATGGAGTAACTTCTAGAAACCATTTTTCTTTAACTGATAGAAGAGATAAAAAACAAAATTCTTTCCTCATGGTTTGTTTTGAAGACTAAATGAAATAACACAGTTTCTAGTGCATAGTAATGCATAAATGTCACTATCAAAATATAAATAGTAATTATTTTCATGTTACTGCAATTAGTATTATTATGACTATTGTTGGTATCAACTCAGAAAAGATTTTGAAAACTGTTTTTAGAAGCTTGAGCTCTAACTTCAATGCAAAAAGGAACCGAAGAGGATTTTCCATGGAAAGAAAATGATCTGATTTGCATTCTACAATAATCACTTAGGAAGTAACTTAGAGGAAACAAGAACACTGACCTATTTGCCCTCCTACTGTACACTTAAACCACAGTGAATGAATAAAAGGTGTAAGCCCCACAGATGAAAAACACAGGAGAAAACACCATAAGAAAAATGTAATTTTGGAAAACAGTAAGACCAATGCATGAGTAGAAACTGATTTATCAAGGCAAAGTAAGTTGAAACCCAAATGTCTGTAATAAGGAAAATAAATAAGTCAGCCTGCATGCACTTTTGAGATGCGAGGAACACTGAGAAAATGTGTTTCTCTACAACCATGTGTTCAGGGAGAAGCTGAAGTGAAGAGAAGTTTCTACTCTTTCATCTACCACTGCTCTTTCCAAGTCCACCACAACATAAAGATGAGAGCCCCAAAGTTTATGGAAAAGTGGAAACAAGACCCAGTTGGGCTGGGAATGAGACACTGTAGTGTAGAAGATTTGACTTACCTGCACATGGTAAGGGAAGCTTCTTTCTCTGCTGAACATCTAGAATTTGGGCAGCCAAGCTAATTCTGTTCTGGTATGTGATTGGAGCATTTCTCTCTGGGAAATATTTCTAATTAGGGGAAAAAAACCAACAAGTATATTTGATGATATTTTGTGGCCTTTGAAGAACCTGCAAATTCTATCTTTATTACCTTATTGTCGGGCTAACACATGAATGCCTTATAACTAATTACTTCTTACTGTTCTTTGTTTTTTCTCATTAGAATTTTGACTCTTTATAATGTTTTTTATATATAATTATATATAATATATATATATAAATATAATAAATATATATATAATAAATATATAAATATAATATATAATTATATATAATATAATATATAATAACCTCACCTGAGGAGGTGGAGGTTGCAGTGAAATGAGGTTGCATCACTGCACTCCAGCATGGGTGACAGCCAGAATTTGTCTCAAAACAAAAAATTAAAAATTAATTTATTGACTTTAACATGAAAATGCAGTTGCATTTTTTTTCTGTTATCAACTCATCCTTGATATTTTATATTGTTTAGTAATTGAATAGGACTGAAAATGGAGGGTTCTCCTTTACCTTAAATACAGCCTTCTTAAGTCATGTGGATTGATTAACACTCTAGACTGGAGATCCCAATTAGATATGTAATTTAAAAATGATTCATTTTCAAAGATGCATAAGTAAGTTTAATACATTGACTTTAATTTTAAACAAATTGCAATACTTAATAACAAGCATAACATCTGCATTACCATGTAGATATTTTACCTTATCTCTTCACTAATTACTCAAGAAAATGACACCTAATTTAAGAAGGGATTAATGGGCTATTATTTAAGATTGAATTGAAAGTTAGTCAATCACATGCTTGTCTTATTTAACTATTTTATTTAATTCACAATCTTGGGTCTTACCAGAAACTGATGAGCTAATGTGTTTGCTTCTGAGCTCATCATTGGAATTCCATTAAGTTAAATGGCTTTGCAAAGGAAAATCTATAAAGGAATAGCAAATCTACTGGACATGATAATGAAAGGGACTCTGAAAATAATGTTTTACATGAAAGCTACTATAAAACAGTTCAATATTGGATCAATTAAGATGAAGAAAATAATTCAGTTGGGATAATTGTGTTTTACTGAATGTTTAAATGTTAAATGAAATAATGTATTCTGATTTTTCAGATATCAAATAATAAAGTTAATTATCATTAGTCCACTTTGTAAATCAATGAAAGTATTTACCCTAGAAGATTGTGATAGCCAGGTTAATAAGTTAAATATTGATAATGTGTAATTTAACATTTCTCTGTCACTTCATACATACTCTTTATGTTGCTATGCTTTCCTAATTAGGTTCAGTTTTGCTCCAGTTAACTCTTATCACAGGCTTTTTTCCACTCAGGTTAAAATTGAGTTTTGAGGACTACTTTTCTAGCTATGCTGGTGTAGCAAAGTCTGTGCTTACCTTCTTATCTTAAACAATTAGAAAGATTGACAAATTTTATGAATTTATACAGTTTAAGCATGAGAAACCAGGCAGTGCATGTCTGAGATACCCAAGAAAAGATAAAACAGGTGAGATAAACTTTTCAATGATGACAAAAATTACAAAGTTCAGGGTTTGGTGGGCATACTTCATTTAAGCACTTAGATTTTTTCAGTTTATGCATATAGCTCTCATTATTTAGCAGAGACTTAAGGGGTTTCCTTGGCAGATTCTAAAGCCATTTTTCTGAGTAGTTATCACTTCTTAAAAACTCTGTTCTGGAATTTCTAACCTCTTCAGTTTTTCTAAGTTCTATACCCTGTTACCTCGGCTCAGCAAGAAAATTCTTTGGTTTAGATTCTGCTCCTTGATTCAAGATTCAGAATGGGTGTTTTTTGAAATAATCTTGAATGATTGAAAAGATTCTTAGCTCACACCATGTATAAAAATCAACTTGAAATGAATTAAACACTTAAATATAAGACCTGTAAATGTAAAACTACTAGAAAAGAGCATGTAGGAAATCTCCATTACATTTGTGTGTGCAAAGATTTTTTTTTAATATACGCTTAAAAGCACAGGCAGCAAAGGCAAAGATAGATAAATTTAATTATATTAAACTTAAAAGCTTCTAAATAGCAAAGGAAACAGCAGAATAAAAGGACAACCTATGGTGTTAGAGAAAATATTTGCAAACAATACATCTAGGGCTTAATATCCAAAGTATATAAGATAAACAACTTGACGGAAAGAAACCAAATGACCTGACTAAAATACGGGCAAAGGTTATGAATAGGCATTATTCTAAAGATAGCATACAAATGGCCAACAGGTATACGAAAATGTGCTCAGCACCACTAATCATCAGGAAATGCAAATTAAAACCACAGATACCTGTCAGAATGGCTACTATCTGAATGATGAAAAATAGCAAGTGTTGGTGAGGATATGGAGAAAAGGTTACCTTTGTGTACCGTTGGTGGGATTGTGAATTAGTGTAGCCATTTTGGAAAACAGTTCAAAGGTTCCCCCCAAAATCAAAAATAAAACTACAATATAATTGGCAATCTCACTAATATGCATATATTCAAAGGAAATAAAATCAATTATATTGATGAAATACCTACACTCCTGTGCTTATTGTAGCCTTATTTATAATAGTGAAGATATGGAATCAATCCATGTGTCCTTCAATGATGAATGAATAAAATGTAATTACATTCCCCCCCACCACACATACACATACCAAAATATTATTCAGACTTCAAGGAAATTTTGTCATTTGTGACAATGAACCTGGATGACATGTTAATAAAATGAGACCCAGACAGAAAGACCAATGCTGTTTGATCTCACATGTGGAATCTAAAAAAGTTGAACTCATGGAAGTAGAGAGAAGAATGGTTGGTTATAGGAGCTAAGGGCAGGGAGGAGATTGAGATGTTAGTCAAAGGATACAAAATTTCAGTTAGAAAGAACAAATTCAAGAGATCTTTTGTATAATATGGCCACTATAGTTAATAACAACGTATTATATTCTTGAAAATTGCCAAGAGAGTAGATTTTAAACATTTTACCACAAATATAGAAATATATGTGAAGGAATGCATATGTTAATTAGCTTGACAGCTATTTCACAGTGTATGCATATTTCAAAACAACATATACATGGTAAGAATATACAATTATTGTCAGTTCAAGTAAAAAAGAATATGCTAAGATAAAGAATAATATTGAATATAAAGAATATATAATTTTCAATACCTAATAGATTTTAAGGTAGATTAGAAATAGGTTAATAAAGATTTTACAAATTAGAATATAGAACTAAAAATCACCTAAAATATAGGTAGATGTTAAGATGAATTTAACAGTATTAAAATTTAAAATATCTAAATATAAAATTGAAGTCATTAAAATATAGGTTTGTGGTTGAAGTTATTAAATAAATTAAAAGAAGAGAAAGAATTAACATTTGTCAACACTTCTGATATATTGCATGTGAATTGTAGTTCAAATAAATGCATTGTTCTTGGTAATTTATCTGTCTCCTACAATGTCCATTTTTTTTACATATAGTAAGCCTTCCGAATGCATTAATATTTGTACCATCTATAAACATAAAAACATGTTAAATAAATTGACTCATGAGTAAAGAATATTTACTTGATTCTCATTTTTTTGTTTTTATTTTGTTGTATCTGTTTAAATTTAGTCTTTTAAGAATGGAGAGAGGACATAAGGGTGAAATATGCTCTTGAAGATAATGTCAGTGTTTCAAAAATAATAGAAATTATGAATCTTCCTATAAATAAGCACTGCAACAATCCACCAGAATAGTTAAAAAAGATACCTATCTAGCAGAACATAATGAAAATAGAGTATTCCAAAGTAAAAGAGAAACATACTAAAAACAGTAAGAGAGAAAAGAGAGATGACTTACTGATACACTTTGGCTCTGTCTCCACTCAGATCTCATCTTGAATTGTAATCCCCATAATTCACAAGTATTGAGAGAGGGATCTGGTGAGTAGTGATTGGATCATGGGGGTGGGATTCCCCCCATGCTGTTCTCTTGCTAGTGAGTGGTTGTCATGAGATCTAATGGTTTTACAAGTATCTGACAGTTCCTCTTACACATGCTTCCTCTTGCCTCCCACCATGTAAAACATACCTGCTTTTCCTTCTACCGTGGTTGTTAGTTTCCTGAGGCTTCCCCAGCCATGTGAAACTGTGAGTCAGCTATACCTCTTTTCTTGCCCAGTCTCAGGAAGTTCTTTATAGCAGTGTGAAAATGGACTAATGCAGTTACAAAGAACAATTGCTCGATATGCAGCTGATTTCTAATCAACCATAATGAAAGTCATAAGGCAATCAGATAATTTTTTTAATGTTTTAAAATGTATAGCTTGGCTTAGGATTCTGTCAACAACAAATTAATATTTTTAAAGTGGTGGGTAATTAATAGACATGCTCACTCAAACACGAATTTGGGACATTGTTTTTAAATGATTGATGCTCTCGCTTGAACACAATAAATAATTCCCTCTTCAATACTCCCATGTATCAAAACTATCATCACAACTATTATCAATGCAAATCATAGTTTTTAAATTTTTGTTTACAACACTCTACACTGAGCTTTGTGATATAAGTACCATTCAATAATATCTTTTTTCCCTATCCCATTCAATTATGGTGTATTTATTATTAGAATCAGGACATTAAAACGTCCCCCTTTTCTCCCATATTCCAAATGAAGCAGGTTTGATGCCTTATTTCTCCCGATAGTTAGTTGCCCCTCAAACGTTAGATAACACCAATTTTAACTCTGATATGAAACACATGCACATACTTTGCCTGAGACACTGTGTTTCCCAGCTATTTAGTCTGTAGTCTATATTCACTAGATATTTAGTGAGCAAAAAGCAGTATATCAGGTACTAGGAATACAAATATAACGATGCATTTGAACTGAAGGAGGTGAAGTCTGAAAGGTATAAAATCAACACGGAAAGCCTAAAAATAGTAGATTTTAAGGTCACCTGCAGGCTTATGTCACTGGATCTGGGTTTTTTTTTTCACACATGATCACATATTGAAAAATCCATTGTAGAACCCACTGGCTCTCATCCTTTGGATCACACTAGAGTAAAAATGTCTTCATATTCTGGATCTGAAAGAAATTACAAATGGCAATCAGAGAGAGTAAAACGGCTAGCTGTAAGTACTCCAAGTCATGCAAATCTTTTGTAGAGTAGACAAACACTATTTTCCTTAGCTATCACCTTGAGACAAAGGCAACAGCATTCATGAATTAATTCAACAGTATTTGCGAATGTATCATTATATTTCCAAGTTTGTGTAATTGAAAAGTATGTTAATCAGTTATATTTAGGCTATAACAAACAAATCATAATTTGTCATTTAGCTTGATGATTGAATTAGCAGCCTGGAATTAAAGGAGAATCATATTTAATTTCAAAATCCAATCAGAGATGAAGAATAATTTTTTGTTTCCAAAAACCCACTCACACACACAAAAAATTGTACATGTGAAACATGCTTACATGAGATTATCCTTTCAGGTAAATGGACATTTGTTTGGTGTGTTTGTGCAAGTGTACATATTTATTTGTGTATGTTTATGTGTGTACACATACATACATGCAGTTTTAGGCTAAATACTTCAGTGGGTAATAAATAGGCATGCTCACTCAAACACGAATTTGGGACATTGTTTTTAAATGATTGATGCTCTCGCTTGGGCACAATAAATAATTCCCTCTTCAGTACTCCCATGTATCAAAACTATCATCACAACTATTATCAAGGCAAATGATAGTTTTTAAATTTTTGTTTACAGCACTCTACACTGAGCGTGTATCACAATTCTATGATTCTTTTTGTTTCATTGGTTCTTTGTTTTTTAGTAATGGAGTAACTCAATCAAATCACATTTCTTGAAGAACTGTAGCAGTAGGCCAGACAACCAAATTCTGTTTGAGTATGGCTTGGTCATCTTCAGAACTCTTTATCTTACATTGCTAAGTTGTTTTTCTCTTTTGACATATTACAAATGAAACTTGTTTCAAAGAAATGTATTTTTCTTGGTAACTCCAGCCTCCCTACTAAAATCTCTAATTCTTTACCTATAGTAGACCTGCAAAAAAGTATCTAAACATTAAAACATACATGAAATAAATGAACCCACATGTTAAAAATAGATATCTTTTTGTTTGCTTATTTATATTTTTTGTTTCATTCTTAGTTCTTTATAGTTATTTTTTATTGTAGTAATTATAAGTACTTTATTTTTCTCTCATTACATTTGGTTTAGCACAATCCCTACATATATAATTGAACAATTACCACATTTATATAATCATACCTCCTTCTTAAGAAAGAAGCTAATTTGCTTCGTCAATCTGGGGAACCAAGTATGGTGCTTTTTATTATACAATGTTTGGTCTTCAAAATGTCAAAAAAAAAAAACTGATGTATGCTAAATCTGTGATTCATCCCATTTACTCTTAATTTTTTATATCTACATATTACTAATATTTACCATATTACATATGTTCAATGTGCAAAAGTTTGAAGTTCAGCATTTATTTTTCCATTTACAGTAGCATGAATTATAAAAAGAGGTATGCTTTCCAGTTTCTAAAATCTTGTGGCTTCTTCACCTGTATTATTTACTTGTCTTTGGTTCTACTTAAACTTTGTTCAAATGTCTATCTTGGTGATAACAAATTAACAGGAACTTAATCCTGTATTATAAATGAAGATGGACAAGAGAAATTCAAGAGTACATTCTCACCTGCATATCATTATTAGTAGTATTTCATTTATATAATAAATATGGGAAATTTTTATTTACTGTAGCTTTCTTATTTTGATAAGGAAACACATTTATGCCTACTTTGAAAAATAAGACCTTCACAGCAATTCTTTCTCTGTGTCACAGTCACACGATACATTTTTCTCCTCTTTATAACATAATGTTTGGTTGAGAGATCAACCATCAAGACTGACATGTCAAATTGATTGATGATGATCAAAGCAGAATAGAATCACACTTGCTCTTTGTGGTTGCTTGGCCACTACTTTGCTAATATCAGCCAAGTTTAGTAGTGTCAGAAAAATCAGCAAATAGAATTTGAGGCAAAAGCAATGAAAGGGAAGATGGATAAAGAATGTAACATGTTTGCCCTGGCACTTTTGGGACAATAACTATCTTGGCAAGTTTATCCATGCTCAATCACCATGACACAGAGAGAAGAGTGGAATCTCTGCACCAGGTGCTAACTCAAATTCAGATTTTGGAAGATGAGACATGGGAGAGTAGTACAACTTGTGAAATCTATAACTTAGCAAGTAATATTTGGACATCAAGACATAATTTATATAGGTGAGAATAGGTTGTCAATCCCAAGAACCTTGAGGGAAGTTACAAGGGAAAAGAAAGACAATAGTTACTATTAATTTACTTTTGCCCAGGTTCCATGTGAACTCTTCCTGCTAAAAAGGATTTCGTAAAAATTATTCTGTTTGACATGAAGTGACTCACTTCTGAAGCTAAACATTGATTTATCTGATTAGCATGCCAAAAATTATTTTTAATTTTAGGATAAATACTATCAATCTTCACGAATAAGGTGGAAATCACATTTATTGTGTATAATAAGAATATAAATTGTTTTCCGAAATAGGAGTTTTACTGTGTTGTTTTATTTATTTTCTTTAGTTATTTTAGTAATTTTTCTGAAATTATAAAAATGGGTTAAACTAGAATATTTAAAAAATAATTTCAAATTAGTAACTCTAATTTTAAAAATTTTGCAACAGTAATATTTAAACCATTATTTAGTAATTTAGCTACTCTCCTATGGCTGTTTTAGACACTAGCATTATTTATAATTGATAGTTGCCTATTTGTAAAGACAGGTTTTTTTATTGCACCAAATAAGTAGATAATTATAAATTGCAAGATTTACTTTAAGTGTGAAATAGTGTTTTCTAAACAAAAAATTTAGTCAGTATAATTCCTGCCTTTAACAAAATATCTAAGTTAGAACTATATACCAATTAAAGAACTTAAAAAAATTCGAACTGTAATTTAATTCTTTTTTTTTTTTTTAAGACAGAGTCTCACACTGTTGCCTGGGCTGGAGTGCAGTGGTGCAATCTCAGCTCACTGTAACCTCTGCCTCCTGGGTTCAAGTGATTCTCCTGCCTCAGCCTCCTGAGTAGCTGGGATTACAGGCACCTGCCACCACGCCCAGCTAATTTTTGGGTTTTTTTTTTTGTACTTTTAGTAGAGACGGGTTTCACTACGTTGACCAGGCTGATCTCAAACTCCTGACTTCACGATCTGCTCGCCTTGGCTATCAAAGTGCTGGAATTACAGGCATAAGCCACCACAACCTGCCCTTTTTTTTTTTGTTTTTGAGAGAGAGCTTTACTCTTGTTACCCTGGCTGGAGTGCAATGGCACAATCTTGGCTCACTGCAACCTCCGCCTCCCGGGTTCAAGTGACTCTCCTGCCTCAGCCTCCCAAGTAGCTGGGATTACAGGCAGATGCCACCATTCTTGCCTAATTTTTTGTATTTTTAGTAGAGACAGGGTTTCACCATGTTGGTCAGGCTGGTCTCAAACTCCTTACCTCAGGTGATCCACCCTCCTCAGCCTCCCAAAATGCGGAATTATTACCGGGGTGAACCACTGCGACTGGCCTTATAATTTAATTCTGAACACACAGAAGCAGACACACACACATACAGACTTTCCAGTTAAGCACCCACGAGAAGGAACTAAAACTAACTGTAATCCATCCACAGAAAGATTGACACTATTAACATATTACCTTAAATGTTACAGTCAAATAGATGACTACCTAGCTAATGATATGAATTTGGCTTTTTAAAAAATTAAAATGTATCATACTGTATATGATATATAAAACCAGATATTTCTTCTAATATTTTGAATATTTCATAAGTTAAGTATTATGCTACATTAAGATATGTGTACATAATTTTATATCAGTATATTAGTTTGTAAACATATTTTAATCATTTATGGTTTTAAAGTTATTGATGTCATCAATTTTTTTTACTATATTAAAAATAAATGATATGATTCTTGTTTTTAAAAATTTATATTTATTAAAATTAGTTATATGGAAAAGTATTCCCAGAAGACATTTCTTTTGCTAACAGAAGGTTTATGAAACTTTAACATTTTGAGACTGCTAAACCTCTCTTCAAAACCATTTTACTAATATTTGAATTTTTATATATGGTATATGAGAACTCACATATCCCACATTATTGCGAATTCTGATTATATAATTGTAAAACAAAAATACAACAGACCTATTTTCCTTGTTTTAACATCTGAAGAAAGTATCTGAATGTTGTTTTGATTTGTATTTCCTTGGCACTATTAGCATTCAGGTTTTTTTTTAACTGAAAGCCTTTTTTTTTTTTTTTGAGACTGAGTCTCGCCCTGTCACCAAGACTGGAATGCAATGGCATAATCTCCGCTCACTGCAACCTCTGCCTTCCGCCTCAGCCTCCCAAGTAACAGAGATTTCAGGTGTGCACCACCACGCCATCTAATTTTTTTTTTTATCTTTAATAGAGTCGAGGTTTCACCATGTTTACTAGGCTGGTCTTGAACTCCTGACCTCATGATCCACCCACCTTGGCCTCCCAAAATGCTGGGATTACAGGCATGTAATCAGGCTGGGATTACCAAGCCAACCTATGTGTATCATTTTTAATGAAGATTAAGTGCTGTAATTGGAGCTTAGTTAAGACGATGAAAGACGTCTGGTATATTTTGAATGTGGGAGGGCCTTTTCATTTTCAGAAGAAAGAGGTTAAAGGAATTTGTCATGTGTAACAGAAATATCCAAGGTAGGGCCCAGGTGCTGATTAAATGATACAGTCAGGAATCTGCTATGCTTTGTTTTGCTTATTTTTTTTTCATAAAATTGTAGTTTTTACTAAACTGAAAATACCAAAGTAGAATTTAGGCTACATGCATGTGTGCACGTGCATGCACACACACACACACTCTTCCCAAATATGTTTTGTTAAAAATAGGAGAATGAATGAATGTTTTACCGCTAATATTTCACATATAGTAAAAATGTCAGGGGAAACATATTGACTGATGTGTAAAATAATAGCTGTCTGGAATACAGACAACTTTAATAAAATTATGTGTATATTTTATATGAAATAATAAGAGACTAAGTTATAATTTGACCTGTAAACATACATTTCACTTCTAAGGAACACACCGTATTAATGTTCAAAACTCATATGATAAAATTAAGCTTTAGACCAATTCATTTTTTAAATTGGTATGGCTATTGTACTATTTAGAAAATCAGTATCAAATAAATTACCTTGGACTATTAGTTCAACATTTACATATTGCTTTTATCATTTGGAGTTACAATATTTAAGACCTACACTTAACTTTGCTTTCATTGTATGCCTTATTATATAGTCTGTCTAAATAAAATCTCCATTCCATGAAAATAGAAGACATTAAAAATAGTAAGATTTTGGGTTATCTTGTTACCAAAATTTAAAAATATTTATACCAGCAAATACTTTTAAATATTAAAAAAGAAAAGTTTATGGTTCACTTCAGGCAAATTACTAGAGTAATATGCAAAATCTTGATACTGGCTAAGAATGCTTCAAAATCAAAAAGGACATTACTCATCATTATGACAATACACTCAACATAATGAAAGCAATAAATAAAAACATATTCATAACTTCCATTTATTCAGAATAATGAACAAAAAACCCTTTAATAATACCAGAGATAATACAGAGATAACTGACAATGAAGTGATAAATTGGCATCAAACTTATCATCATAAAATTGATGTCACAGGGCCGGGCGCGGTGGCTCAAGCCTGTAATCCCAGCACTTTGGGAGGCTGAGGCGGGTGGATCACGAGGTCAAGAGATCGAGACCATCCTGGTCAACATGGTGAAACCCCGTCTCTACTAAAACTACAAAAAATTAGCTGGGCATGGTGGCGCGTGCCTGTAATCCCAGCTACTCGGGAGGTTGAGGCAGGAGAATTGCCTGAACCCAGGAGGCGGAGGTTGCGGTGAGCCAAGATCGTGCCATTGCACTCCAGCCTGGGTAACAAGAGCAAAACTCCATCTCAAAAACAAAACAAAACAAAAAAAAAACCTTGATGTCACAAAAAGATAGAACTCTATATATACCTGTTAAAATTTATAATGAAAAATACAGGAATTTTTAGAGAGTGACTGAGAATTTATTATTTTTAGATTAGACCTTCATTGAGAAAACTGCACGAATATTTTGTTCTTTTGGAAGAAAGAAATAGAATAACAGAAACTAAAATAGTCTAATAATAGGTAAAATATATTAGTAATTTAAATATGTATTTTAAAAATGAAAAACATTGCTTGTGTTAAATAATAAATTATAAAAATATAATTTTTATAAAAACATCACAAGTAAGGCAGGGTAGTGGTATAATTATTGCTTAGAACATTTTCAGGTAGTTTTTCACTGAAAGAATAGATATATGAAATAAATTTAGACATAGAAAGCATTTTTATAGTTATATCAGGGAAAAAAGGAGATGAAAACTGGTTCTCCATATTATTTTATTTTATCTATGCATACATACATGTGTATGAAGAAGATAACATAATCATTCCAGTTTGGTTGGTGGGCACCTGTTTTCATTTAAACAATCTCTCTACTCTTTCTGTATACTTGTTAAAATATAGTTTTGAGATATTTTCAAATAAAAACAAAGTATCAAAAACAGTGAAAAACATATTACCAGAGTTCCATCTTTAAAATGCTTATTTTTTTATATTTCACGTTTGTTCACAAGGAGTGTTTGTGGTGCTTTTGCAATATGTATATTTGCCTCAAACAATTAAAACAATTAAATAATTAAAAGTCAATATGATTTTATAAACTATTATACTACATGTTATAAAATTCCACACAGTTCATGACTACCTTTCTATAATACTTCTCTTTATAATTCAACTTCGTATTTTTCTCTGATAAAAAAATAACCTACCAAATAGCAGTTAAAGGGTGGAGCAGAGTCAGTACAGTCAGGTTACAGAGTACATTTGCAGTCCTAGCACTGTGGTCCTCAGTCTATGGAATCCTGATCACAGCAGGCTTTTCATTAGCAAAGGGATTTTCCAGAAGGCTGCGTTAGTATGCTAGTGGCCTCTTTTTCCTTGCTATTCAATTAATCCAAATTTCACCACTGGAAGTGTAAACCTGTAGAGAAATTTTGTGATTAAGACTTATAAAATCATCTTCAAAGTATTAGGAGCCAAGACATCAGTGCTTACCCTAGAATTTAATTGAATCGTTACCAGTGAGCTAAAAAATAGTGTTTTTAATTTTCACTTTAATGTACAATATGCCCCAACATATATAGAAAGTTACCTGACATTAGTTAGTAATGTGTTAATTATCGCAACCTTCTATACATAAAACACATAACAGTTTTTTGAAATGCATATTGTGGAAGAATAAGATATCTATTTATACAAGGGTGTGAAAAGTATTAATATCAGGCAAATACATGTGAAATCCTACCTTTTCCAAAGTTTTTGTGTATTAGCCTTAACAAATATATGTATTCTGTCATTTTGAAAAGGTCATTTTCTTAGTTGGTTATGGACAGGTGTCTTCATTATTGCAAAATCTGTGAGTGGAGGAATAATTAAGGCAACAGCTGTACTTGAGACATGATGGGGAAGACACAGCAGCACTTGTTTCCCAAACAATTTGTCTTAGGAGAATGCCTATTGATAACAATGCATGAGATACACTACACACTTTGGACCACCACATTTATATCCAATCCTCATAAACACCTTCTTAAAAATTATCTCTCTGTTGTCTTGCTGAGGTGTGTTAAATTATATTTTAAACCTAAATGATGTTCTGGATTGACATTTAGAGCAAACGTTCTTCTCCCATCAGCATTTTATTTTATAAATTTGTACACCAAAACAAAAATTCTAAGCCTCTCGGTTGACTGAATGGACCCCCTCTCCACCACGGGGATTCCAAAGAAACCTGAAAAACTAGTTCAGGCCATTGATACAGGAGCTAAAAAGAAATTATTCATACCTGGTCCAATGAATCTCTTGGGCCCTATGTAAATCAGACACCCCCTCTTCCAGCTTGTCTATAAAACCTTGTGCATTTCACCACAAAACCAGAAGATCCATTTGGGAGCCCCTCTTTCTCCACAGGAGAGAGAGCTTTTCTCTTTTCTCTCACCTATTAAACCTCTGCTCTTAAAATCACTTCGTGTGTGTCCATGTTCCTGGTTTTCTTTGCATGAAATAACAAACCTCAGGTATTTACCCCAGACAATGAAGCTGCTTTACCATGACAGGAGATAGAGGTCAGATGTGCCTAATTGTACACTTTTCTCTTTTGAAGTTTACGCACAACTGACCAGCATTAACATTCAAATAGAGATAGTAAGTATGATGAAACCGTTTTGTAACGGTAAGTCACCAAATTCTAATGTGACTCAAGTATAACATCACATGACAGGTACAAGAAGGTCATCAAAATATTTTACCCAAAATATTTCTTTGCCATATTTTGAAATGGTCCTGCAAAGCTGTTGTTGTTGTTGTTTTTGGTTTTTAATGGGGGCAAAGTTGCAAATGTAAATAATCTCTATTAACATAACTAAAGGATCTTCCTCCTTTGACCCCTCCCAATCCTGAAGAGATTAAGAGATCAACCGAGAATCTAGCAACCTTTTATAGGTCTGAATAGGAAAAATTTGCCATCTATTGTCTCTGAGGGTGGCCATCTATAACACTTAATCTACATAATAACAACCTTGGTCCCCAGGATCCTTTTTTTGTTTTTTTTTCACTCCATCACCCAGGCTGGAGTGGAATGTGGAATCTCCGCTCTTCAAAACCTCTGCCTGCCTGGTTCAAGAGATTGTCATGCTTCAGCCTTGTGAATTGCTGGGATTTCAGGCATGCATCACCGAATTTGGCTATTTTTTAAATTTTTAATTTTACTAGATATGAGGTTTCCTCACATTAGCTAAGCTGATCTCAAACTACTGACCTTAGGTGATCCTCCCACTTCGGCCTTACAAAGTGCTGGAATTACAGGTGTGAGTCACCATGCCAGGTCCAGGATCCTTTATCTTAACCAAGATACTCCTTTCTATTGATTCTAGGTCTTTAGATAATAAATTAACTCTTTCAACTTATTGCCAGTTAGAAAATCTTTGAGTCCACCTAAGACCAGTAAGCCCCACCGAGTTTGAATTGCCACACCTTTCCAGACGGAACCAATGTATTCCACAAAAGATTGATGTCTTATGTCTCATTAAAAATGTATAAAACCAAATTATAACCCAACCACCTTGGGCACATAGTCTCAGGACCTCTTGAGATCATACCTCAGGTCATGCTTAGTTGTATTTGCCTCTGAATAAACCTCTTTAAATATTTTACAGAGTTTGGCTTTTTCCATAAACAAATTCATAGTAATAATTTTACCATTTAATGATGTTACCAAAATGAAGTTCAAGGAAGAAGACATGGCACCTTCAATTTTGCTCTTTCTGGTTGAGAAAGTTTGAGTATTTTAACCATGTTGTGTGCTGTATTATCTTCAAGTACTGCAGTGGTCTCATTGTCTGGGGTGATCTTTGAGATTGGTTGTTTCATGGTCATGGAAAATTAGGACGTGGATACATAAATAATGAGGTTCAGAGTGGAAGTTTAATAGGTGAAAGAGAGTTCTCTCAGTTCTCTAGGGAAGGGTCCTGGACAAATTTTCTGTTTTTGTGGTGAAATGTAGGGGGTTTTAGAGATGAGCTTTAGGAGGTGGTGTCTGATTTACATAGGGCATTGGTTGGCGTGCCATTTGTGTAGGGTATGAAAAGTTGGCCATCACATCCTAATCATTTTTAGATGGGTTTTGGGTTTGGCTGGTGCCATGTTGTTTGTTTCTTTATGGTATATGTGGTAAGTAAAAGGGAAGATGGAGCCTTTGTGTTGGATATGTCTGGCTCCTCCCAGGGAGTCCTTTTTTTTTCGGTGCAGTTGCCAGCATTCACCTGTGCAAGTTTCCAGGTTTCTTACCTATGTTTGTTGTGTGATTTTTCAATCTGTTCTTTGTTAGAGAAAAGAATAATTTCTCAGGCAACTTTTTGTTAAAAGGGAAACCTTGCCAAAGACTCTTTTGCCCTCACTATTTGTCTAAATCATTTATTTCTAGCTGCTGTTATCAGTACTTAACAATACCAGAAATGAGCCTGGAAGCTTTAAAATCACAGATATTTTCTTGATATTCCTCCAACTCCTTGTTGACACTCAGCAAGGAGTGTTTGTGGTGCCTTGGCAATATGTATATTTGTCAGAGGAGTATGAACCAGAGCAACTCCATCTTGATTAGGAGCTGGGTAAAATGAGGCTGAAACAGACTGGGCTGCATTCCCAGTTGGTTACAGTATTCTAACTTACAGTATAATACAGGAGGTCAGTACAAAACACAAGTCATCAAGGCCCCACTGATAAAACAGCTCTCAGTAAAGAAGCTGTCCAAACCGCACCAAAACCAAGATGGTGATGAAAGTGACCTCTGTTGTCACTGTTATACTCCCATCAGTGCCAAGACAGTTTACAAATGCCATGGAAATGACAGGAAGTTACCCTATATGGTCTAAAAACGGGAGGCATGAATAATCCACCACTTGTTTAGCATATCATCAAGAAATAACCATAAAAATGGGCAACGAGCAGCCCTCAGGGCTGCTCTATCTATGGAGTAGCCATTCTTTCATCCCTTTACTTTCTTAATAAACTTGCTTTCACTTACTTTATGAACTTGCCCTGAATTCTTTCTTGTTTGAGATCCAAGAACCCTTTCTTGGGGTCTTGATCTGGACCTCTTTCCTGTAACATATTTGCATTAAACAATTAAAACATCAGTATTATTTTGTAAACTATTGTATTATGTGTTATAAAATTATGCACAGTTCTTCACAACCCTTCCAGAAATATAGTTCTTCTCTTACATGTCCTTTATCAGGAAAGCATTTCAATCTAGGAAATCTAGAGTGAGTTGACATCCAGGGTCCTTTTGGCAAAAAAGATTCTTATTTGGGTTCAGGGTTTCTTAATATATAATACTGGGAGAAAATTAATGAAGTAAAATCAAAGAAAAATACAGTATATCTTTTGGGCATACAGCAGTTGAAATCAAGTGTCTGTCTTGTAGACACTATCAGGATGGATTTGGGAAGGATACTCAGGTTTGTTTCTCCAAGTATATGTCATGAGATTTGAAAGCTTTATGCCTTTTTAGTAAAACAGTGTTGGATTTCTCATGAGAATGTGAATGCCAATGGAGAAGCAGCTTTTAATTAAGAATATAAATAATAACATCCCTCAGGAGGGCTGTGGAAGTAAGCCTCAGTGTCAGAATATTAACATTTTACTATTTTTTTTCCTATTCGAAGTGTCCCTTACATCCTAATTTCTACATTGTAAGCCAAATTACTAATGAAGCTGTTACAGGAGAGGGTCCTGGTCCACACCTCAAGAGAGGGCTCGTGGATCTGGTGCAAGAAAGAATTCAGGGCAATTCCACAGAGTAAAATGAAAGCAAATTTATTAAGAAAGTAAAGGAATGAAAGAATGGCTACTCCACAGATAGAGCAGCCCTGAGGGCTGCTATTTGCCCATTTTTATGGTTATTTCTTGATGACATGCTAAACAAGTGGTGGATTATTCATGTGTCCCTTTTGTAGACCACGTAGGGTAAATTCCTGACATTGCCATGGCATTTGTAAACTGTCATGGTGCTGGTGGGTAGCAGTGAGGACAACCAGTGGTAACTCTCATTGCCATCTTGGTTTTGGTGGGTTTTATCAAGGTTCTTTACTGCAACCTGTTTTTTCAGCAAGATCTTTATGATATGTATCTTTTTCTGACCTTCTCCTTCATCCTGTGATGTGGAATATGTCAGGTTTAACCCACAGACCCTGACTCAGCAACAGATGAACAAATGCATTCAGACACATATATCCAGTGAAAGAGCAGGCTTGGGATCCAGGCCACTCATAGACACTGAAGAGGGTGCTGTAAAGAGTCAGCAACCATGGTCCTTACCAGCTGGCACTGTGGGCATTTTATTCAGTATAGATTTAATGACAGAGGCTTTGAGTCAACACACTAGTGGACAATTAGCATGGTTGCCTTCCTTGGAGAGAGCCATCCTACAAAGGATGAAAGGTCACATTCTGAGGCCAAAAGCAAACACCACTGTTGACCCTCCGTGTAGAGAGCAGTCATGTGCCCATGGATGTTCAAATGTCGGTCTTAGGACTACATGAGTAAACAAGCTCTTTAGATAAATTCCCATACATTCCTTTGTACCTATTCCTGCCTAATTGCCTTGGGTAAGAACTGCTGCCTTTGGCTCATTCCTTCCCAAGGCTTTTTCAAAAACCTCCCAACCTTCCAGAAGGTTTGCATCTGTTTTACAGTTTTTCCCTCCACCCTGACTGAACCCCTACATGAATTCCTTAATCATATGGAAATGCAGCCCAGTAGATTTCAGCCTTATTTTACCTGGCTCCTATTCAAGATGGAGTTGTTCTGTTTCAAATATCTGTGACAAAACTTCCCAGGCTTTTTGGATCTGACATTTGAAAATAAACCAAATGGTTACTTCCTTGAATCACCATCTCCTTTGACTTGATTAATGTCTGGAGAATCTTTTAATTTCTAAAAATTCCCAGTTTTAATTTGTGAGGGACAAGGAGGTTCACTGAAAAATCACTGATATGAGGCAGGTTGATTAATAGGAAGGGAGGCACACAAATTTATTTAACATGCATACATGGGAGCCTTCAGAATGAACACTCATCATTTGTACTTTTGTACAATAAAGTACAAAAGCTAATATGGCTTCTATAGGTTTTACAGAAAGAATGCGGGCTCAGAGCAAGGCCAAAAACAGGTTTTACTGACAAAAGGAGTATAAGAGGGAGAAAGGAAGAGGCTTGGCTGGCAAAAGTGGTCTCATTATGCAGATTAAACACCAAAAGTAACAGCCTACAGAAGGAAAAGTGGGTAAATGTTTCTTTGCAGACCTGAAAAGTGCCAGACTCACTATTATTCTCACCTATATCTTGGAACTGATATAAATTTCCTGCACAAAACACAGGATTGCAGGGCAGCTCCAGTCTGGCAGCCCTGCAATAACCATTTCAAAATATGTCAAACAAATGAATTTTGGGTGGATTATTTTATTTCCTAATTCATATGGAAGACACCCTCAATTTCCTCTTTTTAAAGACTGAATCAGACTGGCATTCCTAGGTAGAGGCTTCAGTGGCTGCTGTTGTGGTAACGAATGTGGATTGTATCATCTTTCTTCTCCAGTCTGTATCCTGATGTAAATGAACTCAAAGTGAGACCCTGGCTGAGACCAGGAGACTTTGGCATGCACAAGGAAAGTGAGGTTGCAATTCTCACATCTGATTTGCTGGCTGAGACTCTGACACCACTCAAAAGCTTTGTGGCTCAAGTTATAAGATACAGGTTGACATGAAACAGTCTGGCTATGTGTATTAGCTTGTTGGGGCTGCCATTGCAAAGTACCATGGACAAAGTCTTACACAACACAAATTCCTTTTCCTACAGTACTGGGTGCCAGAAGGTCAAGGTATCGACAGAGTTGATTTCTTCTCAGTCCTCTCTCCTTCGCTGGTAGATGGTTGTCTTCTCCCTTCAGAGGGTTTGTGCCTCCTAATTCCTCTTCTCGGAAGGACACCAGTTCTATTGGATTTGGGCCCACTCTAAGGATCTCATCATTTTGACTTAATTTTCTCTTTATCTCCAAATATAGTCATATTCCAAGGTACTGATACAGGAGCTAAAAATAAATTATTTAGGCAGATGGAGGGATAAAAGAGTCCTCAGTAAGGTTTTCATTTTAGCAAAAAGCAGCCCCAAAATCATTTTTTTTCCAACAAAATGCAGCCTGAAAAATCAAGCTGCCAGCCTAGATAAGCAAACTAAAAGCTTGCATAGATAAATGCTGGCATAGATAAATGCTGGCAGCTGTGCCAATACAAAAGAGATATCTGGAAGCCATGTACATTCAACAGGGAGGTTCCCAATTCCTTTTCCCTTTGTCACCACATGTGCAGTAAAAAAGCATGCAACATGGTGCCAACTAGGTAGAGACCCCATCTGCATAATAAAAGATTAGGGTTGGGCCGCCAGCTTCTTTGCGGGCCAAATAAATAGCATACTTGGTCCAACCAATCTTCAGGCCCTATGAAAATGAGACTCCACCTCCTCAAGCTCATCTGTAAAATCCTGTGCATTTCACCACAAAACCAAGATCCTCTTGGACATTCCTCTCTCCTGCAGGAGAGAGCTATTCTCTCCTCTCTCTCTCTCTCTCTCTCTCTCTCGTCTGTTAAACTTCTACTCTCTCTTTTTTTTATTTTGAGATAGAGTTTTACTCTTACCACCCAGGCTGGGATGCAGTGGCATGATCTTCTCTTACTACAACCTTCGCCCCCCAGGTTCAAGCAATTCTCCTGCTTTAGCCTTCCAAGTAGCTGGGATTACAGGTGCCTACCACCATGCCTGGCTAATTTTGTATTTTTAGTAGAGAGGAGCTTTCTCCACATTAGTCAGGCTGGTCTTGAACTCCTGACCTCATGTGATCCACCTGTGTCGGCCTCCCAACACAGCTGGGATTACAGGCAAGAGTCTCTGTGCCCAGCCTAAACCTCTACTGTTAAACACACTTCTTGTATGACACAGTGAACCTTGGGTATTTACCCCAGACCACAATGCCACTTCACTCTGGGCAGATAGGAATTCAGCATATAAATTTTCTAGGATATAATTCAGCCCGTAACACTATGAATAAAGAATTTAACTCTAATTAGCCTGATTGATCAGGACATGCTTGGAATGTCCTGGCCTCTGGTTGAATTATGTCCTATAATTCTTCATCATAGCTGACCAGGGCAAGAAATTCTATTTCTAGCCTTGATGAGGCAAACCACCATGTTGAATGGCTTCTGGAAGGGCCGCCTGGAAAATAGCTGCAGGAGGTGCTAGGAACTGAGAGTGGTCCCCAGCCAGAGTCAGCAAATAAATGGTGCCTTTCATTCCACAGCCTCAAGTAAAGGAATTCTGACAGCAATTTAAGTAAGTTTTAGAGTGCATCTTTCCCCAGTTGAGTGTCAATGTCAGTGATTTTTTTCCCACTCTCAAAGGGAAGGGAATTAACAACTACCTTCTGGAGAAAGGAAAATCCAGGAACTTGTGGACCTCAGTAATTAATAAAACTTTTTGGTTGGGGGAACTTAACCTGTGCTAGTATGCTCTTTTTCCTTTAAGTTTTGCCTACTAGGAAAAACCGTATCTATTAAATTTGCCTGTGGCATACTTTACCACAATATTTTAATGATGATTTTCTATTTCCCTTGTTCCTTTTACATTTATTACTTAGATATCATTTTTAGGAAATATTACCCCTTATTTCCCATGTAATTACTAATATGTCATTTATTTCTATCAGTATGGACTCATGGGTATCTCACCTTTTAAGTATAAGACTTATTATATTCATTATTATAATCATTTATAATCATAATAATGATATAAGACAATAAAATTATTTTGTTGATTTAAATTATTTCAGCTTTAGTCATTGTGAAATTTTTGTTTCTTTCTGACAAAGATTTTTTTTTATTTAAAAAATTACAATAGAAAATGCAGTTGATATAGAGGATATAATAGACATACAGCCAATGGATACAATAAAGTTCAGCTACTTAACAACAAATAATTATTGCACCAATTAAATTACCACACAGGCTCAAACTGGGGTTCTGGTTTTAACTTTTAACAGCATAAACGTACTCTTTTAACTAGCTTTAAAAAAAAAGATTAAAGATGTATACTGAATTATCTTAGCTTTATTAATGAAATGTCTCAAAGTAGAACAAAATATCTGCCTAGCATAAAAGCAAAATCCTATATCCAAAATTCCTTGAATATCTCTGGTTTCCTACATGGTCCTTTTGGTAATCATTGTGGTGAAAACAACAGCATAAAATTGATAATTAAGTAATAAGAACTAAGTAAAAATTAAGTAAATTAAATAAAAATTAGTAAACATTACTAAACAACTACATAAAGGTGACAAGCAGAATTAGTAAAAAGAGATTGTACCATGTTTTAGAAAATACTACAAAACCATGCACTCTCATGATAAATTTACTTCTGATATTTTGCTTAGGATCATTGAGCACTGAACTTTGTAAGCCACATGCTTAAATAAATCAAAATAGCCGAGTAGATCAATTGTTTAACAAATCGAATACATTTGACCTTATTTTAAAAACTGAAGATCGTAGAAGGCAATTTTTTTAGGTTACCATTTAGGTGAATTTGCAGAATTAACCACCAGTAATTCAGAAGTTGCTTCTCTGATCATATGTTGCCTAGTTCTTTCCATTTTAGAGCATTTCTAAGCTTTTTGTTTTTATCTTGGCCTTTAAATCTTGCTTTGGCACAAAAGATATAATTTTATTACTTGAGTATATTGTGAATTAAAAAATACTGTTCATAATTTCAGAAATTATAATTCTCTTAATTGTAGAAGATTTAATGATGACCAAATTATAATACCAAATATAGATTTTTTAATTAAATAAATATAGTTTTAGGAGGATACAATACATATTTAAAAACATAAATGACGGAAAAAATAATTACATTAACTTGTAATTATAAATGGCACATCAGAAGTAATAGGTTAATTTAATATCTTCAACAGGTCTTGAACATGTCTCATTTTTTCTTTTTATTCTAGGACCCATGTTTACAATGCTTTGAATTTGAGATATATTTGAAATCTTAAATATACATTAGGAATAACTCATGGCGGGATATGCGGAAAAGTAAATTGCAATTTGTTTTTCTTTCTCTATCCTTAGGAGTTTTTGTAAAATGTTATACTGGTGACAGTGAGAAAGCCTAACATTTATTTTCAGGTCTGATATTGAGATACCAACCATGGCTCATTGGTTCTTATTTTTCTAGTACTTGCTAAGCATCTAATACAATGTGACTGTTTCTTTAATGGATGAATGAATAAATGAATGGGATGCAATGCTCAGAACATCAATGATTATTGTATGGACTTTTAAAATAAGTTCTGACTACTTTATTTTAATGTTAAAATAATACAGGCATTTCCTAAACTACGTGAATAGAGGCTAAAGTATAAAACAGAGTAACTTTTATTGTTAAAGGTATTTTATCACATTAAATTTCTCCTTAGTATCTTTGAATAGTTATGACTACTTTCTAGAAGTGGGCTTCTTTGATATACATTGTCTGTCAGTTTGAGAGGGTCACACTCCACTTATTACTCGTGGTAGAAAATGAGAACATGTAAGATAACTTTTAAAGATGATTTAGGATGAGATTTATTGAACGTTTAGTTGAAAGGCTGAAGGAAAAGACAAGACTGGAGAGCTCACTGTCAAATAAGTACTTTGTCCTGAAGGTGACTCACCTCACTTCTCACAACACATTGGCCGGAAAAAATTGCATGTTTCTTAGGGAGCACAAGGTGATTAGAATACTCTTGTAAGTTTAGAGATGTTGAGAAATTGCCGAGGGAGGTCTCATAAACAAGATGAGACTGAACGTGACAAAGATGAAATTTTGCCAAAAATTATTTTTGATAAATGCCTAACATTAATTAAAACATCTCAGTTGAACACACTAAAATGGCTAAATTTCCATTTTTTTTCTCTCTTAGATGAATGGTAAAAAAGAATGTATTTATTATTGTCATTGTGCCTTTGTTGTTATAAGTTATTTTTAACTGGTTAAAAATGTTCATCATATTAATATTTTTAAGTTAAAATTTTTTAAATGCAAGTATTTTAAACTTAGAAGAATCGTAAACCCATTTGAGATTAAAATATATATTTGAAGAAAATAATAAATGTTTTCAAAGCATTCTCAACACACAATCCCAACTAATGATTACACAATAATAGAGAATTGCCTGAATCCAGGAGGCGGAGGTTGCAGTGAGCCGAGATCGCGCCATTGCACTCCAGCCTGGGTAACAAGAGCGAAACTCCATCTCAAAAATACAAAAACAAAAACAAAGAAAGACAGACTCTTTCAAAATGGAAATATCAGAAAGAAATACTATGTGCTATGACCAAAGCATCTCCATGATACTGTGCAAAGGAAACAAAAAAACCACATCATCTATGACCAAAGCATCTCCATGATACTGTGCAAAGGAAACAAAAAAAACCACATCATAAAATTATTGAGTTCAGAAAAATTGTGTTCTTTTTTTTCTGACAAATGTGAGTAATTTTTACTGTACTTGGCCTGCAGGGTACATTTTAAAAACATTTATTTTTTCATATTCACTGAAATATAATTTATATGTAGTAAGCTGATCTTATTTCAAGTGTACTATTTCATGAATTTTACTGAATGTGTATATCCTCATATCAACCAACTCATTGAAGATACAAGGCATTTCCTTCTCTCTTTTTGAAAATTTTCACTTTTATTTTAGATACAGGGGTACATATACAGGTTTGTTATATGGGTGTATCACACCGAGGTAGTACTCATAGGGCCACATAGGTAGTTTTATGATATTCCATAGCCAGATGGGCATGGTGGCTCATGCCTGTAATCCCAGCACTTGGGAGGGCAAGGTGGGCAAATCATTTGAGTTCAGGAGTTTGAGACCACCCTGGCCATCACAGCAAAACCCCCGGCTCTACTAAAAATACAAAAATTAGCCAGGCATGGTGGAAGGAAGGAAGGAAGGAAGGAAGGAAGGAAGGAAGGAAGGAGAAAGAAAGAAAGATTTTATTTGGGGTAATTGCTTTTAAAATGTGCACTAGTAGTAGGAAAATTATGGGAAAATACAGAGCATATTAAACAGAAACAAAACACAAAGTACTTGCATGAACATGAAAGAAAAAATAAATTCCGTCTCAGACAAAAATATGTTTACTTATAAAGTCGAGCCAAAAATAATAATAGTAAATTCAAGCAGTTAAAAAGTAACTGGGCTAATAAGTTTAGGATAGCTGATGTTATGAGAACAAACAACTCCAAAATCTCAGGAACTTAAAATAATTTTAAAAAATGCATTCACACACCATGTCTGATGTGGAAAACCATGGGGACTGGTCTCATCGCCGTTACTAAGATATACAGGCTAGCAAAGCTCTGCTGTCTGAGGATGCTAGCATCTGAAAAGCAGATTTCACAGTGCACCACTGTAGCAAAGGGGACTTGCAGGTTAATACATTGGCTCTTAATACTTTGCCACCTGGAAGTGGCACAGCACAATTTAAATCAAATTTCACTAGCTAGGGCAAGCCATGTGGTCATACCTGTCTTTCAGGTTGAAGGAAAACAGACTCTCTAAGTGACACAAGAAAAGGAGAGCTAGAAAGTTCTCTAAGAATAAATATCAACCACACACACCCAAAAAGAATGCTCAATATTTCATCTAATGGAGATCTTTATGGATGTAAACAATTGTCAGAAATTTACAATCATCTGTGTCTTTCTACACCCTCTATAAGATACATTGTGAGAACACTGAAGTAATTAAAGCCAGTACAAAAAAGAAATTTAAAATTCTCTATGAAATCCAAGAAACTTGAGGTTATATTTCTGGGGAATATTTATTTTGTTAGTTTTTATTTGAATTGTTCATTCTTCTTATTAATACAAGAAGGAAAATAAACATAAAAATAATACATGCAGATCTGGCATTTTGTAAGAGAATATAACTAGGGATGTTTAATATTTATTTCATTTCATATATTGGTCATTCATTTCATATATTGGTCATTATAGTTTTCTTTGTTTTTTAAAAATGCCTTTCAGGTGAAACAAACAAAACATCACATGTTTGGTAGTACAGTTAAAATCAAAATATGGTAAATAGGAAAACCATTTTTCAGTTAAACAATGTAAAATTTAGTAATTAGTATCTAAATAATCTATTGAAATCCTCAGGACATATGATAGTGCTTGTCAATGAAGCTGACTGCATTTCACTTTTTTTAGTTAAATAAATTATAGCTATATTAGTAACCTTGGAAATCTCTGCTCCTATTTAAATGCTGAAAGAACAGGATATTTGGACAGAATAAGTAATGCATTTTGGGAGAAATATTTTGTACATTTTATTTTCTTATAGAGTAAGATTTTTTGTTGGTTGGTTTTTCTTTCTTTTATTAAAAATATTCTTGTAGGAAAAAAATCCCCTCTTAACCATTCACTTTTATGTGATTTAAATAATCAATTCTAGGAAAACAGCTAAATTCTAGTTCAGAATCCTTTTGACATCACACATACAAAGCTCAAAGTAACAAATTATTTACATGAAATTAAATATTGCTAAGTTAGGGAACAATTATTTTCTGAGTACCCTGTTATAATGTCTGCTAAGCCCTGGAGTTGCAAAGATAAATAAGTCACAGTGTTTCTGCTGTCAAGGAACCTGCATATAATGTATATGAAGTGGTAGGAAAGAGAGATAAACTAACATATAATTCTAATTTAATATCATTGGGCTAAAGAGTAATCTGGAATAATCTTGAGACATTTTACTCTGAGTTATCAGTTCTCATTTATAAGAGGTGATACACAATCATTACAATCATGCCTTCCTCTATTAACTAACTTTGAGAAAACTGAATATTTATTTATTTATTTACGGAGACAGGGTCTTGCTGTCACCCAGGCTATATGACAGAGTGGCTCAATCATGGCTCACTGCAGCCTCTAGTGATGCTTGCAGCTCAGCCTCCCTAGTAGCTGGGACCACAGGCACATACCACATTGCCCAGCTAATTTTTCTTTTTTTTTTTTTTGTAGATACAAAGCCTCCCTTCGTTGCACAGGCTGATCTGAACTCCTAAGCTCAAGGATCCCTCTTGCCTTGGGCTACCAAAGTGCTGGGATTACAGGTCTGAGCCACCACATACAGCCAAGAAAACCGATTTTAATTGGGGAAAACTTGTATTTTACAATTCATGAAGGCATGCACCTGTTACTTATATCTGTTTACATTCTTTGAGACTTGATCAGCAAATATACTCATATATTATTCTTATTTAGCAACATATATTTATACTTACATTTAGATGAATCTGTGGATAATATAATAGTGCAAAGCCCTTTTTGGTAAGATAGAAGAATAACTCATACAATGGTAAATGTTAATCACATGAAGAAAGCAGCCACTAATAAAGACAGATGAAGTCCGACGAATTTGTTTTATGAAAACATATTTTACATATATTTAGTTATTTAATGTAAAATACTAACAATAGATTAAAACTATAATTTTCTTGCTCTAGTGGTTAACTCACTTGAGAAAACAGAAGTATAGAATGAATAAATTACAAATAAAAAGACTGCAGACAGCTTGAATTTTAAATCTTGCAGATAGTTATCTGAAAATAATAAAGACAGCTGAACATAATGTTTATATAGAGTTGTTTAAAAAAGTGAGTTTAATTAATTCATTGTCTGAGTTCATTCTGAGTCCAGGGTTACTCTACTTGCAGCTTTGAGTAAACTGTTTACCCTCTCCCATCCTAAACTATATCCTTTGGAATATGGTAATAATAATAATAACTACTAAATCGAGCAATTCTAAGAATAGAACAAAATCAAATATCTAAAGTGTTCGAACTATTGATCATCTCACAGAAATATCTCAATGTATTTGAACTGCTGATAATAATAACGATTAGGAGAGATTAATCACATCTCATGAAGATGAAAGTGGGTTTGCAGAAAATCAATTAGATCAATAAAACCAGAAATCACTTTAGGATTTTTACCTGATTATCTTACTTTTTGACTGTGTGACTCATTAGTATTCCAGAAGGATCTTTCAAAACAGGATTTGCTAATATTTATTTATTAAGGACCAAATCCTAAGATCAAACATTGCCTCACCTCAGATGATCAATAAAAGGAAGATCATACAGGAATGTGTAAACAAGCTTCCTGAACTAATCTAAAATAATCTCAGAGAAAGGAGGGTCTAGAGCGCATTTTATTGTTGACAATGGCAACAAAACTGATCTCACCTCCCTCCCTTCTTTCCTTCCTCCTTTCTTCCCTCCTTCCCTCTCCCCTTCTTTCTTCTTTCTCTCTCTCTCTCTCTCTCTCTCTCTCTCTCTCTCGCTTGCTCTTTTTCTTTCTTTTTAAAATTAAGTCTAGAGCTGGCCCATCTCAATTGTCAATGCAAAATACAAACTTTCTGTTTAGGAATATGTGTGTATATATGTGTGTGGGGTTTCTTCTGGAATAATGCTTTCATAATTTCCAATGATACATTTTCTCAAATCTTTCTCTAAAAAAGATCTTACTCATAAATACTTGAATATCTTTAATGACAGTGACCCCTCTTAAGCCTTTAAAATGGATTCTTAAATATGCCTTATATCTTTACGTTATAATAATTGTGAATTAAGGGCAAGCTTCACAAGGTTAAAGTTTAGCCCTGCATCTTATGAATTAACCTAAATTATCAAAATTAATGAAACGTTGCTGTAAATTGTATTAGTTCCTCTTTTTTTTTTTTTTTTGAGACGGAGTCTCACTCTTGTTACCCAGGCTAGAGTGCAATGGCGCAATCTTGGCTCACCGCAACCTCTGCCTCCTGGGTTCAGGCAATTCTCCTGCCTCAGCCTCCTGAGTAGCTGGGATTACAGGCACGCACCACCATGCCCAGCTAATATTTTGTATTTTTAGTAGAGACGGGGTTTCACCATGTTGACAGGATGGTCTCGATTTCTTGACCTTGTGATCCACCTGCCTCGGCCTCCCAAAGTGCTGGGATTACAGGCTTGAGCCACCAAGCCCGGCCTGTATTAGTTCCTCTTGAAATTGATATAATCTATTTTTGATATTTTTATATAGTAATCATTTGCTTAATATACACAAATAATTAGAATGATGCTTAAACTCCTACATAAATCCCATGGGAAGAAACTGATAAACAAATCAGGGCAAGAATGTCTATTGATAATGAAATAATAAATCAGAGATAACATTCACAGAACAATACCACAATATGAACCCATGTAATAATAGAGGAAGACATTGTTTGTCTCTAAGATTTCTGAGTGGCCAGATCAAAGAAAGGAATATAATGCTTTCTGTTATTGTATCCATAAGATAAAAAGACAACAGATAATACATTCTTGAGATTTAAGGATGGACATGATGCAGGAGGATATGATCTTCTTTAAGAACCAAGTTTTCTCTTTTTATTGTTATTTTAAATGTGATAATTTGCTACAACTTATAAAAATCAAATAAAGTGATTTAAATATTGTTAATAGTTCTAGGAAAAATTTATACAATAATAAAGGCCGTGGTTTTTTAAAATACATTTTTAGGTAAAATATGCTAAGTGTAAACTAACAAAGTTAATTCAAATTGATACAAATAAAAACATTTACTTTTTTTATAATGTAGCAGGGAGACCTAAGAGAGACTTTTTATTTTTGAGACAGAGTCTCACTCTGTTGCCCAGGCTGGAGTGCAGTGGTGTAATCTCAGCTCACTGCAACCTCCACCTCCCAGATTCAAGCGATTCTCCTGCCTCAGCCTTCCAAGTAGCTGGCACTACAGGCACGTACCACCATACCCGCTAACTTTTTGTATTTTTGGTAGAGACGAGGTTTCACCATGTTAACCAGGATGGTCTCTATCTTCTGATCTCGTAATCTGCCTGCCTTGGCTTCCGAAAGTGCTAGGATTACAGGCATGAGGCACTGCACCGGCCTAAGAGACTTTTATGCCTTACTAACATAAATGTCAAAACATACTAACAAAAATACACATTACAATTCTTCATGGTGTATATAAGACACTGCGTATTTAATATCTTTACTACTCCTAAATAATTTGCCTCCAAATTACTGCTTCTTTATTTAAAATAAAAAAATATATATTTTTGGAAAGTTATTTAAATATTTTATTATTTGTTGTATATGTGTTTAACTCCTAATTTACATAGTCTGATACTGTTTTCTCAGTTATTAATTAATAATGTTCCAAGCATATGTAGTTCTTATATTTTATATGATGCTTTCTTTTGTATTGCCTAATTGTTCGTAACATGATTGCATATATGTTAACATGTTAATTCCTCTAATTGCAGTGTAGATTTTGTAGATTTCCTCAGGTCAAGAATCACATCTCTTAGAGTCTTTCAAGGGTGGATGTATTTGTAGGCACCCACCAATTCTCATGACATTATATTTTGTGGCCTAGTGTGTGGAACAATAATCAGTGAAAATTACTGAAATGTTAAACATTTTCCAAGATAATTTATGGCCTTCTTCTGTATTTAATTACAGAACATATTATCAAAAATACATTCTGTTGACTTTAGCTAACATTAGGAAAATGAGAGTAGTTTTCTCTACAAAGAAAGATCCCTTTCTCCCTCCCAGCTTTTCAGACTTCTCAACTATGATGGCACAGAAAAATTCCAATGAAAAGCTAAGCTGGATTGGAAAACAACTGTGGCATGCTGGCTGAGGCTGAGACTCAGGCTGTCTTATACTCATATTTTATTACTATAAAGATAATTTGGAGCCAAAGACACAATCTCCCATGTCTGCGTATTTGAATAGTTGCAGACACAGGTACCAGCCAACGACTTAATTATGGATTTTTAAATTTGGCATTAATCTTTTCTTTCCTGTATAGATTCGGTTGTAATGCCACAAGTCACTGTAAATTGCTCATTAAACTTCAAGCAATGCTATGTAATGCTTGCTACCATTTATAGGCAATGCTCTCCAAAGAACAATTAGAGGGAGGATTATGACACAGAACAATGGAGACAATTATTTCTGAAGTTTATTAATGCTAATTAGCATATGGCATCTAAGACAGCTGCTGATACTTCATTGCTAAATACTGAGGGACTAATTAGTGCTTGATGTTAATTAGCTTCTTCTCATGTGCATTGTCCTTAGATTCACATGCACTGTCACCATCGGGCTATTAAAAATCTGGCCATGCACTCTGCAAGAACATGAGGTGGCATTTAGGAGTTCTTTTAGAGTATGTGGCATTCTTTTCTAATATGTATACTCTTAATAGATTCCATAGGAGCTTTAATAATCTACTCTTTATTTAAAACCTCCTAGTAAATTATAATTTTTTAAATGCTGAGAGAACTCTTCACCTTATCTTGTAATTTTTCGTGTCCTGTTACTCACAAGTGACTTCAGATGCTAAAGATCACTGGCATAAAAATACTTTGGTCATAATTTATTTAATAATCAAACTGAGTTTGGCTTTGCCTCTCACTTTATACTTAATCTTTTATTTATGATTAAAATACATTATTAAACCAATAGGTCAAATATGCACACTTTCCCTATTAACCGCGTAACCTTTTTAGTTTCTGTTTTGTTTTTTTTTCTTGAACTACAGCTAAATGAACTTTTTTTCTTTTAAAATCTGAGCTAAGAATTTACCCATTAAAACCTCATCTTTTGAAGACAATGTGTAGGTTAAGCAGTGATCTAGGAAAAGTTTTCATGTCAGTCTTAAAAACTTTTTAATGACATTCTTTGTTTACTTGCTTTTCTGCTGGTTTGGTGGGTGGGTGACTCACATGATCAATTTGGTGGAGGTTGCGGTGAGCCGAGATCGCGCCATTGCACTCCAGCCTGGGTAAGAAAGAAAGAAAGAAAAAAGTTTGTTCATCAAATTTCTCTAGCAATCAGTATAACAGTCAGTACACATGTTGGACATTTTCTTTCAGGCAGAAACTTCCCTGTGATGAGTAAATATCAGTCTACAACATGAAGCTCTGTAAAGGGTGATCACAAATACATAGTAGTCTGACATTCTAATCCCTGGTTTAATTACACGCAGTGTTTTTAATGATGCTATTTGTATACATTTTGAATTATTATTAACAACACTTAGAGTTAATAATAATTGTCCAAAGATTTTTGCATGTAATTTTATAGCGTTTAAATATTTTGGCACTTATGCAACTGGTATGAGAGCATGCCATTCAAAATAAAGGAATGAAAAAAACTATCCACAATGGAAATTGTAGAATCACCTGCCAAAGTAACCAACAGCAAAAAATTAAGTATCTAATAGGCCAGAAAACAGGCAAAAAGATGGACAATAAAATATCAAATAATGAGGAAAAATAAATTTTAGATACACTTTTTTCACATTTTAAAATGCCCATTACAGCTTTCTAGATTGCAAAAACAAAAAGATGTATGAATCAAAATTTTATTTAAATGAGTTCCAAAATTGAGATGACTAAATCTTATTTAATTCCAGTGTGCAGGGATTTTTCTCCAGAGAGGTTCAGCGTGTAGAAGAAATGAATGCTGTTGGATTTCTCATTAGGATTTTTGGACTTAGGAAAACAAGGACTATGCCCATAAAAGCAGCTGTCTTTTTATTACTTTTCCTCCTCCTCCACTTACAGCTTTTCTTCATTATCATCTCACTTTTTACTTTCTTTACAGAAGGTGAAGCAGAGTTTCCAAACAAGTGAGACTTCAGGAGGTATAACATAGTTTAGATTTGTGTCCCCATTCAAATTTCATGTTGAAATGTCATCCCTAGTATTGGAGGAGGGGCCTGGTGGGAGGTGAGGTGATTGGATCATGGGAATGGACTTCCCTCTTGCTTTTCTCGTAATAGTGGGTGAGTTCTCACAAGATGATTGCTTAAAAGTGTGGAACCCCTCCCGTTGCTGTCTCTTCCTCCTGCTCCAACCATGCAAGACACACCTGCTTCCCCTTCACCTTCTGACATTATTCTAAGTTTCCTGTGGCCTCCCCAGCCATGCTTTTTGTACATACAGCCTATTGGAACTGTGAGTTAATTAACGCTCTTTTCTGTATAAATTACCTGGTCCTAGGCATTTCTTTATAGCAATTTGAGAACTGTCTGATATGAGGTGAAATGTGAAAAATCTGTAACTTAAAAATTCCATTGCTTTTTAAGAACTCTGAATGTTGTAATATCAAATGCATCATGTAACCAACATAGTATAATGAAGCCCAAACTTGACTTCTAGACTATCTGTGGCAATGGGCCTCAAAGTCTCAGATTCCTTATCTGTAAATTGAGAATGTTTCTGCTTACACAGCCAGTAATTAACAGTGTGTTCTCTGACTGCCTTGCATTAAGGAGCTCTTGTTTCAAGGGGATCTGTGACCTTGGGAATTTATGTAATAGCTCCGTGTCTCCACTTTTCCAACTGTAAAATTGGAGTGACTATTTTGCTGGCCTGCATTGTAACAAAGACTCTATAAAGCAAAAACTGTGAAGTATGAAGCGACAAATACTTTGATTTAGATGTGCATAGTATTAATTTACCTATAACTCTAAGAAGCTCTTTCACTATATTGAGGGTTTTTTTTTCTTTTCAAAATTCTAGTAAGTCAATGACCCCAAAGCTGAATTTTAGAAAAGATATTGTACTGAGGTTTTTTAATAGTTTCAGAACTATTAAATTAGTTTCATTAGCCTTAAATTTGCTTTATTACCCTGTGTATCATTTGGGGTGGAAACAGCGAATGTTATGTTAAAATACTCTGCCTGTGAGAGACCTATAAAAAACAAATTCCGCTTTAGTTCACATTCAGAAATAAATAGAGAAAATAACTATACCTGACCCAATCGGCTGATTTTTTAATAATTCACAGCTAAGTCATTTTGCTTTAGAATACCTTCCATTGTAAATTATCTGTCCTTTTGAGATGTAAATCATCTCGCAGCCTCCTGTGAGTTTTACAACCCAGGAATGTCTTTCTCAAGTTCCTGGGAACCATCCCTTTGAAATGCAATCATCCAGAAAAGTAATGTTCCTGTCTCCCAGGTTCTGTGGGAGGGTTGGTGCCTAACTTACCAATTATCACCAATTACCAAACACAGGTGGTCTAATTAATTACATTGACCTTCTTCTCCATCCACTCCCTTGGTCTTTTCCAGAATTTTTTCAGTAGCTCATTCTTGTTCTTGAAACCTTTCCTGTCTTTTGATTCAATGAAATTAAGTTCAATCCCTCTACCTTACAGCAGCCTTTTTGAGTAAAGTCTTCCTTGCCTGTTTAACTCTGTCCGTTGCAATTATTCTTTTGACAACTCTAGCACCCTTAATAATCTCGAAATGTTGATAAATAGCATTGTTGGAAACGTCTATATTTTGTCTTTCAAAATTTTGTACTAATACTTCAAAAATGTATAAATAAGTCTATACATTAAATATTTTCAGCTTTGTCAAAAATAGAACTAAAATAAAACCATTACAATCAATTTAAGTGTAAGAAGTGTAAACCAAAAAGTAATATAGGCCTCAATCAATTTAGAAGTTTATTTTGCCATGGTTAAGGATCATGACTCATGACATAGCCACAGGAAGTCCTGAGAACATTTGCCTATCCAAGGCAGTTGGGTTACAGCTTGGTTTCATGTGTTTTAGGGAGACATAGCCATCAGTCAGTACACGGGAGGTAAACTTTGGTTTGGCCCAGAAAAATGTAACAATGCAAAGTGGTGGGCTTTACAGGTCATAGGTGGATTCCAAGATTTTCTGATTGGCAACTAGTTTAAAGAGCTAGGTTACTCTTTAAAGAACTGGAGTCAATAAAAAGGAGTGTCTGGGTTAAAAAAGGGGTCGTAGAGCCCAAAGCTCTTATAATGCAGACCAGGTCTCCTGGGTGGTTGCTATTAAAGGCAACATGGCTGATGTTTTCCATTCATACCTCAAAGTTGTTAGACGCTCAGCTAATCTCTTTAGGATCAGAAGAAGATCTGGAAAGGGAAGGAGATTCTCTATAGAATGTAAGTTTTCCCATAAGGGACAGCTTTGGAGGACCATTTCAAAACATATCAAAAACATACTTTGGGGTAAAATACTTTTGTTTCTTTCTGGGCCCTGCTGCATGTCATGTGATGCTACACTGGAGTCAGGCTGGAATTTGGTATCTTACTGCTTCAGAGTCAGTTTTCTCAGTCTGAGAGTCTCTGTTTTGATGTTCATGCTGGTCAGTTGTGCCTGAACTCCCCAAGCGAGGAGAGTATAATGGGCATATCTGAGCCCCCACTTTCTGTCATGGCCTATTCTAGGGTTTTGGATTTTCTTAGGTTACCTTGGCCAAGAAGAGGGACTGTTCAGTCAGTTAGGGGACTTAGAAATTTATTTTTGTTTTGTAGAAGCTACTGTACTGTGCCCAATATAACTTAGATAATAATGGTTTCATGACTGCTGTCGCTGGTGATACGGGTTTTGATTCCTAGTTATTATTGAAGTATGCTATAAGAGTCATTGTAAATTTAAATCCAACATTTTATTTTGCTTTGCTCACTTGCCTTTACTTTGTTGGGGAAAAAGATAGGAGCTATTTTGCTTTAGGTTGATATTTCTTGTGCCACATAGTCACATTCGATTAAATAGCTCCTCCCTAAAATCTGTTCTAACCTTTGTACAGAGCTATTACCCTTTTGACAATTCCCAAAGGTTATAGCAATTAGAATATAGTATGTCTTTGCAACTAAAATTCTAAAGCTCCATTTTAATTATTATACTTTACCATAGATCAATAGCCCCCATTAAAATGATACTTTTTTTCTTTCTACTGCCTCTGCTTTGACTACCCTTGCAGTGAGTTGTAAATCAGATACAGCTAAAAAGTTATCTAATTATTTTCCTCTACTGAAACATCTCATTTAGCTAGGGCAAAAATAAGGAAGCTCACACATTTTTTAAAAAGAATAATCTGACCTCTGCCTGATAAAAGTAGATTAATGATTTTAATGAAGCAGCATTCTCAGGATTGGTGCAAATAGAAGCAATGGCAATTATGGGCTTCCAGGATGTTATGACTACAACCACAGGTGCAGAGAGCTGGTGACTTGCGCCTTTTTGTTTTTCTCGGTAGAGTCTTGCTCTATCAGCCAGGGTGGAGTGCAATGGAGCAGTCTTGGCTCATTGCAACCTCTGTCCCAGGTTCAAGTGATTCTTCTGCCTAAGCCTCCTGAGTAGCTGGGACTACAGGTGTGCTTGCACACCTGACTAATTTTTGTATTTTTGATAGAGGCGGGGTTTTATGATATTGGCCAAGCTGCTCTCAAACTTCTGACCTTGTGATCCACTTACCTGGGCTTTGCAAGACTTGAGCTTTTAAATGGTCAGAACAGGTTTTACTCTGTGCCAAAAGCTATAGCATAGCTTTTATTTTGTGTCCTTTCTCCACACAGAAATATATCTTTATAGCTGGATAGTAAAAGCAGATAAAATCTGCACATGAATTTGGAGAAGGAAGTCATTGATACCTTTGTGAGGATTTCTAAGGTGATAAAGTAACTGCTGAGCAGTGTTTTCATTTGGCATGGGTAGTCACTGAGTATTAACTCTAAACTAGTCTCATTTTATATCCATTAAATAACATATAACTGTTTCTCATTGAAACTCAAGATGAATCATTTCTAGAAAAATTACAAATAAAACAAGTAAAAAGTGGCAAGAGATGGTGAATATAAAGAGATCCAGTGACATATATTTTGTTAAAAAAATTATCTGACACTCATATGTCTATACTCTTTATATATGAAATAAGTAATACTCCAAGATGATTCAGACTTAAAATAAATCACTGATGCTATCAGACAATCTTGAGCTTATTGTGAAGCACCAAAATGATTAACCTAAGGCACAAAATAGTTATTATGTTGCTGATTTATATAACCTTTGGTCATTTTTTGTTTGTCCTTCAATTATGAAGGCTTTTAATCATAATATTGTGAGCAGTAGCAGCAAAGATGCCATGCATGTCTTTTTTCCTCATTGTCCTCAGCATCTCTATGTGTCCCGCATACAGACTGTCCATTATAAATGTTTGGTGTATGAATGAATCAACCAATCATTCAAGAGATTTTAATTATCTTATTAAAAAGGAATTGTAATCCTCAATAGATGAATATGTTCCAATCTATATGGGTATTGTGTACATCAGCACCTATAAAATACATACATTTATGTGTATATATGATAGAAATACAGGTATACATAGTATGAAATTTAGTAAAGCCATATTGCAACTGGTTGGTGCTTTTAAAGTAACTAAATTATAATTTATATTATTTATATTTTATATAATATATATATAATATAATTTATATTATATATAATTATAATTTATATTAATTTATTAAATTTATTATAATTTATATAATTTATATTTTGTCATTTAATGATAATTTAGAACTAGCTTAATGAGGCCGAGTGCTGTGGCTCATGTGTATAATCCCAGCACTTTGAGAGGTGGAGGCGGGCAGATCACAAGGCCAAGAAATTGAGACCATCCTGACCAACATGGTGAAATCCCGTCTCTACTGAAAATACAAAAATTAGCTGGGCGTGGTGGTGCACACCTGTAGTCCCAGCTACTCAGGAGTCTGAGGCAGGGGAATTGTTTGAACCTGGGAGGTGGAAGTTGCGGTGAGCCTAGATTGTGCCACTGTACTCCAGCCTCCGTGACAGAGTGAGACTCCGTCACACAGAAAAAAAGAAAAAAATCTAGCATGATGGGGTTTGGCTCTATGTTCCCACCCAAATCTCACCTTGAATTGTAATAATCACCCTGTATCAAGGCTGGGGCCAGATGGAGATAGTTAAATCATGTGGGCAGTTTCCCCCAGATTGTTCTCATGATGGTGAGTTCTCACGTGATCCAATGGTTTTATAAGGGGCTTTCCCCTTTGCTCGGCAGTCATTCTCCTTGCCACTCTGTGGAGAGGTGCCTTCTGCCATGATTGTAAGTTTCTTGAGGCCTCCCCAGCCATACAGAATGGTGAGTCAATTAAACCTCTTCTCTTTATAAATTACCTTGGTTATTTCTTTATAGCAGTGTGAGAACAGACTGATACACTCAAGTTTATAACACAGAATCTTTTGAAGTTGTTATAATACTGATATATTACCTGAATTCATGGTTTGCATACAATTGATTGCTCAGTATTACCCTCCACCACTTCTTAATACAAATAAAAACCTAAGAAATTTGTACAGCTTTTTCCTGTGTAGTTATAATAGGTTTACAGTGTTGTGAAAGTAACTATATTCCATAACTGTGTGGGCCCTGTGACTCTTTTTCCTCTTCTCACCGGTCAGCTCATTACCAAGCTACAGTAAAAAAGTGCATTGAGAAACAGTAATATGAAGATCCATTTTAGTGTTCCAGATCTGTACATGAATTGTGATGGTCTAGGTTAAAACTGCTATTGTTATGTTATTAAAATGCAATTCAACCAGATAAACTGTAATATATAAATAATATTCATTTCCTGTGTGTGTGATTAAAAAATATAATTATTTTGAAGAGTGGTTAATGATGTTTTATTCATAAGTTTGGAAGAGTAGTTAAGGATATTTTATTCAGTAAGTTTGGAGTGAATATGTAACTTGTGCATTTATTTTTTTTTTTAAAAAAAGGATTTTTGAGCACATCATATGATCTCTAACCAAGATGAATTTCTTGGGGCTGAGACAACAGTACCCCAATATGAAGGCCTTAGAAGCAGCCTCAGAAATGAAAGTTTCCCTCTAACCTCCTTAGGGGTCTCCTGTCTCTGGCCCCTCAGTCTTCCCTGAGCATAGCCTTAGAAATTAGAATCCCTCTTCCCCAAGACAGGTCATAGTAACCAGAGCCTGTTTTCCCCAGTGCCATAAGACCTAAAAATATTCCTCTAGCTTCCCCCACATTTCTGTCTAAAAATTCGTCAAAGGAATTACCTGAGCTACTTTGTTTGAATGCACATCATAAGATCCTCTTCCCAAAATGGGTCCCACCTGATACCCAGAAGAAAGAAATGCTGTATAGAGAGGCCAGGAGAATCTCAACAGAAAGACCTTGTTGGGTTTCTCCACTCAGCCTGTTAACATTAGATCATACTTTTTTGTCCAAACTTAATTCTACATAGCTGTCTATCCTTCATTGAATGTAAACATAAAAAATGTATAGTTTTCCCTGTGTCTTTGGGTTTTCATTCTGAAGGCTCTGGTATCATATGCAGATATGTTTCAATGAATTTGTATGCTTTTTTTCTCCTATTAATCTGCCTTTTTTTCAGTGAAGCTTCTTCATAATATTTCATTACATAATTTTTGTGTAACATTCATTATGGTGAAAATCTTAGCCTCTGTAATCTGACTGCCTAGCATTGGAATTCAGAACTTTCCACTTCAGTATTCTATTTAATGTATTTAAATTTTGTGTACTTTACTACATTAAATGGTCTGTCAATCTGTGTATCACCTACATTTCTATTTATATCTACCTATCAATCTCTTTATTATCTACCTCTCTATTTTATCTATCTTCTCTATCTACCTACCTATCTAACTGTAATCATCATCATCATCATCATCATCAATCTCTAGCACTGTGGTCTCTTGATTTATATCCTATTTGCATTGTAGTACACATTGAGGATGAAGGGGTCTCATTTAGGCATCCTAGAAAATATATAAGTATTCTAAACTCTGTTTTCACAGAATTCCCTGGCAAGGTTTTATTTATTTAAGTATTTTCAGTGTGAATATCAGTTCTCATGTTAGTACAGCTAAGAAAGATGATTTCAGAATGGGATTTGTAAAACTGATAAGTTAGAGATCTCCAGAGAGCCACTTTCAAGTAGGGCATAATAGCTTGTAAGAGACTACTCATCTCCCTAAGCACCATTTAAAAATTGAGATACAATTAAAATTTTATCTATTTAAGGCACCAGAGAGTTGAAGGAGAAATAAGGAGTAGAATGGCTAAAATTCTGAAGAGAAGATGACTTCAGAGAAGTTTGCTGATGACCTATAGCTATTCTGATCACTGGTTCTGAATTCAGGCTGAGAATTCACAGTTGGGGAATGGGGAGATCAGAAGAAATCTGTGTAGTTTTCAAAGACTGTAGGAAATACAAAACAAAATACAAAATGGATGGTGTAAGGGTACTCAAAACTCAGACAGTTGTTCCCTCAAGACATTGGTGGAGTTAGGAAGCTGTGCCTGGTAGAGGGCTGAAATCTTAAGCCAGAATTTTCTAAGAAGTAGAGTTCTGCTTTCTCTCAGTGCTGAGAAAAGAGAAATTAGAATTTGGGATTATGGAAAAGGGCCATATTGAATAAATCTGGCTTTTTATAAAAGTCCAACAACTGCAGCCTAGGAACAGGAGGGTCTCAGCCTTCCCAAAAGCACAGCTCTGTCAAAGTCAGCTCAGTCCTTGTTCTGATGAAGATGTTCAATCCCATTCTATCTGACTAGAAGAAAAATGAGTGATCTTTTAAAGATGGTTAATGTCGTCTGTATCCTATAAATGTTTATATACCCTATCTGACATTCAGTTGAAATTAAGAATAATGCAAAGAAACAGGATTGTATAATGAAAAACCAAAAAGAAAGAAAAACAAGCAAAAAATAGGAATTAGTACTCAGCTGTTTGAACTCATATTAATGGAATAAGTAGAAAATGACTTTAACATATTTGTGATAAATTTGTCATATGAAAATGAAGATGTTTTATAAATTCATAGGAAACTGTAAGCTATTTAAAATGAAGATACACACACACACACACAAATGCACACACACACACACACACACACACACACACACACACACTCTCTCTCTCCTAATATAGATTCTTATATCCAGCTCTGAACAAGATGGAGTAGACATATTTTTCTTTATTCCTACTGTGAATTACTGCTAAAAGTTCTGGATATTGTGTGTCAAACGGACATGAGAATATTCTTAAAAACAAAAATAAGGAAGACTAGCTGAGGACAGTAAGTTCCTTCAGTTTTCTTTTGCTTGTTATTTCCTAGACTATATGGACACAGACAAAAAAAAAATCCACCAAGGAAAGCCTGCTCTCTAGCTAAAGTGCCAGTACAGAATAACCCAGAAAACAGAACACATTTGGACAATAGCCTCACTACTCTAACTGAACACTATGGGAGAGAAATGGCCTATTCCCACCCCATCAGCAAAGGCTAAGTGGGAGGTGGGACTTTTACTCTCACAGACATTAATGAAGCACCCCTGCCTGTCACACTAGGCCATTGTCACAGAAGACTGAGTGGGAGATGAAACTTGGAATTATTTGACAAGAAATTTAATGCAGCCATCATAAAAATAACTCAATGAGCATACTAAACACAAATTTCAAAAAATAGTCTTAGCAAAAATATAAGACAAGGAAATAGAAGGCATAAAGAACCAAATAGAAATTTTAGAAAAGAAATATAACCAAAATTTAAAAAGGAAATAGCATATGGGCCGAACAGCAGAATGGGACACAGAAAATCGATAAAGTGAAAACAACAAAAACCCTGTCAGAACAGCAAAGAGAAACAGACCTAAAAACAAACAGAAACTAAAACAAAAGCAAAAACAATAAACAAATAACGGAAGTCAGACCCTCAGCTCTATGAATCTGTGGAGCTATGGTAAAGATGTTTTAGATATGCAAAAAGTGAAAGAATTTTGAATTTTACTCCAAAAAACCCTCACCTCTACTAAAAATACAAAAAAATTTTCCATGCATGATGGCTCACACCTGTAATTTCAGCTACTTGGGAGGCTGAGGCAGGAGAATTGCTTGAACCGGGAGATGGAGGTTGCAGTGAGCTGAGATCAGGTCATTGCACTCCAGCCTGGGCAACAGAGTGAGACTCCATCTTAAAAAAAAATTAATATGAGAAATCAGAGTATTTAACAAGTAAAAGAAAAAGGAGGAATTCATGTGATTAACTCGATAGAGGCAGAGTAAGCATCTAACAAAATTCTGTATCTGTTGGTGATATAATTTCATGTCAAAAATTAGTGACAATAAAATATCCTACCTCTTTTAAAGATATTTAAAAACTCTTTTCATGGTTATTATACTTCATCATAGAATATTAAATGCTCTTCCCTGTACATCCCCTAACACTGGGGCCTCTCAAACTTTTATTCCACATTTAACTGGGATTCCTAGACATTAACATTATATACATACAATGAAAAGCAGAAAGATTGTGAAGGTAAAGTAAAACTATCTTATTTGTAGATGACATTGTTATATATTGTTTGGTTTACAAATTTGGTAATTTATCAAAGTCAACAAAATAACAACAATTGCATTTATATATGGCATAAAACTTATGAGTACCATTTACAAAAAGATAAAAATTTGAGTAACTAGGGAAAACCTTAGAAATATATGCTAAACCTAAAAACTGCTATCTACAAAAGCCCTGTTGAAAGAATTTGCAAATGCCTAAGTATATTTATTTCACAAAACGGTGAAATAGATAGAGAAATAGATAGAACAATGTATCACATTCATGGACTGAAATAATTAAAAAATAATGAAAGAATCATAAAATAATGAATCTAGAATTTCACATAACAGAAATAGGTAGAACAATGTATCACATTCATGGGCTGAAAGAATTAATATTGATATAAGCCTTTCTCCTAAGATTATTCTATAGATCAAACGTTATTTCAAACTCAGTCACTGAAGACTTTTTGAATATATTGCAATGGGATTCTATAATGTACATGTAAAATGAAAGCCTCCGAAGTAACCAAAACATTCATGGGAGAAAAGAGCTAAATTAAAGAATTCATATTGCCTGATAACAAGAACAAATCAGACTTTCTGTAATTAAAACAGTATATCTTAGTAAATGGAGAGACAATGTAAATGTGATTAAAGAACAGTGTCTTTCATAGAGCCATACTGATACCTGTTAGTCAACTTTCACCGTATTATATAAACCCTGATCTGGCTTCAATCTGAGGGTTACCTACTATCAGGTGCACCTTAAGGTGCACCAGCTGAATAAAGCTCTCAACAACTTCTATTTGAGTAACTTGAACACTTTGACAAATGTAAGCCAATTTCAATACAAAGAGAACAAAATGTACATGATCATCTTGATAGAAGCTGTATTTAGAAAAACTCAACAATTCTTGAGAAAAGCTTTCAGAAAAATAGAAACAAAGATGAACTTCCTTAATTTGGTAAAGCATAACTACCAAAATTATGTGCAAAAAATAAATTCTAAATTGATTTTAGAAATAACCATAAAAGTAAAACAAATATTTGGTAAAAAATAGAAGAGAATATATATGGGCTTGGTACAGGAAATGATTTATTAAATAGGACATAAAATACTATTAAAATGGTAAATGGTAGGTGTGCTATATTATACCTTATTAAAAATGTACAGATTTCTATTACCAAAAAATGCCCTGAATAGAGTGTACAGGAAGCCACGAACAGGGAGAAGGTAGTTGCAATACATTTTCTGGACTTGAATCTAGAGTATATAAAGTATTCTTAAAAATTAAGTAAGAAAGCTAGAAATCACTTGTACAGGCACTACCTAAAAATGATTAAGCATTCAGTGATTATCAGAATAGTGGCTCAACATCTTTAATCATCAAGGATATATCAAATCATTAAATTACCTGTTATTTGCATCACATCCACCAGCAGCCTAAATGAAATAGAAACTACCAAGTGTTGGTGAAGGTTTTGAATAATTGGACATCTAACCAACACTGGTGAGCATGCCTGCAGGTATAAGCATGGTGGAAACCCATCTGGTAGTGTCTGATATACTTGATAATGTGCAAGCTCTATTACCCAGCAATTTAGCTTCTGTGTCTGTACCCAAGGGAAAGGCATAGATATGTTATTAGTCACTGGAATAGAGCCTATGAAGAAGCATGATGATACCTTGATTTTGGACCTTAGTGCTGGTCACATGGGTATGCTCCCTTTGTGACAAGTGCATTGAGTCTACAAATTTGTGTTCTTTTCTGTACCTATGTGGACTTAAAATGAAAAATTGTGTTCTTGTAAAAATCTGAAAAAACACAAAAATGCCAAATAACATTCAAATGTAAACAATAAACCAGTCCTAGTGAGTAGAAAGAAAGTTTGACTGGCAGGTAAAACATAACTCACTGTTTTACTGCAGGGGAGCACATCAGTTATGGTAAACATCCATACTGATAAATACAATTTCTTTCAAGACGGGACACAGCAGCATCACTACTTGCTTGGCAACAAAAATAAATACGTTCCATAAGAAAGCATAACTTCTGGAGAAATGCCAGGGGATGGATGGGTTTAGTTAATACATCTAAATAGTGGAGAAAAGCTTAGAAAAAATCTGAATTATACATAAAATTATTTCGTCGTTAGCTATAAAAAAGTCCTCCCAATTCAATTTCCTTTGTATTTACCATCCATGGACTCTCTTTCCTATGTTGCAATATATGATACTATTAAATTTCCCAATTGGTATGAAACAGATTTACATAGACCTTCACATCCTTTTATCAGAATGATTTTAATAGTAAATGTAAATAAAATATATGCCAAGGCAGGAGGATTGGGTTCGAAACCAGCTTGAGCAACATAGCAAGACCCTATTGCCACAAAAATAAAAAATTAGCTGCAAGTGGTGGGTCACACACACACAGATCATTGTTTTCTTTTTCTTGTATCTCATACTTAAAAATTTTATTCAGCGTATTTCATGTTAAAGAGCATTATAGAATAATGTAAATATTATTCACCCCAGTGGTAAAAAAACAATCCCTTTGCTCTTTGAAGACATTAGTGTGGTGTATGGGCCAATCTATATCTACATCTCTCTATATTATATATTAATATATATATTTGAATATATATATAATATATATATTTGTATATATATATTTGTATATATATAATATATATATTTGAATATATATATATATAATATATATGTATTATATAGGATGCTGTTATCAGGCCTTAAATCTGAGCACCATTGAAATGCCAGATTTCACTCTGCCCAGTCTTTTAGAGTTCTGCATAGAAACAGAACCAAAAGAATATGTGTGTGTGTGTGTGTGTGTGTGTGTATGTGTGTGTGTGTGTGTGTCCCTGGATTTATTATGAGAATTGGCTCACATGATTAGGTATACCAAGAAGTCTCACAACATACCATGTGCAAGCTGGAGACTCAGGAAGACTGGTAGTATAATTCAGTTCAAGTCCAAAAGTCTGAGAATCAGTAGCCTTTAGGTTAAGCACAGGAGAAGATGTGATGCCCCAGTTCAAGCAAAGAGAAAGAAAGTACATCCTCCTCTCCCTTTTCGTTTTATTTAGTCTTTCAGCAGATTGGATGCTGCCCACCCACGTTGATGAGGGTGAATCTTTGCTTAGTTTACTGATTCAAATGCCAATCTTCTTCAGGAAACAGTCTCACAAACACACCCAAAAGTAAGGTTTACCAGCTGTCTGGGCACCCCTTAATTCAGTCAAGTTACCACATCAAATTGACCATCAAATGCAGCCTGACAGTTCTTTTGCTCTTCATTCTCCCTCAGTTTTTTAAATTCAGGAGATCTCTCTTTCTTGCTGTCTGTCCATGCACATGACTCTTGAACCTGGCATATGGGGCAGAGGACTGTGCTCAGACTGTCAGCCCTGCCCCAAACACTGGAGGTGGCACCCTTTGTGAAAGCTCCATTAAAAAATCTGGCTGGTAGTGCAGACTCAGTCTTTTACTGTGGCTCCTCAGGATTCTAATCTTTCACATCAGGCTATAACTGGCTTTTACAAGTTTATTAAAAGTTAGGCTAGTTTACCCTTGCCCCCATCTGTTGAAGTTATCATTTTTTTCCTACTCCCATCATTTCAACAAAAAAGAAAGTAGCTGTGAAGCTCTTCTTTCCTAGCAAAGCTTTGACACTTTCTGAAATTCAGTTCAGATGGTTTTATCCTCAGCTGCATGATGGGTAGGAAAAAAATGTTATTTTTATAACTCATCCATCTTATTCTTGTTTTAGGGTGGTTATGATGACCTCTTGTGATTTTATATCTTCACTGAAAGCAAATGACTGTTTTCTGTTTTCTTGTTAAAATCAAAATCTGAAAGGTGCAGAATTATCAGCATCTAGCAATTTTTTATTGTATCCTATAATTTTAAAAAGATATATACTGCAGAATTGTCTTCCAATTTATAACTCTATTGCCATTCTATATATATACATATATATACACATATATATATACATATATACATACATATATACATGTACATGTATGTATATACATATATATACATATGTATATGTATATGTATATGTATACATATGTATATGTATATGTATACATATACATGTATACATGTATACATGTATATATATGTATATGTATACATGTATGTATATGTATACATGTATACACGTATATACGTGTATACATGTATACACGTATATACGTGTATACATATACATATACATATGTATATATATGTATATATATATATGTGTATATATTATTGCGTTTTAGGTTTTGTGGTACATGTGAAGTATGTGCAGGATTTTTGCATAGGTACATACATGGCAATGTGGTTTGGTGCCTTCCTCCCCATTATCTATATCTGGCATTTCTCCCCACGTCTTCCCTTCCCAACTCCCTATCCCCCACTGTCCCTCCCCTAGCTCCCCTCCACAGACCTCAGTGTGTGATGCTCCTCTCCCTGTGTCCATGTGTTCTTAAATATCTCTGCTTTGAACAAATAATACATGTAGTCACTCTTATTTCATATGCAACTCAAATACTTGTGTTTGAGAGGCTGGTTACTACTGCTTCTGTTTTATACTACGGTTCATCACCTATGCCTGCCAGCATGTTTCTGAAATTGTGAAATAATGGGCTATGCATTGTGAAAATTTTAAGATCGCTGCAGGTGTTTGTTATAGTTTCACGAGTCTTCATTTGAAACTAAAATAGTCAGCATTCTCTTTTTAAAATTCTTGTTTGTGTATCCATAAACTACTGAAATTAGGGAGCTAAAAAACAAAGTATGAGCACTGAAATAGTTCAACTCTAACTTGATCCCTAGGAAAATAAACACTTATTTCCTTTCAATGAACAGCCAGTGCACTGAAAATAATTAGACAGTGTCGATGTATTCTGCTTCCTTAGAAGAAAAGCTTTTCTTTTTCTGTTTTGTTTTTATAAAAATCTTAAATGGAACTTTGTTGACAGCTTATCCACTGATATGTTTCTACATGATTGTTTAAAGAGTGGTTACGGCAATTAGTGTCTTTTTTGTACACTTTGCAATTTGTGGGCAAATCTGTTTGCTTCACAGAATCTGCTATTTTGAGTTTTTAGCCAAACAAATGTCAACACATTTATATTTTAAGCTTTTTATTTTGCCTTTGAAAAAGCCCACATTTTCAAATAATACCTTCATTAAAAGTATACTTTTCGCAGTTATCCTTTCATTATTTTGTCTTAGTTGCCTTACAGTTGTGAATTTTCTTTCCCCGTCCTTATAACTGTTACAATTAATTGTGGAGTTTCACAATTTTCAGCATACAGGGATGTAACTGTGAGATACTTTCCAAAGAAGACTCTCAGTTACGGACAGCAAAATGGAATGAGTTATTTTTGCCTGTGCAAAATTTGTCTTATATTAGGTTTGCCTAAATAAACTGCTAAATGCTATATTAGCCAAGGTGTTTAATGCTCATTTCTGTAACAATCAGAATTTCAGTGGCATGGCAAAACAAAAGCTTATTTATTCCTCACATTGCAGTGAATATAAGGACACAGTCTCTGCCCAGAACAGTTTCTCAAGGAAAGAAATTGCTTCTGTCTTCTGGATTCCTCAGCTAATAGCACCAGGGTTATCCTCGGTTGAACACGATGGCCTTTGGAACTATCGACTGCTTCCTCATGGAAGAGGCAAAGCTTTTCTTTCACGTTCTTTTGAACACATCTAGCTATATAATGATCCTACTTCCAAAAGAAGCTGGGGAATTTAAGAGGACACTGACTTTGATGAGTTTCTATTTTAAAAAATAAATAGGTAACCAAGTCAGAAGTGAAGGCTGAGAAGTCCTAGGGTATGGAGACCATACTGTGACTTCCCCGAACACTGTTCTCAGAGTCCATATGAGTGTAACTAACATTTGTTAAACAGCTGCTATTTGTGAAAAGGCTCATTTAATTTTCTGATTTGATCATTACAAGAACTCACAATTTGGTATTGTGTTTTTCTTTTAAATTTTATAGATTGGAAAATTGGATGTCAGATATAAAAAATGGCTTTCAACAGAAAAACTTAGCTTAAAAGAAAGCTAGATTCTAAAAAGCCCCCCCCCTTTTTCTAAGATAAGTAGAGAGCATACAATTAATGCTGGAGGGAACATTGGGTTAATTCGTTGAGCAACACTCTTGCTAAGGTAAGATGAGATGGAATGGAGCATACAGCAGGAGGGTCCCCATTCTATAGAAGCCAGGACCATGTTTTCAAATTAAAAGAAGGGAAGGCAGAGACGAAGCTGGATGACAAGGAGCCATGGTGAAAGTGTGGTTTATTCTCATTGTTTCTATTTTTGTATGAAATAGAAAGCTGAGAATGTCAAGAGCATAAAGATTTTGAAGTCTTGAGTAGAAAGAAAATATAAAATGCACTTGTATGAAAGGAGAGTGAATGGAATAGAGAAATTGAGTAGAATTGAGTTGTAACACCAAGAGTCTGCTGTGATAGATTAGAGGTCATGGATTTAAAGTAAATTTGCATCTTACTGTATATTTTCTTCTATGCACTTTCAGCTGTGAGGGTTCAGCAACAGAGTTAGAGAAAAGTTGGTCTTAATGAGAGTTATGGTTTTGCTAAGAAATAAGACAGCAAGACTGGCAAGAGAGTGAAGAAAATGCAAGACAGGGATCCAGCGGCTGGGCCATGCAGTCTTCACTGGATTAGAAGAGAAGTGGGGTCATAGGGCTGGGGAAGAACAGTGAAAAGACAGCAGGATGAATGGTTTGCAGGTCTTGCTCAGATTAAAAGATTGTTGAAGTAAAGGTAGGAAGTGTTTGCCTGAAACTGGAAGTCGTAGGGTAGAATGCATTAAATTGTGATTATGAAGGGGATATGGCTTTAAGAAATGACTGAGGTCACTTTGCTGAGAATGATGTTCATCATTCTCAGCAAAGTGACACAAGAACAGAAAAGGAAACACCGTATATACTCACTCATAGGCGGGTGATGAACAATGAGAACACATGGACACAGGGAAGGGAGTACCACACACTGAGGTCTATTGGGGGAAATAGGGGAGGGACAGCGGGGGTGGGAGCGGGGGAGGGATGGCATGGGGAGAAATGCCAAATATGGGTGAAGGGGCAGAAGGCGGCAAAACACACTGCCACGTGTGTACCTATGCAACTATCTTGCATGTTCTGCACATGTACCCCAAAACCTAAAATGCAATAAAAATTAAAAAATAATAAATAATAAATAAATAAATAAAAAAAAAAGAAATGACTGAGGTCTACTGGGGGTAATGGTGGAGTGGAATGGGTGACACATCGACCCCATCTAAAAGACTGTGGTATGGGAGGATTGGCTGTCCAGTGTTGAAATTTTAAAAGTTAAAAGGGAGTAGGAATGGGGGATAGAAACAAAACCAGAACATGGAATCTTCAAGGAAAGTGATAAAGCAGTATACTGATCTATTCAATAAGGAATAGTAGGTGATAGACTCTTAGAGCTAAAATGAGAGCTAGAAGATGTGAAGGTAGAGGGAAGGAACATGGTCTGGAAGGAGGAAAATGGGGTGAACAAACATGGGAGTTAAAGGAGTGGATCTCAGAAAGAGAGACATTATACTGGTGACTGCCAGAGGCTCAGAAGGTGAAGGAGAAGGCTGATGAAAAGAAGTTGATTAATGGTGGGTTAGAAAAATTAGCTTTGACAAAGGGGGTAAGACCTAGTGTTCAATAGATCAGTAGGGTGACCACGGTTAACACAAATCTATTGTGCATTTCAAAATAGTTGGAAGAGAATAATTGGAATGCTTCTAGCATAAAGAAGAGATAAAGAATTAAGGGGATGGATGTCCTAATTACATTGATTTAATAGTATGAATGAATCAAAATATCACATGTACATTCCTTATGAATAAATAAGAATTAACCAAAAAATTTAAAAAAGTAGAATGAGGTCTGTACTTACTGTACTTCTTAGACAATGACTCCTGGGTCAGAGAAATTTCTGGAGAGAAGTTCAAGAGGGTACAGAGTCCTTGTAGGAGAGCCCAAGGGTCAGGGCAAGAAGAAAACTGATTGGAGGCTTGCAGGCATGGGAGATTTTTCTGAGGAACTGTGATCTCCAGAGGGCACTGTGTGGGAAGACTTTAGAAAATGGTCTAGATAGAAAAAGATGACTGGAGCTTGAGAAGTGACTGGTGGCCCTGGCCTCTTGTAGTGAGGGAAGAGAGAGAAAGCCCCATTTCCAGTGGTCTAAATGCCTGTAATGGAAGCCTGAAGTGCTGCTGGTTGCTGGGGTTTCAGGGAAGACAGACATGGCTCTAGAATTCTTAAAAAGTGAAACAATCAATCTTCCTGTCTTTTATACCCAATAGACTCTGATTACAAAGGAGGCAAATACAGAATTGTTGGTAATCTGCCTTTGTAGAAATCTGCAAGTTGTCAGTCACAGAACTTTACGATTAACTGGAAGAAGTATATTACAATAATTAAATCACAGTTTCAACTGTGTGGTATTTCATAACATTTAAAGATTCCTTTGATGGATGCAACATGCTGATAGATAAAAGAGAGAACCCTTCTCATTACATTCAGCTCCAAAGTAGAGAAGGCTGCAGTGTTACCATGTGGAGGTTGCCCCAGGTGACAGCAGGCTGGCACTGCAGGGGCAGCTTATGTCTGGTGAGCCTGTGGGGTGAGCTAGGTTTCCCAGCCTCCTTGTGGATTGGCTAATTTAAATCAATTTGCTGTTCAGTTGTCTGATACCTGGCCCTGGGATGGTTAGGGCTGATGCATAGTGCAGCTGGAAGGGTAGAGCCCCATAAAGAAGTTGGTTGGGGGTATGAGCTTTGCTGCTGAAGAAGGGAATGGATGAGCCTTTAGCCAGGGCCTCAAAACTGGGTCAAGACAGCATTTAAGAAAATGTATTGGGCCGGGTGCAGTGGCTCAAGCCTGTAATCCCAGCACTTTGGGAGGCCGAGGCGGGTGGATCACCAGGTCAAGAGATCGAGACCATCCTGGTCAACATGGTGAAACCCTGTCTCTACTAAAAATAAAAAAAATTAGCTGGGCGTGGTGGCGCGTGCCTGTAATCTCAGCTACTCAGGAGGCTGAGGCAGGAGAATTGCCTGAACCCAGGAGGCGGAGTTGCGGTGAGCCGAGATCGCGCCATTGCACTCCAGCCTGGGTAACAAGAGCAAAACTCCATCTCAAAAAAAAAAATGTATTATACCCAGTCAAAGCAATTGCCAATCAAAGAATTTAAGACACTTTCATCTTTAACTTGAATAACAGACATAGCTGAAACTGAGTTTCAGTATTAATTAGACAGCATTAAGTATCTATCTGTACTGTAAAATCACATAGTTCCATTTAGGTTAGAAATTGTGAGGCAATTATGATTTTGCTAGTTTTTCTCAAGCTACATTGGCCGCTTTATAGGTGACATGGCATGCTATTGGACATGGATCAAAATGCTGTGCTCTTTCCCCAGGTTTCAGGTTCAGCACTCATGCGTTCTAATAGTAAATTATTATTTTTTTAAGATTACCGCTCACTAAATTCTTACACATCAAATTTCTGAAGCAGAAACTCAACTTGAAGGATTACTTAGGACATATTTCAGTGCCAATCAAATGTTATCAGCAACCATCATGAGTCACTCTTTCTACTAAGTGAGTGTCAAAAACTGACGTCTTTGGCTTACTGCGAAAAGTTCCTGTATGTAATAGTTGTGAATTATAATTCATCAAAACTCATGCTTGCAAGTTAAAATGTTCAAATAATATTTCATTTCAAATACAGTGTCTAACAGGTGTTCAAAGTGACAGTTGAGTACTGCTTTTTATGAGGCTCTGTAGATTGTGGCATCTGGTAATATATTATTTTTAATTTCAATTTCTCAGTGGCATACTTGGAAAGTATCTGAGTGACTGTCTTCAGATGAACATGGCCCTTGTGTCAAAATAAAAGTTCAGGCTCTAGAAAATTACAAAATTATGAAGCTCTTTATAAAAAACTAGGATCTGCCTGTTTTTTTTTTTTTTGCAATGCAAATAAAGGAAGCAATCTTAGTGTAATTCATCTGTGTTTGAAATCCCCTTGCACTGCAGTAAAGTGTTTGTTAATTGACTGGTAAATCATAGAATGATCAGGTTAGCAAATTGTTTTTGTCTTTTTTTCTGTGCTGACTCTGGGAAGCACTGGGCTGTTTTGTGGCAAATATTGTTTTAGTCTTTTTTCAAATGAACTGTTGTAACCCCTATATCAGATAAACAGGTCCAAAAGGAGAAACATTAAGTCCAGGTGTGATAATTCAGATACTCCTAGAATTAAGTAAATATAACACTCCTCCCTCAGTATTATTGAATTTGAGACTTCTTATTAGCAACTGAAAGATTCAAGCTTTGTAAAAGCCTGCTTCCTCCCAGAGAAATTTGAAAATAGAATGTTTGCTAATAAGTAGGTCTGGCTTTACAGTATTTCCTCAGCCCAAGCCTGGGGCCGCACTGTACCAATCCAACAGTAAGTCTCGCCAACTGCTTAAAACTGAGCAGCAGTACAATGATGAGACAATTCACAAGGATAGATTTTAAGTTCTTCAGAAATTCTCCTTTGTATGATTTGGTAGTGATAACTGATATCTGTATCAGTTGTAAATCATAGTTGATATTATTCTAAAGATCAAGGTTGGGGTGGAATCATGAAGTTTAATTTTGTCTAACTTCTCTTTCCATTTTCATCCTGTTCTTTCTTTGTTGATACTTTTAACCGTCATTCATTTAGGTTTTTCTTGTATATGTCCTTCTAAAATGACTTTGTTCTCAACCCTTCATTAATTCATTCTAATTGTGATATTAATGGGAAGCAGTCTTTCTGAAGATTGTGAAAATTCCCAAGGCTTCCAGGTCCAAAGAATTTTATCTTAGAGCACACTCTTCAGGGATTTAACTTTGGGCACAGAAGCCCTCAAATAATATTATTTTAAAAACTTCTACTTGGCCTACCTGAAAGGAGAATTCAAATCTTCAGTTTGTGCTGTTAATCTTTTTATTTCCCCAACATTAGCTCTGTTACCATGCACATAGCTGTTTCCAAATCATTGAAAATTTATTTTTTCAAAGCTACATTTAATATACTAATACTATAATTTTGCCAGAGGAATCAGATCTGATTTATCTTATTGCTTAATATTTCAAGCCCTTCATAGCTTTTATGTGCTGCTACCGCAAAGTCATTCTCTTTATTAATTTTATACTCACCATTTGAATCACTGCTGTGCTGTGGGAGCTATTGGTATGAATGAAGCATTATAAATTTTTATTGTATTTTTTATTACATCACCGTTATACCAATAAACATATTGAAAGGAAACTATTGGTGTTTAACATGTAACAAATTCTCAGCATGATGTTATTAGAAACCTTCATTTAATGCATGACTAAACCTTGTTTCATAGACGCACTTGAGTTGAATGAGAACCAGTTCAATATTAGTTACGGTAACAAAAATGCCCTAATAGAAGAGAGATGTTGAATGTACAATTTGTACTCATATCTGTCATTGAAATGGAAATAATAGATTCATGCATAAAAACAGAAGAAGAAGCATAGCAGGGCTATAGAAATTTAATCACTTTAAAATACATATTGTTTTGATATTTTAAGTAGATCGTGTTAAGTGAGTCTTTTCTCTGCCTGACACAATTCACTGAAATAAGAACGAAAGCATTCATATGGTTCAGAGGCTAGGATTAATTAGGCAATATTCTGAATGGCTCTGGGTTCACTGCTCTCAGATCATTTTGATTGTTGCTCTTTTGAAGTGGTAGTAAGTGCAGTGCAATTATATGATTCATATCCCAGATTTAAAAATCTTTATATTTCATAGGATTGCATATTGAGAGAGACATGGAGATTTAATCACACTGATCTCAATAATACTAATGACAAATTGGAAAGTCAAAGCCAGAGTAATAGAGCCAATGATTCTTTACCATATCTATTTACCTTTTATAAAATATTTTCTTGGCTATTCTCAATTTGAATACTTTACACAAATGTTTTAAAATTTGGAAGCACTGATTAATTTCAAGAACATTGTGGAGCATTTTGAGGTGTTTGTATAATTGTGATTGTATATCTACATACACACATATATAAACAGAGAAGAAAAGTGGAATCTGGAATATTTGATCCAGAGTTTTTGCATTTTTTCCCTCTAATTTACTTAATCATACAGTTTTTTGGAATATAGATATTTGTCTGTAGGTGTGACTAATGATCAAATATTCCAGATTTTAACTTCCTGAGGAACACATAGAATCTCCAAAATGTTATATGCATTCTTTGTGAGTAATATAGTACAATGTGCTTTGCTGTGGTTTGAGGAATGGAAACTCTGCAAAGAAAAAAGTAATCTGGATATCAAAGCCTGACTCAGAAGTCATAGGAGCAGTTCAAAGAAAAAGGACTTCTTTATATTTATGGCTAATTTAGCTTTTGGAAACATCTAGCTATTAATAAGCATGGGTATTTAAAAGGATACTAAATAACATCCCTTTCTTTCTCTTCCCGTCTAAACCCAGAGCCAACTGGGTTAAAGATTAAAGAGTCAAGTAAGAGTAAAACTCAAAATATCATTTATGGTGAAGGTAAGGGTGGAGGATGTGATTTGAATTTGATGTGGACACACAGATGTTCTGATAATTTTTCCACTGATATAAACTCATGCATCAAATCACAGGAGAGTTACTACAGGGTCTTGCCTGGCCTGGTGTCTCCTGTATGAAGTAGCTGAGACTTCATTCAAAGGGTTTTGGTCTAAAACTTAAAATCATATATAATGTTTAAAATGTACAACTTGTTTATGTTGGAGAACAAAATGATGAGGAGTAAAACTGACAATGAAAATCACTAGTATTTTGTAGAAAATCTGGAGGAAATGGATAAATCTCTGAAAACATACAACCTCCCAAGACTGAATCAGGAAGAAATCAGAACCTTGAACAGAACAATATTGAAGTCTAAAATGGAATCAGTAATAAAAAATCCACCAACCAAAAGAGCCCTGGACCAGACAGATTCACAGCTGAATTTTATCAGATGTATAAGGAAGAGCTAATATCAATTCTACTAAAACTATTCCCAGAAATTGAGAAGGGACTCCTCCCTAACACAGTCTATGAAGCCAGTATCATCCTGATAATCAAGGTCTGGCAAAGACACAACAAGAAAGAAAACCGCATATCAGTATTAATGATGAAGATAGAGGCAAGAGGCAATAATCCTCAACAAAAACTAGAAAATCAAATCCAGCAGCACATCGAAAAGTTAATTTACCATGATCATGTAGCCTGTATTTTTGGGATAAAGTATTGTTTCACATGTGCAAATCAATAAATATGATTCACTACATAACAGAATTAAAAACAAAAATCACATGATCATCTCAATAGACACAGAAAAAGTTTTTAATAAAATCCAACATCCCTTCATGATAAAATCCCTCAATGAATCAGGCATAAAAGGAACATGCCTCAAAATAATGAAAGCTATACATTACAAAACCACAGACAATTTTATACTGAACAGGTAGAGCTGAAAGCATTCCCCTTAATAACTGGAACAAGACAAGAATGCCCATTCTCACTACTTTTATTCAATGTAGTACTGGAAGTCCTAGCCGGAGCAATCAGGCAAGAAACAAAACAAAAAAATCTAAATAGATAAAGAAGATGTTAAATTATCTCTCTTCATTGATGATATGATTCTATACCTAGAAAACCTCAAAGACTCTGCAAAAGATTCTAGAACTGAAAAACAACTTCAGTAGTTTCAGGATGCAAAATCAAAGTGCAAAAATCAGTAGAAATTCTATACACCAATAATGCTCAAGCTGAGAGTTAAGTCAAGAATGTAATACCATTTACAATAGCTACAACAAAAAATAAAATCCCTAGGAATACAGCTAACCATGGAGGTAAATTTATCTATAAGGAAAACTAAAAAACACTCCTGAAAGAACTCAGATAATACATGCAATAGAAAAACATTCCATACTCATGGATTCAAATAATCAATACTGTTAAAATGGTTATATTGCCCAAAGCAATGTAGAGATTCAACATTATTCCTATTAAACTACCAATTTCATTTCTCATGTAAATGGAAAAGACTATTCTAAAATTTATATAGAACTACCAAAGAGCCTGAATGACCAAAGCGATCCTAAGCAAAAAGAACAAAACTGAAAGTATCACACTACCTGACTTCAAACTATATTACAAGGCTGTAGTAACCAAAAGAACACGGTGTTGGTCCAAAAACAGACACATAGACCAATGGAGTAGGATAGACAACTCAGAAATGAAGCTTCACACCCACAACTATCTTATCTTCAACAAAGTCACCAAAACCAAGCAATGAGGAAAAGACTTGCTATTCAATAAAAGGTGCTGGGATAACTGGCTAGCCATATGCAGAAGAATGAAACTAGACCTCTGTCTTTCACCATATATAAAAATTAACTCAAAATGGATTAAAGACTTAATTATAAGACTGAAAAGTTTAAAAATCCTAGAAGAAAATCTAAGAAATATCACTCTCAACATTGACCTTGGCAAATAATTTATGACTAATCATGAAAAGCAAATGCAACAACAGAAAAATTGAAAATGAGACCTAATTAAACTAAAGAACTTCTACAAAGCAAAAGTTACTATCAACAGATTAAAACAGATAACCTACAGAATGGACAAAATATTTGCAAACTATGAATCTGTTGAAGGTCTAATATCCAGAATCTGTAAAGAAGTTAAATAATTCAACAAGAAAAAAACCTCGTTAAAAAATAGGCAAAATGCATGAACAGACACTTCTCAAAACAAGACTCACAAATGGCCAAAAACATAGAAAAATGATCATCAGCATTAATAATTAGAGAAACATGAATCAAAACTACAATGAGATACCATCTCACACCAGACTGTCTATTCTTAAAGAGTAAACAAATAATAGATGTTGACAAGGTTGTGGAGAAAAGAGAATGCTTCTACAGTGTTAGTAGGAATGTGAGTTAGTTCAGCCATTGTGGAGAGCAGTTTGGAGATTTCTTGGCAAAGTTCAAACAGAACTACCATTTTGTCCAGCAAATCCCATTATTGGGTAGATACCCAAAGGAATATAAATTGTTTTACCAAAAAGACACCTGCACTCATATGTTCATCACAGCTCTCTGCACAATGGCAAAGACATGACATCAACCTAGATGCCCATCAATGGTAGATGGGACAAAAAAAAAAAACAAAAAAAAAACAATGGAACACTATATAGCCATAAAAGAGAAAAAACCTGTCCTTTTCAGCAACATGGATGTAGCTGGAGACCAGTATCCTAATCAAATTAACACAGGAATAGACAAATACCACATGTTATCACTTGTAAGTGGTAGCTAAACATTGAGAACACATAGATATAAGGATAAAAATAATAGATATTGGTTGCTATTAGAGTGGGAAGAAAGGGAGGGGCAAGGGCTGAAAAACAGCCTATTAGGCACTAGGATCCCAAGTGATGTGATGGTGTCATTCGTTCCCAAACTTCAGTGTTGTGAAATATACCCATATAACAAGCCTACACATGTACTGCCTGAACCTAAAATCTAAAATTTAAAAACAAATCATTCGTATTTTTATTCAAAAAGCATTTTACAAAATAACAGATTATGTCAATGTATTGTAATTTTAAGGGGAATTTTTTTCTGATTTTACTTTAAAATGTATTTGATTTAGAATGCAGAATAAAATAATCTTTTGTATTTACATTATATCTTTTCATTTTATAGCATCCACTAATTTTAAAAGTTTGCACTTCTTTCCTTGAGTTTTTTAGGTGTATTATTTGTGGACACTGATTTCTGTTTGTTTGTTTCTACTTGACTGTATCTTAACTCTTTGGCATACTTATGTTTATAATTTGCTGGTCAACTTCAGCAAATTGAGCAGATGTCTTGAACTATTTATACATATCTTAAGTGTAAAGATAATAAAAATTATGTTTTGAAAGTCACCATATATTTTATTAGACAAATTTTGATTAAAGTTAATATATTTTTCAGGAAATCAAAAAGGTTAGCTTAGTCTCTTCACAGTCTACATATTTTTCATTCTTTTATATCTTGAGATATTTTTAATTCAGCTACATTTAAATATTTATTAGACATTTGTATCTATTTTTATGTTATATTTTATGAATGATGTATAAGACCTTATTTTATGGTGAAAGTTTTAAAATCCTCTACCTAAAGCCAAAGCTATGTGTTAAAAATTACAAATACTAATATTTATCTTTAACTTACAAATATAGTCAATTATTGTATGGTCACAGTTCCATGAAAATAAAAAAAAAAAAACCACAATTGTATCTTGACTCTCTGAAGTGAATTGAAGATTGAGAATATATTTATATATCTTCATATAACATCTCTTAACATTCATTAATATTAAGAATAAGGCGGGGGTTGAGAGGAAGATGGTGCTCTAGAAGCAACTCACCACTGCAGCTCTCAGTCAAGACGCAGAGGGTAAGCAAATACCGCATTTTCAGACGGATCCTTATAGCCCACAGAGCGGGGGGAAAAGCCCAGGTGTAAAAGGCACGCAGGACTCAAGCGCAGCGCTCTCCGCTGGCGCGGCCAGGCAGCCAGCGCCGCCGCAGCAGCCGGCGCACAAAACACACAGGTCTGGGCACCCTGTTAAACCGGCAATTTGAGACTTGGGAGGGCAGATTGCTATGTTCATCTGATTGAACTGGTTTTGGACGGTGAACTAGACCAGGAGATTTCTGGGAGGTGAATTGTGAACCAGTGCAGCGGGTGGCTGCACTGGAAATCACACAGATCCCTGTGCCCTTTCGGCCAGCGAATGAGGCACCTGGGAGAGAGTCAACCCTACAACTTAAAAAGAAGAAAAAGCAAAAGGCTCAGAGGCAGGGAGCAAAGTGATCAGGCTCGACGGGTCCCACCCCCACAGGGAAAGCAATAAGTCGATTCGGAGTGCCGGGGGTTGAGAGTTCCACTGCGGGAAGAGTGGAACACATGACTGTGCAGCTCGG
>CM052661.1:100903251-100942910 GCA_028533165.1 Leontopithecus rosalia
ATGGCATGGGGAGAAATGCCAAATATGGGTGAGGGGGCAGAAGGCAGCAAAACACACTGCCACGTGTGTACCTATGCAACTATCTTGCATGTTCTGCACATGTACCCCAAAACCTAAAATGCAATAAAAATTAAAAAAAAAAGAATAAGGCATTAATATTTAGAACAGAATATGTTTATAAATTGGAAAAATTATAATATTCAGATAAATGTTTTAGAAACTGCATCTTTATCTCATTTATACATTTGAAACCATATTCCTACTGTGAGTCATGAGCCTGGAAAAATGTCACTTTTCCTAACTGCACTGTCATACATACAACACTCTAATTGAAAAGTTGCTCTCAGAAATCTTCACATAACATAAGCCTGTTCTTATTTCAGATTTCTCATGAATTTTTTCTTTTCAGAAAAGCTATTCTAACAACGATAATTGGATTTTTCTTTTTTTTTTTTGCCTCCTTACTCTCCATATTTTCTTTAGGAATATATTAAAGATTAGTATTAGATTTCTTAAAGTCTTACTTTATTACCTAGGATCTTTGAAAAGTATTTATAATAGTGACTGAGATTTATAGAACATGGGTTTATGCAAGATCCATAGGACATTTAGTCTCCCCCTTCTGAGAAATAATGACTACCTACACAAAAGGAGTAGGTGGAGGGGCAGGACTTGACAGGAAAATTCAGTTGGAGCTTCAACTGGCTTTGGGGCCTAGGCTCTTACACAGCATTGTCTGCTAACTGCAAAAGCAACACAGTACAAAAAAACATACATCACACATCTGTGAACTTTTTCCTTAAGTTTTTGCTTTTTGGCTTTGTTTTCCAAATTCACATATATTTATTTATTTTTAATTGACTTTCTAACATATATTTATAAATTTATATAAATATATAAAATACATGTATTTTTATATGTATATATATTTATAACTGTATTTCTGTATTTTTAAATTTATGTATTATAAATTTATATACATTTATACATTTATAATATATAAATTTGTATTTATATTTTTATATATTTATAAATATAATTTGTATTTGTATTTTATTTTAAATTATATTTATATATTTATAAATGTATATTTAGGCAGAAAGTCAATTAAAAATATATAAGGTAGCAAGTATAGTATTGTTTTGATCTATGTATACATTGTGGAATGATTAAATCAAACTGATGAGCACATTAGCTAATTCAGCGCCTCACTCAGCAATTTTTTGGTGGTCAAAACGTTTAAAATCTACTCTTTAGCAATTTTGAAATCCACAATATGTTACTATTGTGCATGGTTACCACAGGGTATAAGAGATCACTGAGACCTAGTCCTCCTGTCTCACTGAATCTTTGTACCTTTGGACCAACATCTTTATTTGACTAACCCACTCTCCTACCCCAGACTCAGAACCATTATTCTACACCCCAGTAAGTTTGACTTGTCACTTTTTTGTGCTTTAATTTAAAAGAGTGATGGTTCTCAAGTATTGAAATGATTTGGCAGTATCTCTACTCATTTAATATATTGTAAGTGAGCAGAGTGATGAAGTCATTTTAAACGTCCTTTTTAAATGTCCTTATTACAAGGAAATGTTATATTGCCATTGACATTCTTTTATTTATATCTTTAATATGACCAACTAGTAAATTTTGTAAATGTTTTTGTAAATAATAGATACATTTAACTCCTGAATGTGAAAGAAAAATAATTTGAGTAATATCTTATAAATCTCAGAAGTTGTTCTTATTTGATATGTATTATTTTCTTCTGTTGAATGAATTTGTTAAATGATTCTTAGACTTCACTTTATAATAAAGTATTTAGAGGATATTATGCTTTTTGCCCATATACTTTTAATACTTATTGATCCACTGCTTCATTTTTGTCACTATTGACAGAAAAAGAAAAGTAATATTAATACATACATAATATTTCACATACAGTTATTTGGATGGTACTTAAGTTTGGATAGCATGGCTAATTAACAATTCTGAAAATCCCTAATAAAGACACTACCACTTTATTTTTAAAAATCACTCTAACCCAGAGATCTTTCTTTAAAAATACCTTATTTACAATGTTTACACTTCAAAGTTTTGTCACATTATTTAAATGGGAAAATGTTTAAGAATTTTTATAATATATTGTCTTGGAGAACAGATAGTAGATTGGTAGAGAGGTGGGTAAGTAGAGCTATATAGATGTACTCAGTGAATGAATTAATTATAACATTTTGCCATTAAACAGATATGACCGTAATCTCAGATTTAAAAACATATAAGAAAAACGAGGTGTGAAGATACAGTTTAGTGCTAGAAAATAATAGAGACATTCTTGACTGTTGCTTATTTGAGTAAGGTGGTGATGATAGAAATTATTTTAAGAATATTAATAATGATAAGATGGTCATAAAGAAATTCCTAATACGCTGATTTTAAGTGTTAGGGGAGAATATATTTTTAGACATATATTTTTGAAAAGTAAATCTAGGTTTTACTATTTTATCCTGGTCACTAATGTTAATAATTTCTGAATCACTGCACATCAGCTTTCCAGGTTTATAAAAGAAGCTGCTGATAAGGGCTATAAGGAAATCTAAATATAAAATCACCATGTTATCATATTGCTAATGGGTACCACTGAATAATTCAACACCAATAATAAGGAATAAAAATCTGTCTCATATTTCTGCATTATGATTCAAGGTGGTAATTTTCTTCTAATAACCTAAGTCAGTGCCTTTTATTTTTCTTCGAAAGATTTTTAAGCGAATGTTTTGCTTTTGCTTTATTCAACATGAAGGGAAAAATAGGAAGAGTGGTGTGGTAATGGGCATTCAACTAGACGGTCAAAATTTATCAAATGGTTGATGCTCTTTGTCACTCAGTTTCAGGAAAGGGCTGTAGCCTTCAGAAGGAGACTGTTTAATGTCAATTTCCTGTTATAGAAGCTGGAAAGTGAAAGAAAGGAACTCAAACAAAAGATGACAGAGTCCTTAGATGTCATTGCTATTTTTTTTCTTTTTCTTTCTTTCTTTCTTTCTTTATTTTTTTTTTTGCTGCTGTTTGTTTCTGTGGATTCCTTTTATTTTTGCCTATAGCCAAATTTAGAGTTGAGGAGAAAGAGGAAGTGGCATCATGGTGAAACTTTGTAAACCTATCATTAAAAAAAAATCTTTCTGAAAGCAAAATTATATTTTCAAGGTAGTATTTAGAGCTCTTTGATTTGTCAGTTAAACTTTACTGTTGAAAATATAATTCTCATTATAAAAGTCTCATCATTATATGTGTATATATTTTTAAACTGTAAGCAGAATTTATGGGAAGCATTTTGAAAGATATTCCAATAAAGAAATAGCATAATAATTACAAAATGGCTCCTGGTACATAGTGGCTTCATAATGTTGTTATGTATCCACGGAACTTCATCAATATTTATTTTTATAGGGAGCCTGTGTAGTCCTAGAGCATATACAGGGCATTTTGGAAGAAAACACATTTCACAGATTTTGAATTTAAATCAAAATATTGAACCTTATTTTTGAAAAATAAAAACATAGATTTTTTTTTTCTCATAGAGTTTAGATGTTACATTTGTTAGGGCTGCTATAAAAGTAAAATTAAACTAAACTGTTTGGTGTGAGCGACAGAAATGTATTGTCTCACCGTTTTGGAGGCTAAAATAGAAGATCAGGGTGATGGGGGGTTGGTTCCTTCTGAAGGCCAAGAGGGAGAATGTGTTTCATATCCCTCTTCTACCTTTTGGTGGTTGCTGGGAATCTTGGTTATTCCTTGACTTAGATGTATCAGCCCCATTTCCACCTTCATGTTTAAAGGGTATTTCACCTCTGGGTGTGTCTGTGTGCCCATATTTCCCTTCCTTCCCCTTCCCTTCTCTCCCCTCACCTCCTTCCCTTCCTGTTTCTTTCCTTTTTTTTTCTTTTTCTTTGTTTCTTCTTTCCTTTTTTTCCTTCTGTTCTTTCATTTCTTTGTTCCTTTCTTTCTTTTTCTTTTTTCATCAGGTTTTTGTTTTCCCTAAATATTATCCTGTCTCAAACAGTTGCTATTAAAAAAAAATCTGCTGATTCTCAGAAAAAGTACCAGGCAGAAGTTATTTGCAGTGAGGGAGTTCTGAGTCAAGTCAGATACAAATAAAAGCTGTTTACTGTCACAATCTTTTAAAATTGTCCTGGAAGTTCTAACAAGTATCATTGGGAATAAAATGAAATAAAAGACATCTTTTTTAGAAAATGATATGTAAATTGAATCTGTATTTGCAGAAGATATGATCTTCTCCAGAAAATTCTAGAGAATCCACAAAAAAGCTATTCAAAGTAATAAAAAGTAGGGAAGGATTACAGAGCATTGTTGTCCAGAATAGGCCAATCTGTAGAGACAGATAGTAGGTAATTTGTTTCCATGGGCTAAGGGGAAGGGAGAATGGAAAGTGTTTGCAATATGTGAAGATTATTTTGGGAACATGAAAATTCTTTGGAATTAAATAATGGTGATAATTGTATAAATTTGCGAATATATTAAAACCATTCAATATACATTTTAAAATGGTAAATCTTATACTATGTGAATTATATCTCAAATACCTTTTAAAAAGAGAATGGGGCCCAGTGTGGTGGCTCACACCTGTAATCCCAGTGCTTTGGGAGGCTGAGGATCACGAGGTCAGGAGTTCAAGACCAGCCTGGCCAGCATGGTGAAACCCCATCCCTACTAACAATACAAAACTTAGCTGGGCATGGTGGTGCACATTTGTAGTCCCAGCTTGGGAGGCTGAGGAAGGAGAATCACTTGAACCCTGGTGGTGGAGGTTGCAGTGAGCCGAGATTGCACCACTGCACTCCAGCCTGGGCAACAGAGTGAGACTCCCGCTCAAAAAAAAAAAAAAAAAAAAGAAAGAAAGACAGGTAGATAGATGCAGGGCATGGTAGCTCATACATGTAATCCTGGCACTTTGGCTTTGGGAAGCCAGGGTGGGCAGATCATCTGAGATCAGGAGTTCGAGACCACTCTGGCCAACATGGTGAAACCCTGTCTTTAATAAAAATACAAAAAATTTGCCAGGCTGGGACTACATGCCTGTAGTCCCAGCTCCTTGGTAGGCTGAGGCGGGAGAATTGCTTGAACCTGGGAGGCGGAGCTTGTAGTGAGCCAAGATCACGTGACTGCACTCCAGTCTGGACAGCAGAGCAAGACTACATCTCAAAATAAAATAAAACAAAATAAGAATGGTATCGGTCTTCTAATTCTGATCATGAAACAATAATTGATGGATAGTATTGTCTCTCCCCCCATTAACCACCAGAAATGGATAAAATTTGTCATGGGAACTTTTGAAGAACTGGGGAATATGTCGTAAAGTGCTGTCATTTGTGAGACAGAAAATGTATAAAATGAGCCTCACTCTTGCCTTGACACTGTCTGAGTTTAAGAATAGGAAGAGGGAGCTCAAGCAGAATACAGTGGTTAGTCTCCTTGTAGCTCAGGAGGCAATTATCTAATTTCGGTAGGTCAAACAATCCAGAATTTGAGAGGCAGGTGTCCAGTGTTGAGGAAGTTATTTAGGGATATTCAGAAGTGTACTATGGACATTGTAGACCAACTCATATATTTAGTTGAGATTTCCACCTCAGGGATAAAAAGCCTGCCCTGAATTTTGGGTTATATCCTATGGTAGAGAACAAAATTCAAATAGCCATGTATTACTAAGAAGTGAAGCAAGCCTGACAGTAGCAAAAGGAAGCACCAGTAACATAACTACTTTCCAGAAGAAAACTCAGCACACTTTAAATTGAGACACCACAATCCAGGCCCTCTACAATGTATCTTGCACAGCATCCAGGAGACAATAAAAATACCAGATATCTAACGTAGTAATAATTTAATGATTGAAATTACACAAAGTATGGTCTCTAGTCACTATGAATTTATATTAGAAATCAATAATAATACAATGTTTAGAATTATTAGGCCACATACTTCACAAGGGAAAGAGAATATATTTTGCATATTGAGAAGATGAAAAATAAGAAGATTGAAAAACAAAATAAAAAGCAGAACAAAATATAAAATTAACAAAGCTAAAAGTTTGTTTCTGGAAAACTGATAAAATTGAAAGATTAACAGAAAGACTTAACTTGATAATTAGTTACTAGGGTACTGAACAAAGCAGGAAACAAGCTTAGGGAGAGAAAGATAAGATTGCTAGAAAATATACAGATAACGTATAGAGCACAAAAAGATTTAAGAAATATATGAAGCAGCATAAGAGATATATAATGTCTAAAAGGTAATAAGCATGCAATTAGAATAACAGAAACACATAACCAGAACACACACACACACACACACACACACACACACACACAGAGCCACCCACCAGGCAGTTACTGCAGAAATGTACCAGCAAACTGAAGTTTGGTAAACAAACCAGAGATCAATATAACATTTTGGAAGGAAAATATCAATGTTAATATAAGCAAAATAATAAGCAAAGGCAAAATTATTAAAAGCAAAGACTAATTTATCGAAACATGCAAGAGAAATTATGGTAGAATAAGGATTGTAAAATGACAAATTAATTGAAAGTCTAAAATTCTATACATAGTTAAATATGTTTCAATTTATGGGCCAAGCATATATTTATAAATATATTCCTGGTAACATCAATCATAAATCCAAACTGAAAACAACCCAAATGACCATCAAGAGCAGAATTTAAAAATACATTGTGCTGGGGTAATATAATATAATGTAACATACAAAACCTAGCATTCAGTATTAGTGCTACACAAATCAACATGGATAAATCTCAAGAATTTAATATTGAGTGATATAAGCAATATATACAATATTTATACATTTCAAAAACAAGCAAAATTAATTTATTACTACAGTCAGAAGAGTTATCCTTGAAAAGGTTAAAAACTACAAACAACGATTTGTGGATGTTTTTAATATTTTACATGTTGCATTACGAAGACTGCAGAAATAAGCGTGCCTGTCTGGCTTTGGGTGTGACCATGTTGTTCAGGTCATACTCTCCAGCTAGATTGGGAAAGAAGTGGGCTCAGAAATATTGGGCATGTGTGGCAGCACCTAAAACACTATGGAAGCAGGGTGAGTCCCTGAGCTTGAAGCAAAGGAGACATGAAAACAAAGGAATATCCAGTTAGTATTTGAAGGTGGAACAAAATCAATTAGTTCTAGCCACACAATCTGGTTTTACCAAGATTGAATAGTTATATGACTCAGGAATCAGAACCCAAAGGAATTAATAGGTGAGTAAAATGGCATCCTGGAATCTGTGGCAAGTCATATTGATTGCATTTTAAGAATAAAAAAGGACCTGAGATATGCCCAAATCAACAATTCCATGCGGGATTAATGACATCCTGTTGATTTTTTTAAACTTTCAGTACCGCCTCACAATCATCCTATTTTATTTTTGCATAATTTTAATTCATAGAATCATTTTCTTTATGAAAATATTTCTAACCCAAAACTTTCTGTGCTTAAACATTGAAGTAAATTTGTTCTCATTTATCTATTAAAAGACACATCTATATCTAAATATAACCTAAATATATATATTTCTGTACATATCTCTCTATAATTTTTTTAAAAGTCAATTTGAAGCAAAACAGACAAAAAACCAGTTTCTCTTAAAGCTAAATGTGAAGCTCTGGTAGAGAGCATAAGATTTTGTTTTTCAAATTCATTCTGCCAGATTGGAAAATTTAACCAATTTACATTTAATTATTCATAGATAAAAACTTTTTGGCATTTTGTTAAATGTTTTCTATATGTTTTGTTGTTCTTTTATTTCTTTCTTCATTTGCTGCCTTCTTTCATAATTTGATGACAATGTAATCATCAAATTACATTACATCAAATTTGTAATTTTGTAATTAATTTTTCTGTAGTATTTTGCTTTCTTTCTCTTTATCTTCTGTGTATCCATTGTAAGTTTTTTTGTATGTGATTACCATGAGCTTACATGAATCATGTTATAGTTATAAAAGTCCATTTTAAGCTGAAAATAACTTGACTTGCATACAAAAACTCTACAACTCACATGTTATTGATGTAACAATTTACACATTTTTATATTGTATAGCCATTACTTATAATTAGTTATTCTTAATATTTTTGTCTTTTATCTTTTATCCTAGAGCTAGAAGTGTTTTATACATTACTATTATAGTATTAGACTATTCTTTGTGTATATATTTACCTTAACCAGTGAGTTTTATACTTTTTTTATACTTTCATATTGTTATTTACCATCATTTTGAACCAACTTAAAGAATTATCGTTAACATTTCTTATAAGGCAGATCTACTGATGATACATGTCCTCAGCATTTGTTTATCTGGGAAAGCTTTAACCTCTCCATTTCTGTAAAATAGCTTAGCATGATGTGGCATTCTTGGTTGGCAGTGTTCTGTATTTTTAAGTTTGTTTTCTTTGCTTTCAGAAAAAGATTCCTTCCTTTTTGTTATAACAACAATCAGTGCATATAGCTCTATTGCAGTAGAGTACTTAAAACACTTGATGGCACATTTCTCTCTTCATCTGTGAGCTCTAGATTTCCAGAAAACATAACAAATTATCTTAGAATGCCTATGTATATAGAAAATCAACAAATAAATATTTGATGATCCATCAAAAAAGTACTCACAATATTTGCTAAATCAATGATTTGATCCTTTTAAGACCTAGGAAAATTGCAGTTAAAAACTTTGAATTTTGGTCAGGCCGTAGTTACTTATGCCTGTAATCCCATTGCTTTGGGAAGTCAAGGAGGGCGGATTGCTCAAGGCTAGGTGTTTGACTAGCTTAGGCTATGTAATGAAATCCTATCTATAAAAAAAATCCCTAAAAATTAGCTGGGCATTATGCTATATGCCTGTATTCCTGGCTACTCTGGAGCCCGAGGCTAGAGGACTGCTTGAGCATAGAAGTTCAAGTTTACAGTGAGCTATGATCGCACCCTTGTACTCCAGTCTGGACAATACTGTGGGACTTTGTAAATTTTTGAAAAAATTAAATTGTATTGTATTTTCTGTGATAATTTAAATTTATACCATATGACTGAAGGTATGTCTAAAGAAAAAATCAGAGCAACTGTAATTACTGCATTTCATGTTTAAGATAAATTATATCACATTCTAAGCAGAAAATTTGAAGCGGTAGATAAAACAAAAATTTTAAGGAGTTATATCCCCTACCATATAATTATTTAAGCTAATTTTGCTTCCTATGTTTAAAAATATCTAGTTTTCTTGGAATACAGACTATATAATTATATCCTTTTGTTTTTTTCTGAATTAAAGACTTTATATTGTGTATAAAGATTCCAGCTATCACTAGTATACTGTCATTATTAGTCAAAGTAGAAAATAATAAGTACTGGTAGTAGAAACGCTCACTGGATTGCCAAAGTCCTTTTGTGTTCAGGTAGAAAACATATGTTAGAATTTTGAGATGAAGCAATGCAAGATATCAGTTAGAAAATTTTTTAAAAAATATAATGACTGGAAAGAAAAAGTATCTGAAGTTATGTGAAAACTTGCATATAAATTTTTCATACATGCTTGTGAGAATCTGAACAAAAAAAAACAAAGAAAGGCTATATGGATATATGCACATACATATACACAGTACCACCAGATACTTAAAGAAATTGTGTCTGTTTATAAGGTTTATATATCTAAATAAGATAAATAATTGATGCTGTCTCAACTTCTGAATTTTTATCATAACACACTGAAACTTATTTTAAACTTAAAAAATGTAAGAAAATAATGAGATCCATATTCCCAGAGTATTGTATCATTGGCTGCTATGGGAAGAAAAGGTAATAGAGATGGAAGTGGGCAATAACAGAGGTTTTATTATCTCCACACCCAACAACAAATAATGAATAGCATTTATTAAGTGCTGTCTTCTTGATTGGTACTACTTAGACATCAGGAATAAGTATGTGAAAAAGCAAAATGTGCTTTCCTCATATTTTCTGACTTTTTGGAATTTTGATTTAATTTACTTGATTTCTAAATTGATTTTTAAAAATATTACATGAAGACAAAGAGAAACAAAAAGTTTCTGTCCCTATCTTCACTGCGATTATACATACTCCATATAAAAGTCACCACCAAATATTAATTGAAATGAACTGAGAAATACATAACCAAGTGAAACTTTAAAAATAGGTGTTTTCTATTTACACCTTGTCAAATTATTCTAAAGCTACATTTGAAAGAATAGATACACAGGAATAGAACTTTTAAAAACTCTTAAGGCCACAAATAATTCCACAATTGTAACTTGTTTAATAACAGGACTTACTTTGCAGAGTTTGGGGTTTTTCTAGAGTTCCTGATATGCTTATAATGAGTTAATTCTTTCTGGAAGAAAAACCATATTCATACTATTGAAAATATGCTTATTCATCTTAATTTTTTTGGTTTTATTAATATCTAATTTGAAGACAGTCTTTTACTGGTAACTTTACTAGTGTCTGTGATAATTGTTCTTAGTACTTTGAAGATACATTTACACTGTTTATAGCATATGTGCTGCTTCTGAGATGTTTTATACCAATATCAAATTTGATTTGTAGATATTCTATTCGTACTTCCCTTAAAATGACCTTTTAATAATCAGTGATGTTCTAAAATTTCACAAGGAGGTGTCTTGTTCAAATTCACTTTACACTCTGTAAAACCTTGAATTCTGAAGATGCGTCCTCTACATTAATGCTGGGGTAGTTTCTATTATTTTAACAAATTTTCTTCATTGTATTATTTATTTTCATTTCTCAGCAATTCTTGTTAGATAATGTCAGACATCCAAAGCTGAACATCAATATTATTTACCCTCTCTTGTAATTTTCATCTCCTCGATTTTTATCTCTGTATTCTGAGAGATTTCCTCAATTTTATATTTTACATCTTCTTTTATTGTTTTAGTTTAATTAAGCATACCCTTAATCTTCAGTAAGTCTTTACTGCTTCCAAATTATATTTATTTCATTACAGTCTGTTCTTATTTTATGGTTATCTTGAAAAATTTCCCAATTTGTTTTCTTTTTCCTCTGTTCTCTTGTTTAAGAGAGATTAAGCTATTAATCTGACTTAGTTGTTTTTCTTTTCATTTCTCATTCACGTTTTTGAGTACATAATAGATTGATTGGATATAAGGAGTTTTCATTTGTTTCCTTTCCTAATTGTGGGTGTATCTTCAAAACAATCCCTCCCTTGACCAGGAAGACTGAAAAAAATTCAGGGATGTTGACAGAAAGCCTTCAAGTAAGGGTTGTATAAAGCAGATATGTTTCACTACACTAGATGTTCAGTAAATACACAAGAATGAGAGGCAGGTGTAGATACTGGCATCATGGTTCCTTAGAGAAGACTGCAGTGAATTCCAAATTCATGCTAAAGATTTTCTAAATTCCTTCTTTGTCCTTGTGTCACCTGGGTTCTCACTGAAGACCTGCGAGGCTGAATGGATTCCACTTCCATTAAAGCCTTGCCTATACCAGATAGGTTCCTCTATCTAGCTTAGGTGTTCATGGTTATGCTAATATTACTGTTAAGTCTAAAAGACATATGAAATCTTATTAAATATCTAGAGAACATGGTAACGTTTTAAAATATTTGAATAGCTATTGAAAACACGATGGGCTGATCTAAGGTGTGTGATCTGGATCTCAGAGTTTGTATAAAGTGAAGCCCAAACCTATTTGATCAGATTCCAAGTCCTATGCCCTTTTAATGTAACAAATTGAAAGATAAATTCCTTTAAGTAAGACAGAAATAGTAATGAGAAACATACAAATGGGCACATTTAATATGTATCAACCATGGTGCTGATTGAAAAATTAAATGTACTTGAGGTAACAACAGCTCAGGATTCCTCTGATGATCTAATTTCAAGAGCTTAACTTGAGCCAGTTCATATTAAAAACAACAATGGAAATCTTTGGCCCCAAAATACACACACACACACACACACACACACACACACACAGGCATGTATGTGCATACACACATACAGGAAGGAGAGTGGTAGAATCAGCCTCAGAAATACATACCAACAACTTGCTCATCATCAAGGCTTTCTACCCAGGATGCCTGTTTCTCTCTGAATTCCTCTATAGACAGCGGGAAGAGTGTTCACAGAGAGCTTCCAGGCATGCATCCACGCAACTTCTAAAAATGAGAAAAAAGAGCTTTTCTACTATGGTTCAGTTCCCATATTGCAAAGAATACTCTTCCCTTTCTTGGAAAAGCTTCTCACAATCAGATCAATTACTGCCTTGGGTAGAATAACACCAAGCAGTTGGAGGTTTACTTTGACTTTCTCAGGTAGAGCAAAATAGGTACTAGAATCACCAAAGTCATTGGTAATATAAACAAGGCTGGAATTTAAACCCAGATTTTTTTTTCCTTGCATGGTAGAGTCCAGTTCCATAAAATCACTCATGTAGGCATAGTCATTGATGGACTCGATATCTGTGCCCTCCTCTCCCAATTTATATGTTGAAGCTTTAACATCCAACGTGATTGTATTTCATGATGGGTTCTTTGAGAGGTGATTAGGGTTAGATGATGAGGTCATGAAATTGGGTACTGATGCAGTAGGATTAGAGTCCTTATAAAAACAGACATTAGAGAGCTTGCTCTCTTCCTTTCTCCACTTTGTGAGAACGGAGCAAGACAGTGGCCATTTGTAAGCAAGGAAGAGAGGCCTTTCCGGAATCTGAGCATGCTGGCACTCTGATCTCAGAATTCCAGCCTCCAGAAATGTAAGAAAATAAGTCTCTATTGTTTAAGCCACACTTTCTATGGTATTTTATTATGGTAGCCAAAGCAGAGCAAGATAGTCACAAAACATTGAGAGTTAATGAGAGCTTCACCTGACACTTAAACAAATTTTCCCATTTAACAAATGAGGAGGCTATAGCAAGGAGCAATTATGTAAAATTTGCCAAGTCACTGTAGTAGATGGCTAATAGAACTGAAAAACATGTCTAGCCCTTTGATACTTTTTCTGTGTCATAATTCAGCTAGAAATATTTATGTTTAATAAGTCTGTCCTTTCTAGAAACTATTTTATCTTGTATTAAATAATATTACCAATAATAACAGCAGTGTTTCATGTTGGCTGTAAATTTGTGCCAGACAATAATACAATTATCTAATCTATCTAACTTAATTCTAATAATAACCCTATGAGACACATACAACAATGTTTCCCATTTCACAGATGCCTTAAGATAATATATAAAAGATATTTATAATATTAGTATTAGATAAAAGAGGCCTTGGAGTTAAACAACCTATTTACATGAGAAGAATATCCATTCAGGAATTGATGGGTTTTATGACTGTCATATTTTATTTTCTTAGCACCTAACATAGCCTGACATATAGTTGGTTTCTTAAAAGTTCTGCATGAATGAATAAATAAATGAATGAATACATGAAGTAAATTATGAAAGCATGATACCAGGCAATTGTAGGTTTTGCTTTTGGACATATTATATATTTTATTTTATGCCACATCATCTATAAATAGAATCAAACACCACCACTCCACTTATGGGTAGAAAATGAATCGAATCATTCTACATTATTATGTCAAAGTCAGCCTTACTGCAGACAGTAACTTCGAGTGTGACAATACACACCTTGTTTCATTAAATTTAACTTTTCTAAAATATTTCTAAATGTGCAGGCTTGAGCTTAGCCCTAATAGCTCCTTGAACTGATAATTGCACTTTCTAATAATTATTTTCCACAATCTACAGGAGAAAGACAGCCAGATGACTCTTTTACTATCTATTTCACAAGGGTGATATGAGGAGTAGAAAAATATAATAGTTCCCAAAACTCCCGACTCTGTTTTAATAAAAAGAGATACAATTTTCCCTTTTTATAAAAAAACTAAATTATACATAAAACAAAGTTTACCATCTTAACTTTTTTTTTAGTGTGCTGTTCAGTGTCATTAAATACATTCACACTGTTGTGCAGTCATCACCAGAATCCATCTCTGGGATGTCCCCATCTTCCCAGCTGAACTTCCTATCCATTAAATAATTCTCCATTCCCCACGAAGGCACTTTTAAAAAGAAACCTAATTTATGAGCTCTGTAAAACTAAGGAAAATGAAATTACACTGTAATGAAGCAAATGTCAATTCTAAATTCAACCCATCTATATATGAGGAACCAACTGAAAATAAGTATTTTCCTTTTCATACTATAATTCCTATATTGGTTTTACTTTATTTCCATGCTTAAAACGTTTGTGTCCATGATTTTATCTGTTACAGGTAATCTGAGTAAAGAGCATTAGTACAAAAATCAAGAGCAGTTTTCAAGATGTATAAGAAAATAGCTTATTATATAATTAAACATTTATAACATGCCATGGTCTGAATATTTATGTCTATCCAAAACTCACAGGTTGAAATCCTAATCCCCAAGGTGGTGGTTTTAAGTGGGTTCCTTTGGGAGGTGATCACAGGTAGGTAATCCTATCCTCATAGGATGAGTCCCCTATAAAAGAGGCCCATGGGTCCAGGCACAGTGGTTCATGCCTGTAATCCCAGCACTTTGGGAGTCTGAGGTGGGTGGATCACAAGCTCAGGAGTTTGAGACCAGCCTGGCCGATATGGTGAAACCCTGTCTCTACGAAAAATACAAAAATTAGCAGGGTGTGGTGGCATGTGCGTGTAATCCCAGATACTCAAGAGGCTGAGGCAGGAGAACCACTAGAACCCGGGAGGCAGTGTTTGCAGTGAGCTGAGACACTACACTGCACTCCAGTCTGGACAACAGTGTGAGACTCCTTCTCAACAAAACAAAACAAAACAAAACAAAAAACCAAACAAACTAAAAGAGGCCCATGGGAGCTTGTTTGTCACCATTTAAGGACACAATCAGAAGGTGCCTTCTATGAAAAGAGAAATAGGTTTTTAACCAGACACCAAATCTTCCTCCGTTTTCATCTTAGACTTCCCACCCTCCAGAACTGTAAATGTTCACAAGCCAACCAGTCTGATATGGTAACCCAAATTGACAAAGACATAATAGAAAAGTCAATAAACAAAATAAAGATAATGGTGTATTATTCATATGGTGAAGAATACAATAGTGTGGAAGAAGAACTACTCTTGATAATGGGAATAGACCTGATTAGAATGGAGCTTCTTGGTAATAAAAATAGTTCAATAACTATGGTATAGTCCTGAGTCTAGTATGGAAAATCTTAAAATTATGGAGTAAAGGATGACCTGGAAATAAATTGTTACTTTCTTTCATGTGATGTTAAACTTTTATATATTTTAATAGTGCTTGAATATTTCTTCAAATGTTTTAAATAAGTACTCCTGTTTTCAGAAATATGGTCAGATTACTCTATTACCAAGCCAGGAAAATTCTCTGAACAAACCTGAAATACACAGTTTAGATGGTTAACTAGAATAAGGCATTATTTTGCATTGACTTTGCAATTACTACGAACATGAAGTTGAAGATCATTTTTTTTATTAAGGGCTATAGCCACTTCATTAAAATGAAAAAAGAAATAAATGTTTATTTTGATTTATGCAGTGTCACCTACTTGGATAAACATTATTGAAAGTATTGCCTTGAATTCCTGAAAACTTGTATAGCCTAAGTACTTTTTCTCTCTCTCTCTCTTTTTTTTTTTTTTTTGCTCATGAGTTTCCCCATCAAGCTCCTTTGCATTTCATTTAGGTAGTAAAAGCACTTGAGCTGCATCATTTAGTAACTCTTATTTCACCCTCCATAAACTGCACTTTCTGCCTTCAAGGGTACAATAGCATAGCATTAGCAGTGATTTTTTTTTTAGACGATCTAAAATGTCTTAGGTTTGAAAACTAAGCAAGTTGCCTGCAAATGTATTTTCTAGTCCATTTATTATATCTGCAGTAATGAATGTCCACATTTGGTAATTCTCAGTAATAAAAGGTTTGTATAGGCATATAAGACATTTAGACCAGTGAAAGGACTTTTTTCACATTATATGACTGACATCACTGTAAGTGGTCCAGTATTAATATGCCCCAGGATTTAATGAGCTCCCTAAAATAGTTGCAAAAGAAACAAATGTGTTTTGATTTATGAAGGTTCATATGGCCATTTTTATTAGCTTTCCAGCCTTGTGGTCAGATGTATTTTATGACAGGAACAAGCATTCACAATAACCTGCCATCTGGAACAGTGAGTTTAGCGTTACTTTAGATATATACACACTGCAGTTAACACCCAGCCTTGGCAATGTTGTTGCATCAAATATGCCTTTAGCCTGGCCCCTAAAGATAACCCATCATAAACTTTCCAAGTAATATTTTCAGTAAAATTGGTCTACATTTTAGTATTTCTCTGAATTTATATTACAAAAGAAAACAATCTTTGAAAGCTGCTTTTCTTTTTTTTTAATTTTTATTGCATTTTAGGTTTTGGGGTACATGTGCAGAACATGCAAGATAGTTGAATAGGTACACACGTGGCAGTGTGTTTTGCTGTCTTCTGCCCCCTCACCCATATTTGGAATTTCTCCCCATGCCATCCCTCCCCCGCTCCCCCCACCGCTGTCCCTCCCCTATTTCCCCCAATAGACCTCAGTGTGTGGTACTCCCTTCCCTGTGTCCATGTGTTCTCATTGTTCATCACCCACCTATGAGTGAGTATATACGGTGTTTCCTTTTCTGTTCTTATGTCAATTTGCTGGGAATGATGTTCTCCAGATTCATCAATATCCCTACAAAGGACACGAACTCATCATTTTTGATTGCTGCATAATATTCCATGGTGTATATGTGCCACATTTTCCCAGTCCAGTCTATCATCGATGGGCATTTGGGTTGATTCCAGGTCTTTGCTATTGTAAACAGTGCTGCAATGGAAACATACATTTTCTAATTTAATTTAGTGTTTGAGTCCCTGGTGTAAAATTACTCCGTTAGAATCAATTTCACTCTGGTCTACCATTCTTTCATCTCCTGGAGTCCACTTAGGAAAAGAGAAACTCCCTTAGACATTTTTAATCCAGGGAATTTTCATATATGAATTGGTTATGAGTGTGTTGGAAGGACTAAAGGAGCACAGGAGAAAGGGAGTTGTTATCAAACATCATGAAGCTTCCATTGTTTAGATGAAACCTGATGCCCACACAGACCACTAATCTGCTAGAGATTCTAGTATAGTTGCTAGTGGAAGAGCATGTGCAATGAGCAGAAAACGGGTGTCACTCTCCTGCTGAGCCTCCAGATCCCATCACTCATCACTTTCAGTTACAGACACTGGCATCACAAGTAGCAGAAAAATAAATGTTTCCCTTCTTCCTCCTTCCATTTGCCTGATGAGACTCCCACTGGCAAATCCCCTTGGAAAGGCATCTCAAGGGAATGTGTAGAGACGCTTATGTTATTGGTGTTGTGCTGTTTTGCTTGCTTGTTTGTTTGTTTTTGATTTTTGGTGAGTTTACAACCCTGATGGAACAGGGAACAAAGTAGAGGGAGAATGTAAAGCTGGCAGATGAGAGCCACAACGCAGAACAAGTGGTGCTGTGCCTATTACAGTGTTGGAAAAAATGGTCAGGGCATAAAAAAAATCATGTTTAAATAAATAAACATGTTAAAATAAATAAGGATAATTGAAGAAGTGACTGGATACATAAATAAATATTGAAGGCTTGGCATGGTGGTGGCTTCTGCCTGTAATTCCAGCGCTTCATGAGCTGAGGTGGGAGGATCCCTTGAGCCCAGGAAGTTGAGGCTGCAGTCAGCCATGATTGCTCCCCTGCACTCCAACCTGGGTGACAGGGGGAGACCCTATCTGTAACTCAATTAATTAAAACAGACAAATAATTACATAAATAAAAGTACCAGGGAAGAACCTCATTTTACCCCCAGTCCCAAACTTACTAAAAACTAAGCAATGGAAAACAATGGATCCTATACCTACCCTTGTATAGGTGAAGAAAGATCAAAATTCTGAATTAACTTCTCCAATCAGTTAACAAAATGAAAAACAAACCCACATATATCAGAGTGATCTATGACGCACATTAATGCTGCCTACTAGTAAATTTAGCTCTGCATCCTGCTATATTATACAAAGAAAAGAGCACCACCTGCATTGGGTAGAGGGCAGTCAAGAACGCCTGCCACCCTCACTTATGTTAGGCAGTTCTCACTTAAGTACTCCTGCATGACTTCTGCATGTTACCATCACTATACACTGATTCTAATCACGGATCCCAATTAACTGCCTGCTCTGTACACCTTGAAGAATTTCACAGGGATAACTTCCTTAAAAATCAGATCCTTGGCTGGGTGCGGTGGCTCACGCCTATAATCCCAGCACTTTGGCAGGCTGAGGAGGGCAATTCACGAGGTCAAGAGATTGAGACCATTTTGGCCAATATGGCAAAACCCTGTCTCTACTGAAAATACAAAAATTAGCCGATGTGGCGGTAGGTTCCTCTAATCCCAGCTACTTGGGAGGCTGAGGCAGGAGAATCGCTTGAACCGTGAGGTGGATGTTGCAGTGAGCTGAGGTCGTGCCACATTGCAGTCCAGCCTGGAAACAGGGCGATATTCCATTAAAAAAAGGAAAAAATATCAGATCCCAATCTTTCATGTACCGCTTAATGACAATTTAACGAAGGTAGGCCAGTATTCCATATCATGTCCTAAGAAAGTTGTGACCAATGGGGACATGACTGAGAACTCTGTCCTCATGTTCTGCCACACTTCCACTCCTTTGCATCCTTTTATAGTGTTATATTGTAAATTAGGCTGTAATGTGACATTGTGGCATACATTTTTCCTTATCTGCAGACCAAAAGCTTTTGTGGACCTGATAGTCCTTTGTAGGTTGGGCACTGTGGCTGGCTTCAGTGGTGTCTTAGAGTTTATTGAACCAAGTTGCCATTGCTTTTGAGGATCTATGAGAGAAAATAATGGAGAATAGATATTGAAGTTTCTCCCTGGCAAGTTCTGCAAGTGTGAAGGCCAGGCTTCGTGGCAGGACCTTTCAAAATGACCCAAGAAAAGATTTCCAAAATGGGATTCATGCTTGAGCATTAAAGCTAGTGCTTATTAGATTACAATGACTGTCTGCAGATACGCACTCCATTTGATGTTGCTTTTGGAAATATATTAACAAATCTATTCAAGTACTCTGCATGATGATTCAACAGTCAAAATATTAAGATTCATAAAGATCTTTTGATAAAAGATTCATAATCAAGTGTTAAAAAATAATTTCATGAAGACAGTGTCCTTTTATACTTCCAAATAATGGACATATTTACCTTTATATTCTGCCATATATTTTATTCATAAATAAATTATACATATATGAATCACAAGGATATTAATTTCATGTTTCAATGTAAACTATAAAATTGAAACAATATTCATAAAGAAAAACTAGTACATGCACAAAAAATTCTTATCTTAAACTGTAATTCTGTAACTAATGACCACTTTTATATTAGCACTTGGCATTTAAATAGCATTGAAATGGGGAAACAACATGAAGAATGATGGAATTCAGAAATCAGTTTTTGCTTTGGGACATGAAGAGTTGCTGTTAAAGGCCAGTAATAATATTAAGAGTAAGCCTCTGTTTTCATTTAAGTAAATATTGGGTTGACATACAGAAAAAAAGCTTGTATCAATTGTAAGCCTGAGGCACCATTATTTTTTACCAAATTGATACATTCATGCACCCAGCACCTGAATCAAGAAACTGAACCTTTTCTGCATCCCCTGAGGATCACTCACGGCTGTTTTCCATTTACTATCCCCACAGGGTAATCACTATCCTGATTTGTAATGTAATAGATGCGTTTTCACAACTTCTAGTTTATATAAATGGAATCACACAGTGTCTAGCTTTCTTTGTTCAAACTTTGTGAAAATCATTGATTTTTCACATGTAAGTGTAGCTAGTTTTTTATTGCTGAATAGTATTCCATTTAAGAATACCCTACTATTTAATTATTTCACCATTGATGAATATCAGTGTTATTTTTTCTTTTTTTCTTTGTTTTACTGTTAAAATGTTCAAAAATTACATGTAAATGGTTGCAGAACTCTGTGAACATACTGAAAAATGCTTAATCACGCACTCTCAATGGGTAAACTATGGTATTTGAATGCTATTTAACTGTTAAAAAATGTAGTTGTAAAGATTTCCATTCAAATCTCTTGTTTCACTTAGGTGAGGGTGGATACTCAAGAACAGAACTGAAGGATGTCAGATATGTATAGATCCAAATTGTTTTTGAAAATTGGATATAACAGCTTACCTATGTGCCCATAATGTAAGAGTTCACTTGTTCATATCTTCATTGATAAACTATATTTACTGACTTTTCAATTTTAAACATCCTGCTGTGTTTTGATGTTTATTTTGGTATTAATTTGCATTTTCAAAGACATAATTCAGATGGGTTCATTTTTACTTAATTATTGTCATATGGTTATATTCTTCTTTGAACTATCTCCAATGGAAATAATTTCAATAATCCTTTATTATGTGAGATGATTGAATTAGTATTTTTCTTTTTTAGATACCTTTTTATTACATTAAGAAAGCTTCCTGAAATGACTACTTTGTTAATAGCAGTATTTCTGTTAAGAAAATGCAATTTTTTCATTCTTATTAATGTGATAAATTACATTAATTGATATTCAAATGTTAAAATACCTGTTCATTTTGGCAATATGCTCCAATTCCTTATGTCGTAGATGACTGATTTTCTTTGTCACTAGACTTGATTTATTAATATTTCATTCAATATTTTAACATCTATATCCATGAGTAGGTGGGATGTACATTTTGTTGTCATTGTTGTTGTAAGTTCTTTGTCAGAATTTGATATTAAGGTTAAAATCGTGATATAAAATAAGTTGGGAAATAGTTCCCTATTTTTTAATTCTCTGCATGATTTGTAAAAATTGGTGATACTTCTTTTAAAAATATTTGGTAGAATTCACTGACAAAGTTGTTTGGACGTCAAATTTCATGGTAAGAATGTTTCTGATAAGATTTAATTTCATTCCTAGATAAGAAATTATTTAGAATTCATTCTATTTATTTCTTTGTCAATTTATATTGTTTTTCAAGACATTTATCCATTTCATCTCCACTTTCAAAATATTCGTTCAAAGTAGATATACTTTCTTATATCAGTAGTGATGCTGTTTTTGGGTAATCTTTCTATTTTGGATTTGAAAAATATTGGTTAGGTTTACCAATTTAATATGTGTTTTTAAAACTATACTGGGCTTGCTTTTTGTTCTGTATTGTATGCTTTTTATTATTTTGTTTTTACTGTTTGAAAGTTGTTCTCTTTTTTCCTTTGTAGCATCTTAAAATGAAATCTTAGATGATTGCTTTGAAGACTTTCTTTGTCTACAAATTTCTCTCAAGAGATCTTTAAGGCTTTATCCCACTCTCACCCCCACAGCAATTCTTTAGCTACATTTAATGAGTTTCAATATATCATATTTTCATTATCAGTCGCATAAAAATATCTTCATTTGCAACACTTTAAAAATGTTGTTCTATTAGTTATTTAGAAATAAGTTGCTTCATTTCTAAGCTGTTGGGGATTTTCTTTCTTTTTAAAATTGATCTTTTTTTCACTCATGTCAAATAGTGTATGCTGAATGACTTCAATTCTTTGTAATTTGTTGAGACTTACCTTAAACATCAACAAATGGCCAAATGTGGAAAATGTTATCTATGTTATTGAAAATATGAGCACTCAGTTTTAAATGATATTCTGATAATCATATAAATTAATTACATTTGGGTCTACGTTTTTCAAATTACAGCTTCATATTATTTCTAATTGCTTATTTTATTTATCTGTTTCTTGTTATGTTTTTAATGATTATTTTTGTTTTCCTATCTTTTGATACATTAATTTAACAGATATAAACAAATTTATTCTTTAAGTAGTTATGAAATACATTATTGATTTCTTTAACCTAGTCTTTCAGAGATGGACTATATTTTCTTATTGATATCTACATTAAATTACTCCATGCCTCTGGTAGCTTAGCTTAGAACTGTTTCAAATTTTTAAATGCTAGCTCACAAATTTTCTTACCTGAATCTTGTAGAGTTTATTCAAATTGACTGCTACCCCATTTAATTTTTTGCTTTCAAACTTTTTTGTATTATTCCTGTTTATTTTAAATAAAAATTTTGCAAATGATATAAAGAAGTCACAAATAATAGAAAACTATTCTTACTGTTTTAAACTGAAAGGTTAGTGATGGTGAGAGATGGGTTACAGAAACTGATAAATTTCTAGGCAGTTAATCTCTGATGGTCTTCTCTCTGTTATTTTTTCAAGTCAGGTTAATTTCTCAGCTTCTTTCTGCATTCTCACATACTTATGTTCACTGGCATGCTGTGGCCAAGGTGTATTGCAATGAAAATGAACAAAAATGGCCCCAAGTCCTTATGACATTTCAGGTCCAGTGCTCACCACCAGCTCATGAAATTGATGTCTGTAACCTTTGGTTGAGTCTCTGGTTGGCTCCAGTGGCTCCTCAGTCCATTTTTGATATAATCAGCTATGACAGGAGGCCATATTCACCAGGTACATGCAGGATTATCAGAACTATGCAGAAGCGGTCTTGTAAGAAATTGTGGAGGAGTTAAAGAGTACATTATATTTGTTCCTGTTAAACTTTATATTATTTAACATAGGATTATTTTCAAACTATATAAAGGGTTTAGAATCACTGAGTTGTCATATAATGTTTACATTTATATATTTCAATATTATCATACCTGTAAATTTGTTACTGAAGTTTGCCGTTAGTAATAAAACATCATGTAATAGAATGTAATTTGTTATACTCAACAAAAATAATTTCACTATCTACATAAATGAGACTAAAAATTAAAACAATTGAACTCCTGGAGATAGAGAGTAGGATGGTTACCAGAGGCTGAGAAGAGTAGTGGGTGGATGTGGGGGAAGTGGGGGTAGTGAACGGGTGAAAAATAATTGTTAGAACAAATAAGATCTAGTATTTGTTAGCACAACAGGGCGACAATAGTCAATAATAATTTCATTGTATGTTTTGAAATAGGAGTATAATTGTATTGTTTGTGACACAGAGGATAAACGCTTGAGATAGTGGACGTGATTACCCTGATGTGATTATTAGACATTGCATGCCTGTATCAAAATAAGTTTATACATCTACTACCTGCCCACAAAAAATTAAAAACAAAAAAGAAGTGTAAGGTAAATGAAAACAAATTCCCTGAATAATTTTGACTATGTTTCTTCCTTGAGGGTACTCACTTCTGTATCTTATGTCTTGCTATTAGTGTCATCCTATTAAGGGACTAGAAAAACTTATTTGATTTAATATAAATTGTGATATATATAATATCTACCTGTGAATAATAAGGATTACTAACATTACATTTATTGGATACTTCCTATTTATATTCTTCTTTGTAACAGTAAGATTTATGTGAGAAATGATTGAATTTAGAGGCATCTGACATTTCTTACTTTTGTTCTAAATTAAAACACCTTGGACAGTCTGTAACATACAATACTCTAGGACAGACAGGTAAATGCCAATCTCTACATTCTGTCCATAAATCTGAACTCTGTTTACTCTTAATTTTAATGAGAGAAACATTTCAGAGAAGATAAATAATAAATAACATTACTATATAATGTTTTCTGATAGAACCTATCGTGTTAAACTAAATTATCATATGTGGTCCTTCTTTAAAATAGACAATTTCATTTTCATTGTAACCTGTTGTAATTTCTAAGTGCCTCTCATTTGCTTCTGACATTGGAAGATTCATCAGGTGAGCAAATTTTAATAAACTGATTAACACTTTTACACGATTAATGCTTTTTCACAAGTGCTTCTGATTAGGCTTATTTGTATAAGTATCTAGGTTGAGTCTTTTATTAAGAAGAAGTTCTGGTCTCAAGCAAAAGAGTAAAGTAGGCCGGACGCAGTGGCTCACGCCTGTAATCCCAGCACTTTGGGAGGCCGAGGCGGGTGGATCACGAGGACAAGAGATCGAGACCAGCCTGGTCGAAATGGTGAAACCCCGTCTCTACTAAAGATACAAAAAATCAGCTGGGCACGGTGGCGCGTGCCTGTAATCCCACCTACTTGGGAGGCTGAGGCAGGAGAATTGCCTGAACCCAGGAGGCGGAGGTTGCGGTGAGCCGAGATCGCGCCATTGCACTCCAGCCTGGGTAACAACAGCGAAACTCTGTCTCAAAAAAAAAAAAAAAAGAGTAAAGTAGTCAGAGTTTATTTACAGATTTTTACCACTTCACTTTGTAGATTCTTATGTGCTTTTTTTTTTTTTGAGAATTTCTACCTTAGAAAAACTCAGTTCTCATTTACTTTTACTGAGCTCTCACTGTAAGTTCTCTTCAGAGCCAGTATAAGGTTAGACAGCATAGATGTAATCTTAGTTTTACCTGGAGACAGTTATTTAACTATTCTAAACTCAGGTTTGACAGCTGTGTAACCTGGAAAAAGCATTTTAGCTCTCTACTACCTTTTAGAAAATGAACATTATAATAGTATAAAAAACATAAATTTATAATGAGAATTGATTGAGATAACATGTATTAAGTTTTTAACGTTGTTGCCTGGAACAAAATAATTATACAATAAATGTCTATTGCTTTGATACTACAGTTGAGGAAACCTCTGTAACAAATAGCCTCAACTATGTATCTGCTCAAACACAAAATAAGTGTGTTCTCTCAAATAACAGTTCCAAGTGGATGCTATAGTTTTCAAAGGGGGCTTTGCTTCTTGTGGTTGATCACTAAAGGCAGCAAATCAGCCTTTCTCCTTTTCTCCCCCACTGTCTGATTTCTACACCTTTTCCTCCTTCCTCCTTTGGTGATGATGGTTGTGATGATGATGATGATGTTGATGATAATGATGCCTCTTTGGAGGTATCGTTATAATTGAATCTTTGGAGTTTCCCTTCCAGAATTCTATGTTCCTTGGAGCAGTACTAATCTGATAATCTTGTCAGACTAAATTAGGCTTGCTTCATGATAATGCTATGTCATTTCTTTTAGTTTTCATTTTTAAAATGAAGCTCAATTATTACGATGAAAACGAGTAACAGATACGGCTAAACATCCCCTGGGAAGTGCCAGCTGGAGAGACATTTAGAAGAGAAAGATGCTCCTGGTCATATAATATTAGCAGGTCCCTATCTGTCTGGCTCTATTTCAGTTCCACTTCTCCAAGACACCTCTGCAACTGTCTAGTCATTCTTGTCTGTTTCTTTAAATTATTATACTATTAGGCTGGTGCAAAAGTAATTGCGATTTTTGCCATAACATACAACAGAGTGGAGATTTAAAGCAAATTTAATGGGTTAATAAAGCTGTCAAAAGAATAGTCAGTATTTTATTCATTCATTATTTAGTTATTATTTATCTGAAAAAATAACACTCAACACCTCCACAAGTTTTGTACTACCAAATCTGTTAAGCTACTGCACATTTACCCACATATTCTGACTTCTCCATATGAGGACAGATGAGTGCATTGTACTCCTCCTACCTCAGGCCTCTTCCACGCTGGAATCCGGGCCCCTGCTGGGGGACAGGTGTGCTCAACTGCTCCTGAATCCCTTTTGTGTATTTGTCTTGGTAATATGAGGTGGGAGGAGAGCTCTTTAGAGCACAGAGTTCAGAGCAAGGACCCTCTTGCCCATATTTAAGGGAGGTACTGCTTTGCATAGTTAAACTGTTTTCTGTTTACTGAGTCAGTTCCTTGCTTTAATTAATTTCATCTTAACCCACAGAAAAACCAACTCTTTCTTTTCACGTAACTTCTAGTATATGTTCTTCTTTGAATTTTCTCTTTCCTTAGGGGCTGATCCTTCTCAGTCTCTTTAGCTGCTTGCTCGACATATTCTGGCCATTCTTTCATTTTAATCTATGTGCAGTAGTGTTTTCTTTCTGTCTTTCTGGAAAGGCTTACATACCACTTGATAATACGAACAAGGGATGCACATCCTCTCTGTGTGCTGCAAATGATCACTGAATCAGTGGATAGATTCCTGCTGTCAAATATGAATCACCTGAAGATATTCTTAACTTTACTGATACTTGGATATGTTTCTCAGAAATCACACCTCATCATGGTGCTACCCAGATGCTGTTAAAGATCTACAGATGATTCTAATTTACAGCAAATCCACAGGGTTGAGAACCAGTGGATTCAATGTGAGATTTGTACTCATTGCCACGTTTGTATATGATTGGTTAAATAGTTATGATGTTCTGAAAAGACTGTTCCTCAAAAACAAAAAGCCATTAAAACAGCAACAAAATACCTCACTATCCTACCAAGTGTATGGCCCTCAAAATTTCTTTCATTAGTTGAAGGGAAGCCACCCTGAGGTTTTCTCATTCAAGCAATCAGCAAAAACTGCATTGCGTTTTTTTTTTTTTTTTTTTTTTTTTTTTTACAAATTTACTAATACTTGAAGAAACAATTTGATTGGTCTCATATAGGTCAGATATTCATCCCTGTTCAATCAGCTATAAGTAGTAAATCGAACTCACAAACTAAAGCATGCTCTTGTGTGAATCTAAGAAAACATTTATAATAAGGAGGCTTAATGGTAGCATTGAACACAAAATTTTAAAGGAACTGATTTCAGTTGGTTTATTACTTTAATGCACAGAAGAAAGATATATTTATGTTTTGCTCTATGTGGAATTTTGTTTTACATATATTTAAACTTTGTATATGGTTTCACAGAAATTCCCTGATGGCATTTACTGTTTTCAAGTTAAAACTGGGGAAATAGTCATATTTCCTTAGATGGAAGGCCTATTATTCTTATTAATAAACTTAACCCATTGCAATGTCTGATCACATCAAAATAATTTATGGTTCTACAGTTTACAAATTTATACTTTTAGATATAAGGTCTATCACAGTATGTAGCATGAAAATCACATTTCATAAATGTTATTTCTCTTTGATCAAAGTTATAAAATTACCAATTCTTTAGGGCTACATTAAATCCTAAAGGTCCTGCTATTTCAGGACTCTTTCAAATATATTTTAGTATATTTATTCTCGTTCTTATGTATTATTTACACAAGATAAAATTGAAGAAGTAGGAAATCAAATTCTAAGTAAAGTAATTTCAGAAGCACAATGTGTACAGAATAATATTGTGTCAGCAATGGTTTCTTAGGCCATTGTTTCTTAATGAAATAATAGAAAATATTAAAATAAATTTCAAAGAGCAGCTCTGTTTCAGAAACCATGCCATTGGCTCCCTTATTAAATGACAGCTGGAGTATTTGAAAGCCAAACAATGTTTGTCTTCAGGAATGTGAGTTGACAGGAAAAATGCATATCACAAATATGGCTTGTATAATACTTTCTCTCATACCTAGAAGAAAAATATACAATAAGCCACATAGAAGTTTTTATATTTCTGACAATGAACCATCCTCATGTTTCTCAGACAAAAAAATCTATTCATTCTTCTGTCCAAAGGCAGAAAAATCTCACATTGAGACAGATTAACCAAATTCCATCTCACACTATTAGACTGGAATTAAAGTACTAAAACTTGAATAGAATTAGATGACCAGATGCTTAAGTGAATTTTTCTTCCATAAGCAGCCTCATTTTAGCTCCCAGTGTCTATAAATCAAAGTCATTTAAAGAAATATTTTAAGTTATAATGTCCCCACAGTAGTCCTTAAAAACTTAATTAAGTTTTGAAGTTGGGAAACATAAATCTAACAGGAAAGTCAAGCAAATGCATTTACTATCTATATACCATTTATTCTGTCAGGCAGTATCTGTATGAGAATTAAAAGTATTTCAGGGTAAAATAAGACAGTATATACCATACAAGTCACAAAGAGTCACAGATATTTTAATTTTAAAATATTTTTATGACATTAAATAGAATTTTTGAAATAAAGCAACACTGAAACAAATTCTAGAATCTTTGTATGTGAATTCCTCATTTAAATCATTTAATCGCCATCTCTATCAGTTGACAAATGATATTAAAGGGAAATACATTTATAATAAAAGTTGTTTGAAGAGAACATCTAGAGATTTCATTGGTTTAAAAAATACCTATTTTCAAAAACAAGTAATATGTTTATAATTAAAATTGTCCACAGGCGTAATGAGCAGTTTTGGTACTTTCTGGACAGTTGGTATTTTCAAGTATAAACCTATATTCTAGACCAAAAACCTCATTTCAGAAGGATACAAATGTTTACATATTTGTTGAAAATAAAGATATTGAAAAAGGAAAATGCTCATGTGATCTCAAGCAACTAGATAGAATTAGTGGGAAAAAAAGACAAAGGAAATGTAAACTAAAAATGTAAACAAATACAAAGAGCTCTAATCTTATCTTCAAGTAGGTTCTTTCACTAATAATAGGTTAGCAAAATATCTTCTTTATTTGTTTATGAAATAAAAGATTTGTTTTATATTTTGAAGATACTATATTGTACCACTGAGAACAATTTTCAGTGTCAGTTAAAAAGTATTTCTTGTACTTTTATATTTAAAATAAAAAATCGAGATTGAACATGATTTAATATAGTCCTAAATTATAAAATTCATACTCTGTAATTTGAATTTCTTTTATGCTAGCAGCCTTAACCGGAGAAAATTGATTTGTGCAGCATGTGACTAAGCTGATCTCATCTCTCTGCATTTTATTCATTCTGCCAATCTATCATCTTTTAAGTGGAACATTTTATTCATTTACATTCAAGGTTAGTTTGATTTGTTGAGGCTTCTTTATTAAAATTTTATCTGATGGGATTATTTCAAAAGACCTGTCTTCAAGTTCTGAGGTTCTTTCTTCTGATTCATTCAGTCTGTTGTTGAAGGTTTCTCATGTATTTTGTAATTTCTTCAATAAATTTTTAATTTCTATTGCTATGGGTGTACACATGTGTTTTTCTTTGTTAAAATGCATCCGTCTCCTTGGTAAAGTTTCCATTCATATTCTGAGTTGATTTTCTGATTTCTTTATATTGGTTTTCAGATTTCTCTTGCATCTTATTTCACTTCCTTAAGATCAATATTTTCAATTGTTTGACTGGCATTTGGAGGATTTCTTTTGGTTAGGATCTATTGCTGGAGAAGTATTGTGTTCCTTTGAGGGTGTCATTTTACTTGCTTTACATGCTTCCTGTATCTTTGTCTAGATTTATGTATAGCAGGAGCAATAATCACTTATTTTTAATTACTTTTGTTGCTGGGTGTGGAATCTTTTTCTCAAAGATAAGACTGTGATGTTGGTTTTGGGAGGCTTTGTGGCTTTGCGTCTGATTGCACTCAATGGTACAGAATCTATGACATTCTTGGCTATAAATAGTCTTAGTGATAGCTATGGCTTTCTTGGTATATTAGGGTACAGTTATTGGTGGAGGGGTGTGGTAAAGTCATGCTGGGGACTGAAATGCCTGATAGGTCCTTCAGGTTTCAGTGGTAGCAGTGGTGGACTAAGCACGTCTATCCTTGTGAACTGGGGCAGCATATGCTGGTACCTATGTTGACAGTTCCGGGCAGGCCAGTTCTTGGGCTTTTGGTTGTCTTTCTCAGATGCTGGCTGTAGTAGTGATGTATTGGGTGGGTGAGCAGGCCCTTGATTTCTTGGGAAGCTGGGGTGGTGTGAGTGATGGTGGTAGCTGTGGTAGTGAGATGTGCTCCTGGGTCCCAAGTGCCATGCTCTTGTGTTGGAAGTGGTTGCAATGAGCTGTGTGGGTTGGCTTCCTGACCAGTCTGTCGCACTTGTAGGTAGAATCCAGATGAAGTGGTATCATCAGAAGATTTATATTTAACCTCTGGTATTTGGAGAAATGCTTAGGTGCCTCAGACAGTTGGCTGGGCTAAGGAACTCCCAGGAGCCTGGAACCCACACTGTACTTATTTTTTAAATCTGTAAGTTGACCTTTTATTGGTCTAGCCTCCTACTTTTCCCTGAGCATGAATCATGTATTCTAGGTACAGTACTTATATCTCCTGAATATTTCATACTATATGTATCTGCATGTCTTTGAGCAATCACAAAAGCATTCATTATTATTGTTTTCTACTTGGCAAACACCATTTCATTCTTTGAAACCTGTCCTGAGTATTACTGTCTTTATTGAGCCTCTTTTAATCTATTCAAGAAAAACTGATCTCTTCTCCAATCCTTCAGTAGTATGGCTTTTTCTAGTCTCTATTGCATTGCAGTGCTCCAACTATGTTAGAATATTTTCATTTGTTTCCATGATTCTAACTTCCAAAGAGTCAGTTTTTAAATTAATTTTTGAAGTAGCATACTTCCTTAGGTACAAGATTTGTCTTATGTACTAGAAGATTGTCATGACAACATTTGAATTTTCCTTTTCTTATATTTCCTTTGCATATTTTTTCCTGTGGTCTACTGGAATACATGCCTGTCATATGAAATATTTTCTCAAATGTAAGTGAGTCCCTAGAAATGCTGATTGGAAAATTTGATGCATTAGTAGGATTTGTTAAATAAGTTTCTCTGTAAAAGCCCCAGTCATTTTCAGAAACCTCAGCCATCACTCTAGAGGGGACTGTTTTCTTCAGGAAAGTATTATCCAGTTTTTAGCTTGATCACCGTGCAAGGAAATGGGTCTGAGATTTTAAACACTCAAATTATAATTTTTCCTTTATCTCCATATTTCAATAGAGTGCCTCACTCATCCTGTTGTTATGTTTGTGGCCTCAAAATGGAGAACCTCCCTGGCCAAATCATGCAAAGAACAATTTTTCCATTGGTCAGTGCGGGGAGGAATAGACTTCCCATCAGGCTGTGCTTAGGTGTGGGGAAGAGTGGTGAGAAGTGGGAGGGGGCAGACACTAGAGACAACAAATGTGGGTCGGGTGGCAGGAGGCTGAGGGATGAAATACTACCTATTGGGTGCAATATGCACTATTTGGGTGATAGGTGCCCTAAAAGCCCTGACTTCACTACTTGCAATATGTTCTTGTAATACAGTTGTACTCGTACTCCTAAATCTATATATAAAAAAAATTTAAAAGTCCAGACTCAGATTTTCAGCCAGTATTCCCTTGTTTTAATCTTTCTTTATCACTCTAAACTCCAACTTGCCATTTTTTGAAAGGTAACTGGCACTGTGAACTCTTACACCTTTCTAGGCATTGGATATGAAAATGTACTTGTTTCTGGCATTCTTTTTTGAGGATACTGTTCAGTTTTACCCATTATATAATTACCATTTTCCAACATATTTTATTCTTTTATTAAAGTGTTTGGCCTTGTGAGCATTACTGTCATTTATTAAAATGTATTTAATGGTGTTTCCCAAAGAAGAGAAGATAAACACGTGTTCACATTGCTAGATTTTAGCTAAAAATTATTTAATTCAAATTCAACTAGCTTTTTATTTATTTCCCATTGTTTGTTTCACGGTATTGGTGGTGGTGTACATAATCAATCATAATCCCAAAATATTTTAACTTGAGATTAGATTGTCATTGACTTGGTGATGAAAAAATATAGTACAACTCAGTTGTCATGCTAATATGAGAAAATGGAAAAATACCCACAGTTGTCTAATTTTTATTTTTTAAAAGTATATGGTTTAAACAATTAATTTAATCTTCACTTAAGCCCCAAATAAATGCGATGGTATTGTTTAAATAGCTTGTAATATGTAAATGTTAATATTTAATTTTGTTGATATTCAGCTCCACTCCAGGAAAACCTGGAAGGTAGGGGTTACAGCTAAGGATCTTAAGACATGTACTGGTGTTAAGAAGAATTAAATGTATTAGGACAACACGTAGCTTATTCTTCTTTTTTAACATGTTTTTTCTAACTAACCAAGTATTTTTTCCGAGGAACAAAGTGTGCTTATAATTTTCAAATGCTTCTTTGCACCAGTTTGCGTTGATTCTCCTCAATGGCATGGTATGGAGGAAATTTGGGTATCAAGACTTCTGGTTCTGATGTTGTTACTAAGAAACGTATCACTTCAAAAAATTACTAATTTCTTTAAAGTTGTTATGATGCAATGGAGAAAAGACAATCACTTCTTGCAGCCTTCGTTGAGGAGAATGAATGAAATATACTTGAATCCCAAGTTCTAAATAAAAAAATAAGATTTTCTTATAACTTAGAGAAGAATGTAAAATTTTTGGAACTTATTTCAAAGGTTTGAAAAAATTTCTGACAGACCTTTTCATCCTTCATGGCAATTTCTTTGTTTCTTTGGGAAAACTAGTTATGTCTCTTAATTAAATAAAAGTAAAGCTGTGGCATATGAGTTTTTTTGTAACTCCTTGAATATAAAAGTTTTATTTTTATTTTTATTTTTTTTGAGGAGGGAACACATGCACTGAGACATCAGAGGGCAGGGGATAAGTGAATAGAATAGCAGGACAGCCAGGCGTGGTGGCTCACACCATAATCCCAGCACTTTCGGTGGCCAAGACGGGTGGATTACCTGAGGTCAGGAGTTTGAGACCAGCCTGGCCAAAATAGTAAAACTTCTACTAAAAATACAAAAAAAAAAAGAACAAAATTAGCCAGACATGGTGGTACATACCTGTAGTCCCAGCTACTTGGGAGACTGAGGCTGGAGAATCACTTGACCCTGGGAGGTGGAGGTTGCAGTGAACTGAGATTGCACGACTGCACTCCAGCTTGGATGACAAAATGAGACTCCATCTCAAAAAAAAAATAAAGGAGAGATAGAGAATAGCAGGACACCTGTCCTACATGCTCTGAACTCATATCCATTTTCATCTTGCTATCTCCATAAGCACATAATGTATATATCTCAATATTAATGTCTACAGTTGAATTCCTGATACTACTTTTGTGCTAATACCCTATCTACTTAATTTATTTGTTAGTTAAAGGAAACTCAAATCCTTTATTTCCTTAAAGGGGAAAAATATCAAATAATGCTTCATTTTTACCTTTTTCACAAATTGCATATTCCACCATTTGAACAATCTTCTTGGTTTTAGTTTTAACAGATACCTAAAATCTGACAATATTTTACCACCTCCACTGCTCTTGCCTATTTGCAAACTACTGTCCCCTTTCATTTATGTAATTGCCTGCTAGCTTCTGCTGCTTCTTTCTTGTCTCCTGCAGTGTATTTCATAACAGAAGCTGTCATGATCATTAAAAAGAAGATACAGAGAGTATAGAGTAGATTCTTTTTTCTCTGCCCCTCCCCAGTAGTCCAATTACAAACGCTGGAAATAATAGAGAAGCATCCAAAGATTAAAACTGAAAGGTTGAAACCTAAAAGCAATCTAATTAGGAACTCCAGGACTGGAAGAATGGCATAACTACAGGGCATCCCATAACCTTCCTTTATGTGTCTTATGCTTTTTCCCAACATGGAAGGCAACCCAGGTTCAATCTGCAGACTTCCTCCACAGCTTAGCAAAAGAAGGCAACATAGGTGAGCTCATTTCTCCCCAGGATGAAACAGAAGTCCTCGCAACAACATCAGGGAAACACCGCAGCCCTGTGGATAAGCACTCTCTTCCACTGAGTTTAAAACTCCCCTTCCATGCTGAGAGATACCAAGCAGCTGGGATTTACCAGCAAGGGAGAGGCTTCCAGGGATCAAGCATGTGGCCAGGGAAGTCTTTGCAAGGGTCAGCTGGAAGCCCACTTCCCCTCCTGGAGACATCAGAGTGACTGCTGATGGGTATGAAGTTTCTTTTGGGGTGGCAAAATGATCTAAAATTAGCTTCTGTTGATGGTTTCACAACTTTGCAAATCTACAAAATGCCATTGAATTGCCACTTTAAATGAAGGAATCGTAGCATATGTGAATTATAGCACAATAAGCCTGTTTAAAAAAACACAATGACTTATTATTAGCCTATCAAAATGGTTAAAAAAAACAGTGATAACACCAAATACTGCTGATAAACTGTAACTCATAAATTGACAGTGAGGATATAAAATGGTATAGCCACTCTGAAAACAGCTTGGCAGTTTCTTATAAAATTAAACATCTTTAACCATGTAGTCCGACAATTGTACTCTTGGACCCTATTCCAAAGACATTAAAATTCATGTTCACACACGTCTATAAATGAATGTTCATAGCAACTCTACTCATATACTCCCAAACTAGAAACCACCCAGTTATTCTACAAGGAGTGGATCATCCAACTGAGGTTCATCCACATAAGGGAATATTACTCATCAATACAAAGGAAGGAACTACTGATACAGGTAACAATTTGGAATGGATCTCAAGAGAATTATGCTGAGTAAAAATAAAATCAAGTCTGAAAAATTTACATTCTGTATGCTTCCATGTAAACAATATTTTTGAGGTAACAAAATGATAGAAATGGAGAACAAATTATTGGTTGCTGGGGTTAGGGAGAGGAATAGGTGGGGCATAAGGAGGATTGGTGTTCTTATAAAGGATAATACGAGTTATACTTAGGGTGATGAAACTGTTGTATATCTTGCTTGTGGTGCTGAATACTCAAACCTAAACACGTAATGACATTACACAGAATGAGACACACCAATACACTCATATGAATAAGTGCAATGAAACTAGGAAAATATGAATAAGTTCTGTGATTTTACATGAGATGGGGATTATCCTGGTCATGATATTATACTATAGTTTTGCAGGACGTTAATACTGGAAGAACTGGGTGAATCTTCAATAGTACGAGATCTCTCTGTACTATTTCCTACGACTGCATGTTTCTATTATTATCTCAAAACACCAAGTTTAATCTTGTAAAAAATAAGTCAAACCCAAGTTATATTTTAGCTGAAAAAGCCCTAAATGGTTTCCCATTTCACTTAGAATAAACAACCAAATCCTTGCAATGACCTAACAGAGTCCTATACAGTCTGACACTATCTGCCCTCATGTACTAATCACCGTCTTGTTCACGCAGTTCCAGCCACTCAGGGCTCCTTGCTATTGCTTACGTAAGTTAAATGTGCAGTGTGTTATCTCTGATTGCAGTGCTCTTCCAGATATTCACATAACTGTTTGCTAATTGAAGCCTTTAATCAAATCCCACTATTCAATGTGAACTATGCAAAATCATGATATTTAAATCACACCCTCCACAATTTTTGTGTATTGGGCATGCTGTGGGATTCTCTTGCCAGCCTCATCCCCCTTACTCAGCTATTGCCATGGCAACCAACCACGTGCAGCTGTGTGCTAACAGCACTGTCTATCTGAACCTTTTTTTTTTTTGACATGAGTTTTGCTGTTATTACCCAGGCTGGAGTGCAATGGCGCGATCTTGGCTCACTGCAACCTCTGCCTCCTGGGTTCAAGCAATTCTCCTACATCAGCCTCCCGAGTAGCTGGGATTACAGGCTGTGCCACCATGCCCAGCTAAATTTTGTATTTTTAGTAGAGATGGGGTTTCACCATGTTGACTAGGATGGTCTCGATCTCTTGACCTAGTGATCCACCTGCCTCAGCCTCCCAAAGTGCTGGGATTACAGGCGTGAGCCACCGCGCCCGGCTATATCTGAACCTTTTTGCTCTGGTGGTTATCCTCCACTTCCTCAGGGGATGCTAGCAGATCCCAACTCAGCTGCACATGTGCAAGCTTGGATGTGCAGGACATTACATCTCATGGATCCCCCTCACAATGTGTAATGGGAGACAGTGGATGAGAATTCCCTTACTCCATGTCTTTTAGGGACATAACTATTGAGAGGGCACCTGGAAGATTGGGTTGAATTTCCTTTCTTCGAGGTCTTACCCTTCCCATTCCTTGGAATCACTTGCCAAAATAAGCGCCTGCCTGAAATCACTTCAACTGGTTATTCTTTCTTAGGTTAAAAAAGGCTAAGAAGTCCTAGGTCTCTTAATCCTTATCCAGATCTATTTTTTTTCTATTTTGCTTTTCGTGTTCTAATACTAGATATCATTGCTTGTCATTTCACCTCTAAGTATCTACTTTTCTCTGCTAAAATGTAAGCTCCAGAGTGTAGAGATTTTTGTTTTGTTCATCAGTATACCCGAAGTATTTACAAAAAGTGCCTGATATCGGTGGGTACGGTGGCTCACACCTGTAATCCCAGCACTTTGGGAGGCTGAGGCAGGTAGATCACAAGGTCAGGAGTTGGAGACCAGCCTGGCCAACATGGTGAAACCCCATCTCAACTAAAAATACAAAAATAGTCAGGCATGTTTGTCTGTGCCTGTAGTCCCAGCTACTTGGGAAGCTAAGGCAGTAAAATTGCTTGAACCTGGGAGGCAGAGGTTGCAGTGAATCAAGATCATGACACTGTATTCCAGCCTGGGATACAAGGCGAGATTCCATCTCAAAAAAAAAATAGTTCTTGATATCACATGAATTTTACATGTATTTGTTCAACAGAATAACTGGATTTAAGCCTCTCATTTCCAAAGGAAGAGGACAGGTTTTTGATGAACATCCTTAAGAAAATCACAGATGACTGAATAAACAGCTACATTGAAGCTACGATGATTAGGGGAGATGCAGAATGGGGAAAGAAGTCACGCACTGATGTTGTTCTCCTGTTGTCTTCTCTGGCACCATTGTTAGAACACCTGGAGACAACACATTTTATATGGATACTGGCATTCTCCAAATAGATGGCTTCAAAGGGAGTCAGCAAAATAAAGTCGTGAAAAACTGGAAGTTGGCACAAGACAAGGGCAACAGAGATAATGGGATGTAATTGAGAGAGATGAAATCTAGTAAATAACCAGCATACAAGTTCAAGACAATGTGAGAGCAAATATGCTTTTTCTCTCATTCGGGTGAATTATAACTTCCCGAGTTTCCACGGCAATTTCAGAAGGTTACACCACTTTTCGTTTTAAAGAAAGTGCCCACCTATTAATAGCCTCAACTCGAACGATCCAAAACCTGGGAATAAATAAAAAGTTCCCTAACCAGTCAGAGAAAGAGATTTTACCCAAGATTGAAAAAAATGACGGAAAATGAATGTGATTGCTGAATTTTTCAACCATAGAGAAAGAAATGTTCTCACAGACCAGTGACTATCAGTGATAAAATTAATAGGGTATTTGAAACACCAAGGGAAGGAAAGACACAGGCAAGAAAGAGGAGACAGATGGGGGGCAAAGGCAAGAAGGGCTAACAGCACTGGCTGGGAAAACAGCCAGACATGCAGGAAGCAGGTAGGAGCTCATAATTGATATAAAGAAAAATACCAGCAGAAAAGATCAAGAGGGAGGAGAAAGCAAAAAAGTTAGACCAGATTGGCCTTCTGGTGGCCCACAGGGGAAGTGGCATCAAGGGACAGTACTCTTCCATTTTCCTATCAACAGCAGTAGTCCTCGTCAATATCAGTTTTTATTCTACTGATATTAGCCATCTACTCATAAAGAGAGATGGCTGTTGGAGGAGAACAATTTTGGGGCTGTAGAGAGCAGCCAGGAACGGACACACTAAGTCAATCCTCATCTCAGGAACCTGAGGGCTACTCACATTTCTGAGAGGCTGAGGCTGGAGGCCTGCCTGCCTGGAGGCTGCTTCGAGTGGAGCCTTCCCTGAGCTACTAAGACAAATGATGACATACATAGTTCATTCCTTGGTTCCCTGTTTGTGAGGGTTGACTCAGGGTGGTGGCAAAAAATATTAAAGGAAAAATATTAGAGATAGCTTTAGGGAATAGTCACAAACCTTTCTGGAAGGCCAAAGCTTTACATAGCTTGTAATGATTGAATGGGTTGAAGGCAACTGGCTCTTACTCTAGGGCGTTAGGATAGTAGAGTAAATTCTGGAAATCGTAAAAGAAGTTTCTATAGTTAAGTGCGTTTACCGCCACCTCCATTAGCAAAACCTTTGTTATCCTGGTGTACCCTGCCTTCCGCAGATGTTAATTACCCTCTAGTGGCGTGGTCCTTTGATATATTAAATACAAGCCTGGAGTAGGGGCTGCTTGAGACAGGCTGCCATTAACTCCTTGGAGTGAGTGGCCCAGACACCCAGCTCACTCTTCCACTGTGTTCTGTGTTTGCATGTATTCTGTGTTCTGTGTTTTCATGTATTCTGTGTTCAAGTGTATATTATTCATCCCTCATTGAGTCAGGGTCTGCAGGACAGACCCCGGCAGGTGGTGACCCCGACACCTGTTGCATGCTGACCAAACCCAAACTTCTTTGTCCTTCACCGCCCTCTGTAGTTTGGTCCTGACCTGTATTTCCAAAACTAACTCCCAGTCTTGTCCTAGACTTACCTCAAGCTTTTCCAACAATCAACTGACAATTTCCAGAATAAAGTCAATACTTCCCATGTTAGCGTTGTGTTCATAGAATTCCTGTGCCCAATGAATTAATTTCCCCAATGGTCTCTGACTACCACAGTTATAACTTCCTGAAGGCCAGGGCCAAGGCCATGGAGCCTCTGTCCTGCGTGCTAAGCTGGAAGTGCTCCGATCATTGTCCCAGCCTCTTTCACACTCTATTTACCTCCTGAATGTGGAACTCCTTACAGATGAGCTTGTAATTATTTGGGAATGTGTCTTTTTTTTTTTTTTTTGAGACGGAGTTACGCTCTTGTTGCCCAGGCTGGAGTGCAATGGCGCAATCTCGGCTCACCGCAACCTCCGCCTCCTGGGTTCAGGCAATTCTCCTGCCTCAGCCTCCCAAGTAGCTGGGATTACAGGCACGCACCACCGTGCCCAGCTAATTTTTTGTATCTTTAGTAGAGACGGGGTTTCACCATTTTGACCAGGATGGTCTCGATCTCTTAACCTCGTGATCCACCCGCCTCGGCCTCCCAAAGTGCTGGGATTACAGGCTTGAGCCACCGCGCCCGACCGGGAATGTGTCTTTTTAATTTATTATATAATTAGCTCTTTGAAAGCAAAATTACGCAATTTACTTCTTCATACTTCTCAAAAACTTAAAGATCCTTTATTATCATCTGCCAGGTTTTCATTATAAATTCACAATTTTTTGGCTTTCTCTAGATTGGCACATTGGAAGGAAATATTCTGATATTATGTCATGGTAGGGATGAGCATTAACAATGGATGCTAAGACTGGTGAGCAAAAATGATAAAGAGAATCATTCCGCAATATCAGGATATTTCATCCCATAATGGTAACCTAGTAAAAGGAGAAAAATGATAAATTTACATTGACAGATACCAACTTCACCAGGTTAACTTTAATATAATTTGATATTGCTAAATATTATCATATTTCAACTATATATGCTTATTATCCATTACTAATTTGATGATATAGCTCACCATGTTAGTCAAGTACTGTTCGTCACTCTGCTGTACACTGACGTCGATAGAAAACTGGTGTGTGTCCCATGGAATATTATGCAGCAATCAAAAATGATGAGTTCGTGTCCTTTGTAGGGACATGGATGAATCTGGAGAACATCATTCTCAGCAAATTGACACAAGAACAGAAAAGGAAACACCGTATATACTCACTCATAGGCGGGTGATGAACAATGAGAACACATGGACACAGGGAAGGGAGTACCACACACTGAGGTCTATT